>CAUYUJ010018923.1:17500-80000 GCA_963575745.1 Prorocentrum cordatum
TCGGTTGTCGCTGCTCGATGGCCGTGACGCTCTCGTGGCCCACAGCGCCCGCGTTAGAAGATCACATGCCGCGCCTGCTCTGCTGCGCGCGCAGGGTGCACATCCTTCAGCGATAGGCTCGGCGGGGGCCGCGGGCCTCAAGCCGGTTTCTGCACAGGCTAGGCGGTCGTCGAGTGCGGCGGCCATCTTCTCGACCCCGAGGAGCCGCAGCTTCTGCACGCTCTCGTAGGTGTTCTGCTTGGCATCGTCCAGGCCTAGGCGAGCGGACAGTCGAGAGGCGCGGCGGCCGCACCCGCGGTCACGGCGAACTCGTTCCCCTTCCCCCACATGGGGTAGATTGCATGCTTCTCCACGGACCGTGCTGCCTTCCCGAACCTTCCCTTTCTTAGAACATGATCGTCAGCAAGCAACGGTATGGAAACTCTGGGAGGAGGTGGTCTAACGCGTTTCCTCTTCCACCCCACCCCCTTCTTTCATCCCCTTCGGGCAAGGGCGTATCCCTTCCCCTACCCCCTACCCCTGGGTCTGGACGGGGGCGGGCCCGGGCGATCATAGCGTCCAAGATGGTCCAAGAAGGCATAAGAAAGTCCAAGAGGGTTTCCAAGATGACTCACGATAGCCTCCAGCATTTCTTCAAATGATCCCAAGACCCCTCCAAGACGGCCCCAACTGACCAGGCAGCCTCCCAAGATTGCCCCAGAGGGTCCAAAATCCATCAAAAACCTGAGGACAATCAATGATGGTTACCTTCTCGCACTTTCGCTTCTGAGGGGCTTTTGAAGCCTCAGGATGGCTCCAAGATGGCCCAAGAGAGCCCAAGAGGCCCACTAGGGCCCGAAAACGGCGGCAATAGCGCCCAAGCGCCCAAGGAGGCATGTTGGGGGACTTCAGAGGGGCATGGTTAAATGAGACGTCACCTTCTTTGATCGACGTCCTGCAAGATGACCCCAAGAGGGCCCCCAACGAACTCAAAAGGAACCCAAGAGGGCCGTAAAGGCATCCAACATGGCCTCAAGAGAGCTCCAACACGGCCCAAGGAACATACCAAGAAACTCCGACAGAAAACGGTCCGCGAAGACATGCACGTCTGATTCGTGGATTTGCTCAGGCTGATCCCGATCTTCGGTTTGGCTCTTATGGTTTGCCCCTGCACTTGCCTGATAAAGGAAGCTTGCCTGGGCATCGTTTCTGGATGGGCTCGTGTTGATGCGCGAGGCGTTACTCATTGTCGCTCTCATGCCGAAGGGCAGGACGAGAACGAGGAGGGCAGCGGGGAGGGGAGAGCGGGGAAGGGGGAGATAGGAGGCAGGGCGAGGGAGAAGAGGAGGGCGAGTGCCGGGAGGAAGGATCAGAGAAAGGGAGGCGGTGTGAGGAGAGGGGGGGGGGCCAACGCCGTGGAGCATCGAGCGAAAAGACGACAGCGAGCAGTTCCAGGTCGGAGGATGAGCAAGAGATGGACGCTGCACTGCATGAGCTCGCCATCCCCTGACCAGTCCTGCCCGGGTGAGCACGCGTGACACCTCACGGTGCCGAACACGGAGAGGAGGATCGGGCCGGGCGAAAGGGGGGGATAGCAAAGGGGGGGTTCGAGAATCAGCTCACGTTGCTGGTTTTCCCGGTGCCTCCCGGCGCCGGGGGCGACTATGTATCGAGGAACGGGCCCAGCGGCGGGGCCGAAACCAGCTGCATGCAGCAGATTTCGACACCCCCCCCTTCCCAATCCCCCCCTTTCGTTCGGCCCGAGAGGAGGGAGGCGCGCCGCGAGACACACACACACACACACACACACACACATTCACACACACACACACACACACACACACACACACACACACGAGCGGCTGCCTGGCCACCGGGCAGACCTCGCATATGCTTCCGTGTGCGAACCGCGGTCGGGCGACAGCGGGCCCAGCACTGGCGACGAGGAATCCGTGAACGCCCCCCTCGCCATCGCTCGGACGTCCATTCCCCGTGCATTGTTCGACTTCGTGCGCGCATGTTTCGCCAAATGATCAAAAATGCTCCTCAATTCTCCTCAATGGTCCACGCCGAAAAAAATGCACACGTCCGAGCGACGCCGAACCCCCAGTGAGCGACGATTAAAAAAGCTAGTCTTCCACGAGAAGACGCAGCGAGCCGACGTCGCAGCTCACGCGATCCGCCCGCGCGGCACGCCACGCTGGAGACGAGGGCGCTCACGTGCGACATTGCGCGGGCCTCGCCATCGTTCGGACGTCCATTCCCCGTGCATTTGTTGAGCTCGTGCGTGTTTTTTTCCCAACCATCCTGTGGTGTCGGGTCCTCGTTTTGAAGACACAGCGCCCCGCGTCACCTCCTCCTCCCGCTGCCCCCTCCCCCCTCCTTTCATCATCATCATCATCATCATCATCATCATCATCATCATCATCATCACCATCATCACCATCATCACCATCACCATCATCATCATCATCATCATCATCGTCATCATGATCATCATCATCATCATCATCATCACCATCATCATCATCATCATCATCATCATCATCATCATCACCATCACCATCATCATCAGCACCATCAACATCATCACCATCATCATGACGTCCTCATCGCATTATCGTCATCATCATCGCTGTCATCACCACTATCCCCCCTCGCACGTTTCGTGGCCCCATTGGGGGCTCCACCGAGGGCCCCAGTGGCAGGGTTCGCATGGCGGCCCCAGGCAATTTCGGCACCCCCCTCACGAGGATCGCGGCCCCATTGGGAGCTCCACCGAACGCGCCAGCGGCAGGGTTCACATGGCGGCTTCGGGCCACTTCGGCACACCCCTCACGAGGATCGTGGCCCCGTAGGAAGCTCCACCGAAGGCGCCAGTGGCAGGGTTCGCACGGCGGCCTCGGGCCATGTCGGCACACCCCTCACGAGGATCGTGGCCCCCATAGGGAGCTCCACCGAAGGCCCCAGCGGCAGGGTTCGCATGGCGGCCTCGGGCGATTGCAACACACCCTATCACGAGGATCGTGGCCACGTAGGGAGCTCCACCGAAGGCGCCAGTGGCAGGGTTCGCACGGCGGCCTCGGGCCATGTCGGCACACCCCTCACGAGGATCGTGGCCCCATTGGGAGCTCCACCGGAGGCCCCCAATGGCAGGGTTCGCATGGCGGCCTCGAGCTATTTCGGCACACCCGTCTCGAGGGTCGTGGCCCCATAGAGAGCTCCACCGAAGGCCCCCAGTGGCAGGGTTCGCATGGCGGCCTCGGGCCTTTCCGGCACACCCACCACGAGGATCGTGGCCCGATAGGGAGCTCCACCGAAGGCGCCAGTGGCAGGGTTCGCACGGCGGCCTCGGGCCATTTCGGCACACCCCTCACGAGGACCGTGTCCCCGTAGGGAGCTCCACCGAAGGCCCCCAGCGGCAGGGTTCGCACGGCGGCCTCGGGCCATGTCGGCACACCCCTCACGAGGATCGTGGCCCCATTGGGAGCTCCACCGAACGCGCCAGTGGCAGGGTTCGCATGGCGGCCCCGGGCCATTTCGGCACACCCCTCACGAGGATCGTGGCCCCAAAGCTTCAACAACCGCGCCTGGGCGTCGTACTCCGCCTTGTCGACGTGCAACGCCACCTCCTCCCCCATGGCTCTCAAGGCCCTCTCCTGGCTCTGCTCCTCGGTGAGAGGGACGCCGTCCTTGTCGTCGTCGGCGCCCGCGAAAACGGCCACGAACGTGTCCCTGAGCATGTCGGGCTCCGGCGGGAAGCCGTGGCCATATAGGGAGCGCGGGCGAAGATGCTATTCACAATTGCGGTATTCACAACTACACATGGTTGGGTCCTTCGCCAGGCTAATTTTTTCGATAAATGATCCAAGATGTTCCGCGATGGTCCTCGCCGGGAACAAATGCACACGTCCGAGCGACGCCAAGGGGCAGCTTACGCGCCGATGTCGGCGCAGACGACCCCTTTGTCTTGCGTCGCTCCGGTGGAACGGAACTGAAATGAAGGGACATCCGCCAGAGCAGGGTTCTGAGAGACTCCGAGGAGATCTCCGAGCAGGCGAGAAGTGGACCATCGAAGCACTCCGTTGAAACGAGGCCTGAACGTCGAGAAAACCAACATGGGAACATACAGTGAAAACGTATCTTAAGGATGGGTGGTAAGGACGCCGGACCCTTGGAGGCCGAAGTTGGGAGTTTTGGGCGACGGGCGACCAGTGAAAACAGCAAAGGACGGGCCGCAGTGGCAAGGACGCAAGAGTACCCTAGAAAAGGCGCGCGTCCTTACTACGCGCGTTGACTGCAAAATCAGCCCCGACATCGTCAGTCCAGGGGCCCGCTTGCTTGGAATTGCTTTCAAATCTACGGCTCGAGCCCTTCCACTTGACCTCGTAGAGGATCCGCTTGCCCTCCTTCCTCCTGGAAAGAAGGTTCTCTACCTCCTTGCCCCGCTTGCCGTGCTTGACAGCCATCTCCTCTGGGACGCAAGAAGCTCAAGAACAACTCAGAAGTAGATTCCAACAGGCGTGTGCATGTGTGTGCGTGTGCGTGCGAATGTGCTTGTGTCGGAGCAGGGCGAGTTGAAACAACGGCAGCTCAAAATCGGTCCCCAGACCCACTAGCGCACCAGCTTGTCGAGCTGCGTCCAGCGGTAGCGACGAGGGCCCCCCACGAAGGCCAACTACCGTTAGGCGGCGAGCCAGGGGGGAAGTGAGAAGGGGCGTGCCTTCTCAGAAGGCTCGGAAGTCCCCCGGACTTCTGAGAAGTTGTCCAAGCCTGCCCAGAAGACAGAGAAAACCTCTCAGAAGGCGCGAGGCCTTCTGAGAGGTCCCGCCGCCGTCTGAGAAGGCCTTCTCCCTCTCAATCCCCTCCCTCGCTCGCCGTCGAACCGTCGTCTCAGCTCGCCCTGCTCTGCTTGCGTGAAGCGTGTGTGTGTGTGTGTGAAGGGGCCCTGGGACACACAAATAAATACACACAAATAAAAAGATTCCCTATATTTTCCTATACTTCCTGGGTCTTTGTCTTCCCCACCACTTCCCATAGTTTCCCATATGTTCTGGGGGATCGACGATGACTTGTGTCTGTGTGTGTTTTTCCCCTCCTGTGTGCGTGTGGACACACGGCTGCTCGTGCGGGAGACCGCGCGGGAGACCACAAAGGGAGACCACGGGCCGTGTAATGAGCAGGCACGATGAGGAGGCGAGGGCTCTGAAAGACCCTCACGCGTGCCCTGACACCTCACGCGGGACCCCTGCGGACAGGCCAATGCAGCCGACCCGTAGAATAAGCATGCACGATGAGGAGGCGAGGGCTTTGGAAGGACCCTCACGCGCGGCCTGACACATCACGCAGGACCCAGGACCCTTGCGGACAGGCCACTGCAGTCGGCCCGTGTAATGAGGAGGCACGATAGGGATGCGAGGGCTCTGGAAGGCCGTTTCCAAGCTCTTCGAGCGGGGCGCGGCCAACGAAAGTGGCCAAGGATGGACCGAGGAGGCGAGGACGCAAGGGCATCCTGGGGAAGGTTGCCCATCCTTACTGTGCGGGTTGACTGCATGGGAGGAAAAGCTGGCTGTGAGGTGGCTCGGGACCCGCATTCAAGGATACACAGCGTGGGTCGCCGTCAGCCCGCGGGGGGGGCCGCTCTGCCCCAGCTCGGCACGCAGCTTTGAAGCCCGGCCCCCGTCCTTCCGGTACTCCTCCTCCTCGGGGCTCTGGGGCAGCATGAGGCGCTTCTGGGCCTCCTCATCCCAGCCCTGCCGGAAGCGAGTCTGCATGTAGTGCAGCGGGGTGCTCCTCATGAAGCCCGCCGGCCCCCCGACGCGTCAGGGGCGCTGGAGATGCGTAGATGGGACGGCAGGCCCTCCCTCGGGAGTGTCTGCTCCTGCAGCATGGCACGTATGCTCGCATGATGGCGCTCAGGGCCTACACTCCTATCCGACGTCGCAAGGTCTGTCGCAGAAATACGATTTGGCGCGGGGCGGGCCCGGCGTTTCGCCTGAGACTTCCTTGCCAGATTCCAGAATCAGCGCTTGCACTGAAGGGGTCCTAACAGATGCTGAAAGATTTGGCGAAAAAGCCCGGCCGATTTCGGTAGGCGACCGGGTGCCCAGGTTCCCAATTCTGGGTTCCCTGGTTATTGTTGGTCCTGAGCCAATTTCGGTGGGCGGCGGGGTTCCCCAGTTTCCGGGCTCCCGGGTTCCTGGTCGAACCCCTTATCGATAAGTCTCACCATCGATCTCATCACCAACCTCTCTATCGATCTCACAATCGATCTCACGATCGATCTCAATCAATCTCACTATAGATCGCACGAGCGATCCCACGATCAATCTCACTATCGATCTGACTGAATCGACCTCACTATCGGTCTCACGGTCGACCTCACGATCGTCCTCGCTATCGATCACACTATCGATCTCTCTGTCGTTTCAAACGATCCACCGATTGTCGTTTTTTGCGGGTGTAATCTGTATTAGGTCCCCGTGGACTCTCTGCAGGAATTCAAGAACATGTCCCAACCACCCTATGATGTTGGGCCCTCGTTTTGAAGAGACAACGCCCCGCGTTCCTCACACACTCCTCCTTCTCCTCCCCCTCCTCCCTCCTCCCGCTCCTCCCACCTCTTGCGCACCTCACACAATAGGAAGCTCAGCCGAAGGCCCCAGTGGCAGGGTTCGCATGCGGTTCCACCCTCCATTTCGGCATAACACTCACACGTTTCGTGGCCCCACAGGGAGCTCCACCGAAGGCTCCAGTGGCAGGGTTCGCATGCGGATCCACCCCCAATTTCGGCACACCCCTCACACGTTCCGTGGCCCCATGGGGGAGCTCCACCGAAGGCTTCAGTGGCAGGGTTCGCATGCGGTTCCGCCCCAATTTCGGCACACCCCTCAAAGGCTTCGTGGCCCAATAGGAGCTCCACCGAAGGCCTCAAGTGGCAGGGTTCGCATGCGGTTCCATCCCCAATTTCGGCACACCCCTCACAGGCTTCGTGACCGCATAGGGAGCTCCACCGAAGTCTTCAATGGCAGAGCTCGCATGCAGATCCGCCCCAATTTCGGCACACCCCTTTCACGCTTCGTGGCCCCTCAGGGAGCTCCGCCGAAGGCCCCAGTGGCAGGGTTCGCATGCGGTTCCACCCACATTTCGGCACACCCTTCCCACGTTGCGTGGCCCCGTGGGAAGCTCCACCGAAGACAATACTCACAACTACGGCACCCACAACTGCACATGGTTGGGTCCTTCGCCAGTCTAATTATTAGGTATACGGAGTAAGTTCTCTTAGACCGTCAAAAGTCCCAATCATCCTATGGTGTTGGGCCCTCAGATTGAAGAGGCAGCGCCCCACGTTCCCGCTCCTCTTCCCTTCGCATGCCCTCATGGACACCATCATCCAAAAATAACCGACATCACCACCGCCGTCAACATCACCAGTATCGGTATCAGTACCAGTATCAGTAGCAGTATCAGTATCAGCACAATCAACATCATCATCATCATCATCAGCAGCAGCAGCAGCAGCATCATCATCAGCATCATCATCATCATCATCATCATCATAATCATCATCATCATCATCATCACCACCATCATCACCCGCATCATCATCATCAGCATCATCTGAATCAGCATCATCACCATCGTCATCAGCGTACTTGTCATAAACATACGCATCATCAGCATCATCATCATCAGCAGCAGCACCAGCAGCAGTACCATCAGCATCATAATCAGCAGCAGCATCATCGTAATCAGCATCATCATCAGCACCAGCATCATCATCAGCAGCATCATCATCAGCATCATAATCAGCATCGTCGCCATCAGCGTAAGCATCATCATCAAAATCGTCATCATCAGCATCATCATAATCATCAGCACCATCGTCATCAGCATCAGCATAATCCTCATCAGCATTAGCAGCATCAGCATCGGCATCAACATTATCATCGTCAGCATCATCATCAGCATTACCACCATCAAACGCATCGTCATCAGCATCACCAGTACCATCATCATCAACAGCATCAGCATCATCAGCATCACCATCCTCCCCGTCAACGTCAGTATCGTCATCATCAGCATCATAATCACCACCACCATCATCATCCGCATCATCTTAATCAGCATCATCAGCAGCAGCATCATCAGCATCAGCATCAACACCGTCAGCAGCATCATCACCGTCACAATCATATTAAATATCATCAGCAACATCAGCATCGTCATCTGCATCAACATCTGCATCAGCATCATCATCAGCATTATCAACATCAGCATCATCAGCGGCATCATCACCACCACCACCATCAAGCAGCATCATCATCATCATCATGAACAGCATCGTCAGCAGAATCACCATCACCATCATCATCAGCA
Source organism: Prorocentrum cordatum (assembly GCA_963575745.1). Taxonomy (NCBI): domain Eukaryota; class Dinophyceae; order Prorocentrales; family Prorocentraceae; genus Prorocentrum; species Prorocentrum cordatum. The sequence goes on from CAUYUJ010018923.1 coordinate 25,859, forward strand.
CCATCAGCATCATCATCACCATCATCACCATCAGCATCAGCATCATCATCATCACCACCACCCCAACCATCATCATCATCATCAGCCGCATCAGCATCAGCATCATCAGCAGCATCAGCAGCATCCGCAACAGCATCAGCATGACCATCATCATCAGCAGCATCATCACCATCAGCAGCATCATTATCATTATCAGCAGCATCATTTTCATTATCAGCAGCATCATCATCATCATCATCATCATCATCATCATCATCATCACCATCACCATCATCATCATCATCAGCATCACCAATTTGCGCACCCCTGCGGTTCCACCCCAATTTCGGCACACCCCTCACACGCTTCGTGTGCCAAAAAGGAGCTACATCTAATTCTCCAGTGGCAGGGCCCGCATGCGGTTCCACCTCCAGGCCGGCACATCCCTCACAAGTTTCGTGGCCCCATGGGGAAGCTCCGCCGAAGGCCCCAATGGTAGGGTGCGCATGCAATTCCACCAACGATGTAGGCACACCAATCACACGTTTCGGGACCTCATCGGGAGCTCCACCGAAGGCCCCAGAGGCAGGGTTCGCATGCGATTCCACCAAATTTTCGGCACACCCCTTACACGTTTCGTTGCCCGTAGGGGGCTCCACCGAAGGCCCAAATGGCAGGGTTCGCTTGCGATTCCACGCCCATTTCGGCACGCACATCCCTCACACGTGTCGGGGCCTCATAGGGAGCTCCACCGAAGGCCCCAGTGTCAGATTGGGCACGCGGTTCCAACCCTAACTCGGCATACGTATCCCTCACACGTTTCGTGGATCAGAACGGAACTACATCCATCTCCCCAGTGACAGGGTTAGCATGCGGTTCCACCTCCATTTCGGAACACCCCAAACACGTTTCGTGTCCTCGTAAGGAGCTCCATCGAAGGCCCCAGTGGCAGGGTTCGCGTGCTGTTCTACCTCCATTGCGGCACACCCCATCACACGATTCTCCACCCCATAGGGAGCTCTACCGAAGGCCCCAGTGGTAGGGTGCGCATGCGGTTCCATCCACAACCTAGGCACACCCCTCACACGCTTCGTGGCCCCGTAGGGAGCTCCACAGAAGGCCCCAGTGTTAGGGTTCGCATGCGATTCCACCAAACTTTCGGCACACCACTCACACGTTTCGTAGCCCCGTAGTGCTCCACCGAAGGCCCCAGTGGCTGGGTCCACATGAGATTCCACCTTCATTTGGGCGTACCCCTCACACATTTCGTGGCCCCGTAAGGTGCTCCGCCGAAGGCCCCAGTGGCACCGTCAGCACGTGCACCCGCCACCCATTTCGGCGCATCCCTCACACGTTCTGTGGCTCCATAGGGAGCGCCACCGAAGGTCCAAGTTGCACCGTTTGCATGCGTTCCCGCCACCCATTTCGGCACACCCCTCACACACTTCGTGGCCGAAGGCATCCAAGATGGCCCCAGGCCCAGGAGGCCTCCAAGACGGCCCCAAGACGGCCCCAAGGCGGCCCAAGAGGCCTCCAAGACGCCAAGATGGCCTCCAAGACGGCCCTGAAGCGCAACAAGAGGGCCCGAAGTCGGTTCAGAGAGGCATCCAAGGCGGCTTCCGACGGCGTCTCGGATGGGCCAGGAACGCTCGACGACGGCCAAAGCGGCAAGCCCCAAAAGGCTCCCAAGAGGTCAAAGGAGGTCCCCAAGAGGCCTCCAAGAGGTCCTCGGGAAACTCCCAGGAGACCCCAAGAGTGCCCCAAGAGGCTTCCAAGAGGCGTCCTCGTCCTTCTTCTCCTCCTTCTCCTCCTCCTCCTCCCCTTCCTCGTCCTCCTCCTCCTACGCACTGTTACATATTCTGCTCATTATCCTCTTCCTCACATGTTCCCCGAAAGGTGTCAACGACAGCTCGGAGGAGCACATGGCCCGATAGCTATAGCCCAATTTTCGGCCACATAAGGCGCGCTTCCAAAAAATCATAGGGCGGCGGTGATTCGCCGTAGGCGTCTTCGATTGCAAAATTCGCCGGCCCAACGGGCCAGAACAGAACAGAACAGAAGCCTTGCGCCGGCCACAGCGCGTGAGCAATGGGTGAAAATGTGCACGGAAACGGATGCCTTCAGCACGCCGCCCATGCTTTGACCGCCTGCTCCCACCTGCGAGCTGCACCGCCCTCTCGGCGGAAGTAATCAGCAAGTCGCTCATGGGAGCCGGCAACATTCAAGCAGTTCTTCAGCACCATGGGCCCCCAAGACTGTCTCGGGCGGCCTCTTCTCCTTTTCCCAAGAAGGCTCTTGAGAACCAGACCGCCCGGCTCAAACACCGAGCTTCTGACTGGATCTTCGTCTGGTCTTCTCGCCAAATGGCCCATGTACAACATCTGTCTACGCGCAAGACTATGGCTCAGAGGCGTCTGTTGGCTGATCTGCAGAACTGCACGGTTCGACACCCGACTGATGTACGACGGAGAGACTCTGCAAATACGTCTGAGACAATAATTCTGGAACCCGTCGAGCCGTCTTCGCTCGGCCTGGTTAAGACACGCAGTGAATAATACATACGTGAGTTTGGAAACAACGCAAGCATTAAATATACGTAGTTTCTGTCTCCTACTCAAAGTCGAATGCGACCATATTCTTGCAAGCACCTTGAAGTCACTTCTGGCCGCCCCAATTCTCCGACTCAGTTCTGTGCCTATGCGCCCGTCCGAAGCAAGAGACGTCCCGAGATAAGTTAATGATTGCTTGGCTGGGATGGGGACCTCGTTGCGTCCCAAAATATCAGCTTCGGTCCTTACTTTCATAAGTTCCAACTTGCCCCAATTGAACTGCAGCCCGCACTGGCCCCCGCACTCCTCAATGCAGCGCATCAGCTCTTGAACGAGGGCTGGGTCGGAGTCTATGAGCAACGTGTCGTCCGCGTACACGAGCTCCCTCGCAAACTGGTTTTCAGGTATCGGTCCGGCACGACTCTGAAGCAGCGCGTGCGCGTCCGTGAGAAGCGTCGTCATCACAATGGTGAACAGAAAAGGGGACAGCGGACAGCCTTGGCATATGCCGTACCTCTGCTGATGGATGCTGGACGTGGCCCCGAAGTCCCTCACGACGAAGTTGCGCTCGCTGTAAATCGACACGACGACGTCCACGAAAACTTCTGGGCAACCAAATCTCCGCAAAGACCCGGCGAGCGCGTCCGGCGAGACCGAGTCGAATGCCTTGGCCCAGTCGAGTGCCAGGAACAAGCGACTTGCATCTCGTGTTGACCATGTGTCGTCCAGCACCCGGCGGGCTAGGAACACTGCGTCTGCCGTGCCCCGCCCGGAGCGGAACCCGAATTGGGTTCGCCAGATGCGGTCTTCGGCCCCCGCCTGCTTCAGCCTCTGGAGCAGGATGGTTGCGAACAATTTGTAGCCGATGGGCGAGATACTGATGGGGCGGTAGTTCTCGCATTCTGCAGGGTCGCCCTTCTTGAACAGCATCGACACCCTCGCATGCCTCCAAGCTTCTGGGATCTTACCTTGTCTCCAAACGTCGGTGTAGAATTTTGCCAGATAGCTCGGGAGACCTCCCGCGTCGCTCGCCGCTGCTTTCCAGAATTCGGGTGGCACCCCGTCAAGGCCAGAAGCGCGTCCTCGCTTCAATTTCGCAGCTGCGGCCTTCACCTCCCCCACTGTGATATCACCCATGGAGATGGGCAGGTCGTTGTCGGCAATCCGTGCAGCAACTGGCGGTGCCACTGACGTGGGTCTGACTGCCCACTGCACCCTCTCGAGGTAGTCGGCCAGAGTCTCAGCACGCTGGTCCGTCTCCACAATGCCCTTGTTGACGTCACGAAGCCTGCCCTGTCTGCGGACAGGGCCTTTCCGGAGCCTCCTAATCTGATTCCAATCAGCGGATTCCGTGACCGATTCGATCCAAGCGGCCTTGTCCCTGGCAACCGAAGCGCGGATTTTCTTCGATAGGCGCTTCTCCTCGTCAGTGTCGCCCTGCCTTCTGGCGCTCCCGCGGCGCTCGATCAGCCCCAGCGTTCCGGCGCTCGTCCACGGCCTTGTGGTCCGCCTCGGAAGGAATGGCAACGTGCGTTCGGCAGCGTGATGAAAACCGTCCACGATACGACTCCAACCAAGATCGACATCCTCGCCTCCAGCTGCTGTGTCCTCGAAGCCCTCCAAAGCATTCAACATGTTCACGTTGAAAAAACAAGCGGCGAGTGGGTCGGAGAGGGCTGTGACATCAAGGCGTGGACTCTGACTCGCAGGCGCCGTCTTCTCAACTGACATACGGACACACGCAGTCAACAAGAAATGATGGGTCGACAACGGCACGTCGTGCCTAGCAGCCACGCCAGTGATGTCCCGGAGAAAAGTCCTCTCGCAGAGTACGAAATCGATCTGCGAGTGCGTCGAGGATCCAATTTGTAGCCCGGCAGGCGTACCCACGTTGTAGTTAGTGACAAGGTTGTGATCCGGCACGTCAAAAAATGTGTTTGCAACGCACATGTTCAGATTCTCGCACATCTCAACCATGAGGTGCCGGTTGGCGTCTTCCTTGCACGTCTGGTGGGGGTGTTTGAAAATATAGGGCCCCACCGCGTCACTCTCTCCATCGAGTTGGCCATACAACTTTGCATTCATGTCTCCTAACACAAGCTTGGGTCCATGAGCGGATCTTGTGGAAACGAATTCTGACAAACTCGTGAAGAAGTCAAACCGCCGCCGGAACTCGTAACCGCTGTGCGGCGCGTATGCAGAGAAAATAACAGCTTTACCTCCTGGGATCCGAAGCTTGAGCGATGCCATGCGGTCCGTCGCCTGGCAAAATCCAACCACAGAGTGCCTGAAACTTGGATGTACGATGAAGCCCACTCCAGCCCGCTCGTCCTCTGGGTCTCCCGCGCCGCCGGAAAGGACAACGAGGTAGCCGGAATCCGTGACGTACGTGGTAGACTTTGATGTCCATGTCTCTTGTAGGCACAAGATCTTGATATGTAATTTATCCATTATGGATTCTAGCTCAATTTGTTTCGAGTCTGTATGCCCTTCGATGTTCCAAGATGCAATGTTGAATTCGTCAGCCGTGGCAGGGCGTAAACGACCACCCCGAGCCGCAGAAAGTGACAACTTGGCTTGGCCAGCTGGATGTCCACATACTGCAGGTGAAACGTCATTGCTCACGCACAGTTGGCGCCCCTACTTGCTGCCCTTGGCGGCAGCCTTCCCTTTCCCCTTCCCTTTCCCGAGGCCTTTGGACGGGATCTTGCCGAGCTTGGCGTTGAGGTTCGCGACCAAGTCCTGGAAGTTGGTGTAGCCGTCCTGCTTGAACCATTCCTCCCAGCCCGTGCCAAAGTCGGTCTCAAACTTGTTGCCCGCGATCCTCCCGCTCACCGCCACATCGGCACCAACCCACACCGTGCCCTCCGGGTCCGCCCAGACGCTCTCGGCCGTGAAGCCCCACTGCTTGAGAAGGTGTTTGACGCTAAACGCGAAAGACGTGAGGATACGCTTGGGGAGAACCATGTCCCTCTTTGCCCAAATATCGTTCCCGCCCTCCTTGAGAGAGGCCTGGCGGAAGAGTTTCACGGCAGTGTCCCTGTCAGCACGGCTCCTGAATCGAACGAAGATGAGACCACGAAACTCCCCTTTAGAGTACACCTCTGCCGGCTGCGGCCCGTAGAGGTCCCACATGTTCGCCTCTATCCACTTCTTCGCGTTCTCCGTGCTGCCGATCGTCTGAAGGCCACCGACCACCGCAGTGTACTCCTCGTATTGGTTCCCATTGCTCTTCTGCGTGTTGTCCATCAGCTTGAGCTCCGAGATCTGGGCCTCCAGCATCTTCAACTGTTCTCGCACTTCTGCATCTGTCCGGGAACCCGCCGAACTGGTTTCCAAGTGCGTCAGGCGCGCGTCCATGTTCTCCATCTTGCTCTCTACCTCCGTCATCCTCTCCTCCATGGTCCCTCCGATCTCTGTCACTTTGCGCTCTAAGCCCTCCACCGCCTTCCGAAGTGGCTGCACCTCCTGCTTCAAAAGGTTCGCGATCTGCTGGAGCGTTGGCGGCTGCGCCGCTGCCTCCTCCGGAGTGCCCGGTGCCATTGGCGAAGATATCTGATGTACCTCCGGGCGCGGCGGGGACAAGTCGAGGTCGTCATCCATCTCGTGGAGGGGGCTAAACAAGCGGCGACGAACGTCTCGGGTGAGAGTTTCGGCAACTGGTGTTCCTGGCCCACGCGTCATCGGAAGGTACGGGTATGGGAATGGAAAATGGGAAATGTTGGAATAGGAAGAATTGGAGAGTAATTGGAATGGAAAATGGGAAATGTTGGACTTGCCCTTGAGCCACTAAATATTGGACGGGCCAGAGGCGTGCTAAGAATTCTGGTAACTGGTTAACAATATTCTAGTTCGCGCGCGCGGGGCCGCCTCTGGGGTCCCTGGACAAAAAGCACCCTGACAAGGTCCCGCGCAAGTCCTGGGCAAGTCCCAGCCAGGTCCCAGCCAGGTCCCGGCCAGGTCCCAGCAGGCTCCCAAGAGCGCTTCAGGAGCGCTCCAAGTGGCCTCAACATGGTCCGAGCTGGTCCAAGAGCGATCCAAGACGCCAAAGATGTCATCCAGACAGCCCCGAACGCCTCCAAGACGGCCCAAGAGGCCTCCAAGAGACCTCCCAAGAGGGCCCACAGAGGCAGAAATTACTGATTGTCTTTAAGATGTTTGAAAGATTTGGGCGTTCTCGCCTTTTCGGCTTACTGGCGCTCCAGGACGGCCCAAGAGGCTTCCAGGATCGCCTCAACGCGGCCCAAAAAGCCTCAAAGATCGCCCAAAACGACTCCAAACGGCTCCAAGACAGCCTCAGAGGCCTCGAAATGGCCGAAGAGGCTCCCAAGACGGCTCCAAGAGCGGGCCCAGACGGGGGACCCACCCGAACTGACATTTCGAGCTCTAGGCCCAGAGAGGTCCCCTGGAGGCCCCAAGAGGACCTCAAGAAGCCCCGAAGAGGCCCCCGAGAGGCTCCAAGAGGACCCCAAGAAGCCCCGAGGAGGCCCCCGAGAGGCCCCAAGAGGCTCCCAGGATACCCCGAGGATATCACAAACATACCGCCACGAGGCCCCCGAGAAGCCTCCCAAAGACCCCAAGCAGACTCCCAAAGAGGCGCCTTGTTCATGACTAGTTTCGCTCCAAATTGGCACAAAAAGCCATCTAGAGATCTCCTCCTCATCCTCATCCCCCCTCTTCCTCCTCCTCGTCCTCTTCCTTCTCGCTCGCCGCGAACACACAAACATGTAGCACCAGTGATACAAGATGGGCCAGCGGAATGAGCGAAGTGATAAATCCGCCGATCCGGCGTGTGAGTTTCAAGGAGTCTCAGCTACAGCCTCGAGGCTGAGCCTCAGCCTCTGGGGGGGTTGCCGGGGTGGCTCTGCCGGGGAAGGGGGGATGGGGGGGGGGGGTGCGAGTTTCCGGCGGATGCGGGGCGCTGCTTTTACAGAAGGCTCTAATATTGAGGATGCGCTGGAAGGGTGGCCGCGGCCGCAAAAGTCTCTGAGGACGGTCTACGAAAGTCCCGAGACCCCGAAGGATCGCCCGAACACGCCCAAGATGGCCCCAAGACGGCCCAAGAGCCTTCCACGACGTCTGAAGAGGCCTCCAAGAGGCCTCCCACGATGGCCCCCAGAGGCAAAAATCGTTGATTCCCATTGTTTTTTTCAATGTTTTTGGGGTTGTCGCTTTTTTCTGCTTTCCGACGCTCCAAGACGGCCCAAGAGGCCCCCAAGACCGCTCGAAGACGGCCCAGGAGGCCCCCAGACAGTCCCAAGACGGCCCAAGAGGGCCCCAAGGCGGCCCAAGAGCCGCCCAAGACGGCCCAACAGGCCCCCAAGACGGCCCCAAGAGGACCCAAGAGAGGGACGAAAAGCGGAAAAAAATCTAGCCTTCCAGCCCACGAGGCCCCCAGGAGGCCCCAAGAGCCTCCAAGAGGGCCTCCGAAAGCCCCCAAGAAGCCCCCACGACGCCCTGACAGGCTCCTAAGATGGCTCAAAAAACGCCCCAAGAGGGCGTCCTTGCGCCGATAGGCTCGCCTCCACCGCTCGCACCACATCGTCCAGGCCACATGTTTCGTAACACGACTCCGTGCACGACGTATCGTGAGTTTCCAAAGTGATCGGCATCCTGTATGGAATTTTCATGCCATTATTATTTCCCGTCCACACGGTCACTGCAAGCACCCCGGCGTTGATAGAACCACTGGTGCGAGATGGCTCTATTGACCCAACTGCATTCCTACGCCCTTTCGAAGGTAACCCGAGAAGTTTGTGCGTTTGAGTGTGCGCCCATAATGTCTGCGTCTGGAGAATAACACCGAGCGACCCGGATCGGCGGCACTGGCCGAAGGCCACTACAATAATCATTCAAGGCGGCCTCAGCAGAAGTGGGGCGGCGGCGTCTGCCTCCTCAGGGGCGTTCAATTAAATGATCATTCAAGGCGGCCTCAAGACAACCCGAGAGGGCCTCTAGACGGCCCAGGACTGCCCCAAGAGAGCCCCGAGGCCCAAGTGGGCCTCCAGAGGGACCCAAGACCGTCTCGGAGAGCCCCTCGACGCCCAAGACGGGCAACAGACTGCCTCACGACGGCCGCAAGAGACCCCCCGGAGGGTCAAGAAGGCCCCAGGATGGCCCAGGGGGGTCCACAGACGACCCCAAGTGCCCCAAGTGACCCCCAAGACTGTCCCACAAAAGCCAGAAACATGACGGAACAAAGGGAGGGAGACGACGAAGACAAGGAGAGAACCCCCGACACGACGCGGACGAGTGTGTCACCCGTCACGGCTCTCCCGAGCGTCGGGACACGAGGTGTCCCACATTACGGCCGCCTGTGCGCCCCCCAAGCAATCGCCAACCGAGGTGCTGGGCTGGCACGGCGGCGGGTCTTGCCGCAGGCAGCTGGACCTCAGTTTGGGGGGGTGAGATCGAAGCGGAACAGAGAGCCCCTCACCAGGAAGTCGGCTTCGGCTTCGTGTTCGTGTCGTGCGTGCGGGCGAGGCGAAGATGCGTGGGCGCGCGAGAAGACTGACCCCGCCGTCGCTCGGGCGATTCGGATGCAATGGACTGCCTTTCCCCGGGTGGGCGCGCGTTGGCCCAGGATGTCCCGCCGTGGTGTCCTGTGGCGTCCCGTTGGTGTCCCGTCGGTGTTCCGTCGGCGGTGGGCGGGCGGTGGCCGGGGGTGTCCCGCCTTGGTATCGATAGTGAAATCGATAGTGAGATCGATAGTAAGATCGGTAGAATGGGATGGATAGTGATATCAAAAGTGAGATCGGCAGTGAGTTTGACTGTGACATTGGTTGTGAGATCGATAGTGAGATCGATATTGCAATCGATAGTGGTATCGATAGTGGGGTGGAATCGATCGCTGAATCCATTGGTACACAAGGTCGATAGTGAAATCCATCGAGTGAGATCGAAAGCGGGGACGATAGTGACATTACATCGCAGCGCAACATCGTCATCACGTGTCGTCGCTAACTCGAGGGCGCGTCACCAGCATCGTGATCATCACACCCATCGCATGTGCCAGCAGTTGGTTCGTTTTCCCCCAACCCCCGAACCTCCTTATCACCCGAAGGGTGGTCGCATAGGTCGAAGCACTGAGGGTCTTGGGAATATCGAGAGCTGGATCGCTGACTCGACATAGCCTGCCCGAGGTCCTGTGCAGGCCGACGCCATGGAACACTCTGTCGCGGGCTGGCGGGTGCGCGGCGTAATTAGCCTGCCAGGGATCCGCCAGGTGGGTGAAGTGGTGCTGCGCGATGTAGGCGAGGCGCAGGTTCCTGTGCCGCCAGACCGAGCTCACGTCGCCCACCTGCCAGTCGGCAGCGGGGAAGGCCACCACCCTCCCTACCATCCTCGTCCCCGTTCTCCCTTCCTTCTGCCCCCCCACTCCTCGAGCAAGGGATCAACTGCACAATTGAACTACTCTAGAATTGATGTTCGTATCTACGACAGATACATCGACTGCTCGTGGATCAACAAGCATTCTGCGCATTTTTGGGGCAAATCAATTCCGTAGTCGACCCCCTACTCGAACTCCGCCCCTTACCGCTCCCCCCTCGCGGGCGCCAGACAGGGTGGGGGGTGGCGCCCTTTTCGGCCCTCTTCCGTCCTCGAGGCTGCTTCCCTCCTCCCTCCTCCTCCTTCTCCTCCTCCTCCTCCTCCTCCTCCTCATCATCATCATCATCATCATCATCATCATCATCATCATCATCATCATCATCATCATCATCATCATCATCATCATCATCATCATCATCATCATCATCATCATCATCATCATCATCATCATCATCATCATCATCCGCATCCTCTCCCTCCTCCCCCCTCCACCCACTACGGCTCCCCCCCTCTTCCCTCGCCTCGCTGCCTCTCCCCCCCCTCGCCGCGCAACACGGGCAAGGCACACACGGCCGTGCCGTGGCCCGCGCGCCCGGGGCGCTCGCCGGGCGGCAACGACGCCGCTTCGTCTTCTGCGATCTCGGGCACGGGTCGCTGACCGCCCGAAGCTCCCTCCAGAACACTCAGTGCCCGGCACGGGGGCGTCGCCGTCCCCTCGGCAGTCGACGTCCGTCGGTCCCTGGGCTGCCCCCGAAGCGGACGCGGGGGCGCACGAGAGCGGGAAGCACGAATGACCAAGAGCCCCACAGCTCGCCATCGCTCGGACATGCACTCCCCGTGCATCTTGTTTCGGCTTCGTGCGCAGAGTCTTTCGCAAGATGGCCCAGACTGCTCCTCGATGGCCCTCGCCGAGAATAACCTGCACACGTCCGAGCGATGCCAAGACAGCGGGCCCCCGCCGACGTGCACCATCTTCGCCCGACGGACGACGCCCCCCTTGCGATTGCCCCGTGGAGCCATCTGCCTCCGCCGGCTCCTCCGCGGGAGCCGCCCTCCCCCAACTTCAAGAGACGAAGCCAGGACGAGGGGAAAACCGGGTGAGGATACATCGGATCTTTGAGATCTGGCGGTTCTGGAGGATGTCTCGGGCGCCGCGGCCTTCCCAGAGCATTCTGGAACGCTCCGAGAGCGCTCCGGAATGCTCTGGAACCGATTCATCCTCGTCCCGGCCCCATCCGACAAATGTACTCCACACCCAGGCCGCCGACTTCGCGCTTGTTTTCGCGCGTGGGCCCTGGCCCCGTTGACCCCTTCGCGCTGGGCATTGTCATGATGGCCCTGGGACCTGGAAGCTGCCCCAAGAAGCCGAAATCCGCCGACCCTGTCGGCGTGTGGAAGAGGCTGTTCCGTTTAACTCGTCGTCGTCGTCGTCGTTGTCGTCGTGGTCGTTGTCGTCGTCGTCGCCGTCGTCGCCTTCGCCGCTCCCCTCTCCTTTCCCTAGGCCCGTTGTAGTTGAGTTGCCCCTTCACTTTGACCCCTTTCCCGCCGAGGGGAGGGGTCCCAGGGGGGGGCGCCACCCAGATACGACTCTCCACTGGGGGGGGTCGCCACCCAGATACAACTACCCCCTGGGCGGTTCGGGGGCCAGCCCAGAAAAGCCCCAAGAACGCAAAAGTACCCCAAGATGCCCCCAAGACGGTGCTCGAGGGCCCCAAATCGCCGAAGTATCCGTCCAGGTCGCCAAAGTAGCCTCCAGACGGCTCGAAAGGTTTCCAAAACGCCCCAATGGGCCTCCAAGAGGACTTCCAAGAGGCCCCAAGGGGCAAATATCATCGAGTTCCCTTAGGTTTTTGAAAGATTTCGGCATTCTCGCCCTGTCAGCTTCCCGACGCTCCAAGACAGGCCAAGTGGCACCCAAGACCGCCCCAAGATGGCCCAAGAGGCCTCCAAGAGGCCTCCAAGACAGCCGAAGAGGCTCCCAAAACGGCTCCAAGAGGGAGCCCGGACGAGGGACCCGAACGGTCATTTCGAGCCCTCGGCCTGAGAAGTTCCAGGAGGCCCCCAGAGGCCCCTAAGAAGCCCTCGAGGCCCCAAGAGGCCCCCAAGAGACCCCCAGGAAGCCCCAAGAGGCCCCCACGAGGCTCCCAAGCGGCCCCCAAGAGCCTCCCAAGAGGCCCCAAAAACTACCCCCAAGGGGCACCCGAGAGCGCTCGTCGTAGTCGTCTTTGTCGTCTTTGTCGTCTTTGTCGTGGTCGTCGTCGTCGTCGTCCTCGTCGTCGTCGTCGCCGTTCAGGGTCGTCGGCACTGGCCGTAAGGCCTTCGCAACATAGAAGAAGACGTCCGCGGATTTCTGTTGGGCGGACCTCCCCAAAAGGTGCGCCTCGACTGACACCTAACTGTGGCGACGGAAAAAAGCCTGCCAGAGGCCCAAACAAGCAAGGTCCGAAACGCACAGAACATCTCGATCCTGGATCCGTCCCATCTCTAGCTGCGCCCTCCCCAGATCTCCGACACCCTAATCCTGTTTCCCCCATGATCTCTCGACGTTTCCCAAGGACCAGCTTCTCATCGCGGGTCGCTTCTGGAGTCCCGTGACCCGGTGAGGCCCCCCGGAGACCGAGAACAGAAGGACAAGTTCCGTCGGGAAGACTTCGACGGCCCGCCCCCCGCTGAGAGGGGGAAGGCCGGGGGAAACAGCTCAGGAAGAAGCATCGAGCCGGAATCGGCGATGCAGCGCCGACAGATCGGCGTTAGACTCTCGATAGCGAAGCCGCAAGTGCCTGGGCGGGGTCGGCTATCGGTATCGGGCCCCTATCGGCGATGAGTGGGCGACAGGGGGTCGACACATTCCCAACCTGAACCCTATTCCCCCCTAGCGTTAGGTCGGGCATGTCCTCCCACAGGCGGATGTTGGACGAATAGACTGACAGAATCAAGAAGTATATAAAAAAAGTGAAACAAAAATCACAAAAAATCGTCCCCGGACTGTGTTCTGACTATTTTGGGACCTTCCTCTTGCAGGGGCGTGCCCGATCTGATCCCAGCGCTGCCCCTGACGTGGACGCCGCCCCGCGGGCCGGCGAGCCCACCCCCCTCGGGGATCTGCGGACCCGGGGCCGTGCAGACCCGGGTCAGTCAGGCCCTGCAGGGTCCTGTGAGATCCTGCAGGGATCCTGCACCATCCCCTCCTCGTCCTCCTCCTCCTCCTCCTCCTCCTCCTCCTTCTCCTCCTCCTCCTCCTCCTCCTCCTCCTCGTCCTCCTCCTCCTCCTCCTCGTCCTCCTCCTCGTCCGGGTTTCAGGGCCGAGGCAGCTCCGACCCTGCGGGATCCTGCAAGATCCGGCGCTCTGGTTGACAACCGTTCGCATGGACCCCGTCTCTCGAGCCCCAACCCCCCTCACCCTTCTCCCAGTCGGCGACGAGCCCGAGGCGGGCCTTCCGACGCCAGGCGATCTGGGGGGCAACGACAGGGGGGGATAGGCACAGGGGGGGAATCATCGACCTCGAATGGGCGATACACCGCCGATAGGTCGGCGATAGGCCCCCGAAAGTGAATCCGCACGTTCCTGGGCGGCTTGGGGCTATCAGAACCCTCTCGGCGATCAGTGGGCGATTGGGGGTCGATGCATCCCCCCCTCTGCCTATCCCCCCCTATCGTTGCCCCTGACGACCCCCCCCGCCCCCGAGGCGTGCCTCGTCCTCCGGCGGGAGCAGCTCTCCTCGGGGCCGCGGCGGGGAGGGGCGGGGAGGAGGCCAGGGACTGCGGCGGCGCAGAAGGCCAGGGGCCGACCCACCGGGCCCTCGCGGCGCCAACAGATAGCGCCGGGCGGGTCTGGCGAACGTTTTCTTATGCGGCGCTTCGACACTGGGCGGCAAGGGGGGGAGGAGGGGGAGGAGGAGGAGGAGGAGGAGGAGGAGGAGGAGGAGGAGGAGGAGGAGGAGGAGGAGGAGGACGAGGAGGAGGAGGAGGAGGAGGAGGAGGAGGAGGAGGAGGAGGAGGAGGAGGAGGGGGGGGGAAGCAGACTCTTCCCTTACCATGTTGATGGTCTCTTCGCCCCCTGGAGGGTGGAAGCCCATTCCATCGGTTAGAGCTCGACGAGAGCTGCGCCGATCGGCCCACTGTGGGCTACACTCAGGCTGCGGAACCGGTTCGACGGAATGGTCAAGGATACGAACCAACACGGAAAGCAGGGCTGAACCTAAACGGTGTTTTTCGGTTTCGTTTTGTTTTCGTTTTCCCTCGTTTTGTCTTCAATCCGCCTTGACAGCAAAACGAAATCGAAACGGAAACGGCCCGAGAAATCGCCAAAACACAGTTCAGGTCCAGCCCTGACGGAGAGGGGGGTCTGGCTCCAGACCTCTGCTTGACGCGGTTGTTTGCAACAGTGCGCCCTGTGGGGGAGACTCCACAGGCCCGAAGCAGGCGCCAGAAGCAGCCAAGATCTGCTCCGTGGGGGGGGGAGGGGGGGCGCGAAGGCCCGCGCCGATCGGCAGAACAATGGATACGAAAACAACAATCATCTGTGAATAATCCTGCCTCACGACACGGTTTCCTGGCCCCGGGACAATCAAACATTTGTTTTTTTCCGTCGGCGGCGAGGCGGGACAATCCGATCCAGCGAGGCAGCGATGCAGGGGCACTACAAGGCGGATTGGCCGGCATGCAAGAGTCAAAAACATGTCAGGCCGAAAAGAAAGCCAAGGGGACAGGGTCGAGATTCCGGGGGGGCACATCCCCAACGTGCTGAACACAGCGATACAAATATAATGCTTTCGGCCTCCTGGGGCCTTCCACATACCCTCAAAATGAAAAGCCGACCCTGGAAGGATGTCGGCACTTCTGGTGGCCACGTCAAATTGCAACGTCGGCTCTCTGGGGTGGCCGACGTGCCAGAAGCTGGCTAGGACAGAGCCAGCCCCAGACCCCCAGCGCCACGGTGTGCGCGAGGGCAGTGATAAGCTTCACGACGCATGCTGGAGTGGTGCCGGATGTGCGGGGCGGTGTTTAATGACGGGCAACCCTTCAGGGGTTTTCGCCTCCGCAAGCCCGTTCTGGCCCATAGGCCCGGACCAAACAGCAAAAACTATCCAGGATGAAGGGTCAGCGCCCAGAACACACGTCACGAACAAATCGTGACGACGAGTGTCTGTGGTCCAGCTGCAGCAACAACGGGAGCGCGCATGCACAACGTTGCCCTGCCCCATGCGCGCGCCCCTGCTGAAGTCGGGCGAGCTGCGAGCAGGAGGGGCGGAAGGGGAGGAGGGTCCTGCCAGCAAGTTCAGCAGCGTCGACTTCCCCGCGCCGTTCCTTCCGACCACGCCCACGCGGCTGGCCATCGTGAGACGCACGGTGACGTCCTGCGGGGCGAAGGAGAGAACGGGCCGTGTGCTGATCCAGGGGCGAATGTCCTGCGCTCGTGAGCAGCGCTGTGCCATGTGCAGTCGAATCACGTGTAATAAGAGTCCTACTGGGTCGACACGATCCTGTAGGACGCCCCATATGCTCATTGCTTGCATCGCGCTGATTGGGTGTGCACGAAAGCGTCTAACAATTCCAGGCTTGGAACATATTTGCGTTCCCGCGTGTTGCTACTGTTTTGCGCTGCGATGCGGCTCCGTGTTGGAGTTTGCGGGGTGATAGCAGCGACATGGAACAGGACCCCTAAACCAAAAAATCGGTTTCGGTTTCGGTTCGTGTCGTGCACGACCCGCGTGCGTGCGAGGCAAAACTGCGCGAGAGCGGGAAGGATTCCCGCGTTGGTGGGGCAGGATGCCATCAAGCATTGCTCCTCGTCCGCGGGCGATGGGTCCCAAGTTGCCTCGCGGTTGTCTGGCGGTTGCCCGTGGATACGTGACATATGGCCTCGGTCTGTATTTTATCTATATATAGATATATACACATACCATATTCACGCTTTCAAAACACTGCGGGTCATACTTTTGTTCTGATCTGTTCTGGGGAACTGGGCCTGAAGGGCGATCTGGCGGCTGCGTCGCCGCCGTCGCCGCCCCGTCGCCACCTCGTCTGGGCGTGAAGGTCGGTCTGACGGCTGTGTCGCCGCGGTCGCCGCCCCGTCGCCGCATCGCCGATTTGCACCACATCAATTGCTCCACTTGGACAGCACACGATGTATTTAACAGCGCAGATTGCACCTCAGACTGGACCCCATAAATCGCACCACGTATCGCACCACAGGGACTGCGCAACGCATGGTGCGCCACGTAGTCCGCACAACAAATATTGCACCACCTAGATTGCACCACATAGACTGCAACACATAGATGCACAACACATATCTGCCACACAGATTGCACCGCCTAGACGCATGTCACAACATAGATTGCACACATTTGATATCCGTGTCGAGAAGGAATTCGGATCTACCGCCCCCCCTTGGGGTACCACCCAAACGAGCGCAATTTGCATTTGGTTCCCCCACTGCTCACTTGCAACATCCATGTATAATAATCCAAACAAACCGGCATCGACCCCACACACACACACACACACCTCATCCTCGCCAAACAATAATATGCGGGCACCCTTCTTTATCACAAATTAGACATTCCCGAAAATCGGCTTCGAAAAAAAAATGATACCGGGGAAAAAAACCAATCATAATCTGTTTAGGGCTGTAGGGCTATAGGGCTATATGGGCTATAGGACCATTGGGCTATAGGGTAATAGAGCTACAGGGCTATAGGGCTATAGGGCTATAGGGTATAGGGGTATAGAACTATAGAGCTATAGGGCTATACGGCTGTAGGGCTATACCGCTGTAGGGCTATACGGCTACAGGGCTATAGAACTGTAGGGCTGTAGGGCTGTAGGGCACCCCCGGGCTATAGGGCTATAGGGCACCCCCGGGCACCCCGGGCACCCCCGGGCACGCCCGGGCACCCGGGCACCCCCGGGCACCCGGGCACCCGGGCACCCCTGGGCACCCGGGCACCCGGGCGTGTGGCGAAAATCGGCGGCAAACCTAACCTAACCATATGAATCCACTAGGACCCCTACAGAAGCAAGCCTGATTGGGGAAAAACACGCGTCCCGAAAATCGGTTTCGGGGAAAAAACAAAATACTAGTTAGAAAATATTATTATTAATAATAATAATGATGATAATGATAATGATTAGAATGAAATATAAACAAAAAATGGTCATACTAATAGTAATACTTTCCAAGACCCAAAAAAAACACGCGGCGTCACCCGCGCATGCCAGAATCTTTGGAGAGGAAAAAAACGAAGGAAGTAATTTAAAATCGGGCTGAACGAAAAAATGCCAACCTGATTTTTCAAAGCAAATCTG
Organism: Prorocentrum cordatum; assembly: GCA_963575745.1. Taxonomy (NCBI): domain Eukaryota; class Dinophyceae; order Prorocentrales; family Prorocentraceae; genus Prorocentrum; species Prorocentrum cordatum. The sequence continues at coordinate 43,027 of CAUYUJ010018923.1, forward strand.
CGCGCGCGCTCTTTCGACTTCTTGGGGGAAAGCCACAATCTTCTCAACAATTTCACCAACTGCGACCAAGCGGGCCTCCCGCGCGCGCAGGGCGACATCCTTCGAACGCCCTCGCGCGCGCTGGAATGGCACGGTCCCTGTCAAAGACTACTACGCGGACCACTCGCACGTGCCGGCCGCGCGCCCATGTCGAAATCCCTCCAAAATCTTCATCACCAACACGTGGATACCATCATCGTCATCGGCGTGATCAGCATCGGCGCCGTCATTGGCCATGCCGCCCTCGTTGTCATCATCGCCGCCAGTATCGTTATTATTATGATTATTAGTATTGTGCGCGCCGTTGTCGAAGTCGCCATGATATCGCGCCCGCACGAGCCACCGACTGGCACTGGAGTGCCCGAGCGCCAGCGCGGCCGTGTCGGTCGCGCCAGACTAGCTGACGCTCTGCGCGCGAGCCTCCGCGCGCTGGCGCGGCCGCGGCCACAAGAATGTGCCAGCCAATGCCAAGCAATCATCGCAATCGCCGCCGCATGGGTTTTGCAAACCAAGTTGCGGGCGGGTGGGTGGGATGACTGCGCGAGGACTGGAGTTGACAGCTTCAAGTTCAAAAGGGCGAACTGCACCACATAGATTGCTCCAGATTCTGCGCAACCTACAGTGCACAACATAGACTGCACCACATGGGTTGCGCACCATCGTTCACTCCTCATCCGTTGCGCAACATGCATTACCACACATAGGCTGCACACCGTCTGTTGCACCACATAGGCTGCAACACATGGATCGTCTCGCCTTGATGGTGAAAAAGATATTGCTACAGCAAACTGTTCAGTATCCGCGCTGGCCAGTACACACATACACAAACGCTTATATCCCCCCACACACACATACATGTATTCAAATGCATATGCACATATGTGGTCCCCCAAATATCATACATCTCCCCTCTGATCCTCGGCTTCTTCTTTTCCTTCCTCTTCTGCGTCCTCCTTCGTCGTGGTATCATTCAATATCTGTCGCTCTCGTCCTTCTCCTCCACCTCCTCCTCCTCCTGCTCCTGTTCCTTCTCTTCCTCCCGGCCCCCCAAGGACAATACGCCCGGCAAGAAAACCGATTAAACCACGTATATTCCACATGTGTCTCTGGGCGCTGGTAAAACCAAAAAACACAAACCAACATAGATATTCCAAACATGTTTGAAGATCTTGGCACGGAAAGCAGGTAAGAATTAAACAAGAAACAATGTATGTTAAAATGCTATAGCGACGTGCGCTCCCTCTCGTCCTGCTCCTTCTTCTCCCCCAGCCCCAGCGGCAATGCGCCAGGCAGGAAAACCGTCGAAAGCATGTGTTCCACATGTGTTCCCAGGTGTTGGTAAGGAAATCCTGTGCGGAACATAGATAATCAAATTAATGGTAAGAGGTGTCGGTAAGGAAACCGTTCAAAACATGGACATTCCATACATGCTCAGGTGTTCTGGAGACGAGCGTGCTGCAAAGAGGCGTGGGGGGGCTTCGGCGCCCGCCGCCAGAAACCTTACAGGTGCATGACATATGCGTCAAAGTAAAGGTTTCCTGAACCTTCAACAATAGACATGCGTATACATGTACACAGTGTACATATATATACATCTATATATATACAGATATAGATATAGATATAGATATAGATATATCCATATACATATATATATGTGTGTGTTTATGGAATGGCGGTGGTTCACTTGGATTCCTTACCACGACCTACAAAGTATATGGCAGTCCTGTGTCTTCATCTGTTCTCCTGCCCGGCGCATTGTCCCTGGGGTTGCGCAGAGGCGGAGAAGGAGCAGGAGGAGGAGGGCGCCCGTAACCAGAACAACTCAAAGTATTTGAAATACCCGTGCTGTATATGAGCTCCTCCGTACCAAGACCTTCAAACGTGGTTGGGAGATTTCGTGTGTTCACAATATTGCCTCACCGAATGCTTCAAACATACATGGAATGTCTGTGTTTTCGCATGGCTTCCGTCAGACAACAGCCCCTGTATCTCGCCATCGCTCGGGCGTCCATTCCCCGTTCATTTGTCGATGTCGTGCGTGTTTTTTTTCGCTGGATGATCAAAGATGCTCCTCGATGTTCCACGCCGAGAAAAAATGCACACGTCCGAGCGACGCCCAGTGCATTGCTTTCAGCCTGAAATCCTTTCGCAGGGCCGCCTTGGGCGCGCTCCCTCGACTGCTCCCCATCTTAAGCCCTGTGAAGCCTGCGCCACTCACCCTGCTCCTCCCTTCTTCCTCCCGTCCTTGCCCCCGTTCCTGGCTTGCTCCTGCTCTCATTCACCTCCTCCTCCTCCTCCTCCTCTTCCTCTTCCTCCTACTGGATATGGCATCTAGGATCTGCTCCGCTCCGCTTCGATTGACATGCGATGAGACCCCGACCCAAATTCTATAGGAGCCCTCTGGATCATGGATCGGCTCATTGACATCCCATCAGAAACCCATTCAAATTCAATAGGAAGTCCTCGCATCTGGGATATGATCCGTTTCTATCGGGATCCGAAAGAAACCCATGCAGATCCAACAAAAAACCTCTGGATCTGGGATCTGCTCCGTTCCTGTTAACATCCTGGAGAATCCGATTCAAACTCGACAGGGATCCGTTGGATCTGGGATCCGCTCCGTTTCTATTGAAGGCTGCGTAGAAGCCCACCCAAATTCAAGAGGAATCCGATGGACTGGGGATCACGACCCGTTCCTATTATTGAAATCGCATACAAGCCCGATTCAAATTCAATCGGAATCACGTGGATGTGGGGCCTGCTTCATTTCTAGCGGCATTATGGCAGAATCCGGATCAAGTGTGATAGGAAATTGTTGGATCTGGGATCTGCCCCCTTTCTACGAAAACCGATAGACCCCTCTTCATTCCCAAAGGAGCCCTCTGGATTTAGGATCTACCCCGTTCCTATTGAAATCCGTTCAGATACAAGTCAAAATGTTACAGGGGTTCTTTGGATCTGTGATCTGTTCTGTTTCTATTGAACGTTGCCAAGAAGCCCATCCAAATTCAATGGGTATCCTCTGATAACTGGGAGCACTTCCAGTTCCCAGTGAAATCGTATCAGGATCCGAGACAAATTCAATTGGCATCCCCTGGATCAGGTATCAACTTTTTCCCGATTGGAATCCTATGAGATACGAATAGAAACTTCACGGGAGTCCTTTGGATCTGGGATAGATTCTGTCTCTATTGAACGTTGCTTAGAAGCCTATCAAAATTCAATGGGAATCCTCTGAATCTGGGAGCACTTCCAGTTCCCATTGAACTCGTATCAGGATCCAACCACATTCAATCAGCATTCTCTAGATCTGGGATCAACTCCGTTCCTAGTGGAAACCCGATTAGATGCGAATAGAAACTCCACAGGATTAATTTGGATCTGGGATCTGTTGTGTTTCTATTGAGCCTTGCTTAGAAGCCCACCCAAAGTTCAATGATAATCCTCTGGATGTGGAAACACTTGCTGCTCCCATTGAAACCGTATCAGAACCCGATTCAATTTCAAAAGGCATCTTCTGGATCTACAATATGCACCTTTTCCAGTGACAGTGTATTAGAATATTCTTGGAGTTCGATAAGGATCTCTCCAATTCTGCCTTTGACCATCTTCCTCCCTCACCAGAGGACGGGGCAACAGCGGCAGCAGCGACATCAGGAGAAGCGGGAGGAGGAAGGACTCCTCGTGAATCCGAATCGGTCTCTACTATGACTTTTAACAGAATGGAGCAGGTCCCAGACCCAGGGGATCTGTATTGATTGTGAGTCGGACGATGATGTGCCTTCGGGAACTGGAAGTGGTCCCAGGTCTAGAGGATTCCTGTTGAATTTGGATGGGGTCCTAAGCAAATCTCAGATCTACTATCTACTATAAGAATGTGAATGCGAACCGGTCGGATTTTCATAAGAACGGAGCAGATTCCAGATCAAAAGGACTCCAATTGTGGTTGCGTTGGGTCCTAACCCGATATATATAGAGAGAGAGAAAGAGAAACCGAGCAGCTCCCAGATCCACGGAATTTCGGCTAGATGTGAAAAGCTGATGATCTGAATTAGAACAGAAAAGAACAGATCCCAGATCCATAAGATTTCATCGGAAAGTGGATCGGATTATCATCATATGTAATCCGTAAAGAAACTGTAACCAGATCCAGGAGGAAGGGGACGAAAAGAATGAGGAATGATGCTACTGAGGCACGATGGATATAAAATACTGAGTAATCAGGCTACTGAGGAATGATGCTACTGCTAATACAGATGACAAATAAGGGGATGAGAACACGCACGATTCAAGATGATATGCATACTATCTGGGGTATACATATATAGATCTGTCTGCGCACATACATACATACATACATACATACATACATACATACAGACAGTAATGCATGCATGCATGCATACATACGCACATGACATACATACATATACGAATGTGGACCCGTGGATGAAATCCACGGAGCTGCGTGAGAACAAGTTTGCCGACTCTCGCTTCTGTCTCTGGCGCGCACATGCCAGCAAGCTGCGGTGTGCGATCGACAACCAACATGGAATCTATGATGTTCTGCTCTCCAGGTTCTCTCGGGGGTCCTCCTGGGGTTCTTTTGGGGCGTCTTAGGTCCTCTGGGGCCGTCTTGACAGCATCTTCGGCCGTCTGCGGCTCTCGTAGGCAGACTCGGCGCCCTCTTGGCCTGTCTTGGGGGTCTCTCGGGGGCTTGTTGGGCCGTCATGGAGGCCTCTTGGCGTCTTGGGGGCCTCCTGGGCCCCCCTTGGGCCCCTCCTGGGCTCTCTTGGAGCTCTCTTTGGCGCTTCTTGGGCCGTCTCGGGGCGATCTTGGAGGCCTCTTGGGCCGCTTTGGGGGCCCAGGCAGTGGAGCGCGCGAATCCCAGAATCTGTAGGGAACCCATCGGTAATTTATAATTTCTGCCTCTTGGGGCCCTCTAGGGTGTCCCCTCGGAGCCGTCTCCGGGCGTTTTGGCGGATGATGGGGCGGTCGTCTCGGTGCCTCCTTGGGCCGTCTCGCGGCTCTTCTGGGGAGCTCCATTTCCTCTCGGGACCCTCTGGTACCGTTTCGGACTCCCGGGCGCTCGGGGAGTCGCCCCCCCAAAACCCGCCAGGTTTCCTACATATTTGTTTGAACATATTACGTGTACATAAAAGGAGGTGCACATATATATATATATATATATATATATAATATATAATATACATATATATACATATACATACATATACCTACATACATATACATACATACATACATACATACATACATGCATGCATGCATACATACATACATGCATACATACATGCATGCATGCATACATACATACATATATACATACATACATGCATGCATGCATGCATGCATGCATGCATACATATATACATACATGCGTATGTACATATATATGTGTATATAAACATATATGCATACAGATACAAATGCATATACACATGTATATATATATATATACATGCATGCATACATACATGTATGCATGCATACATACATACATACATGCATACATGCATATATACATAAATATATGTGTATATACGTACATGCATGCATAAACACATGCATACATACATACATGCATACATACATACATGCATGCATACATACATACATACATACATACATACATGTATACATACGTACATACGTACATACGTACATACGTACATACGTACGTACGTACATATATACATACATGCACACATGCATACATGCATACATGCATACGTACATATATACATGCATGCATGCATATATATATATATATATATACATATATACATACATACATGTATGCATGCATGCATGCATACATACATACATACGTGCATGCACGCATGCATGCATGCACACGTACATACATACATAGAACCATCGCGTGCGCTTCGCGCGCGCTCAAGATCTAGACGAAATCTTGGCGGAATCGATTGCAGAAACACGATATGACGTATCGGCGAAGCCAGCGGCAGTAACACGCGTTCAGTCGACCGGTCTTGCATGACTCCTGGATCGCCATGGAAGTTTCGTGAGCTGCTCCGGGTATTCATTCAAGTGTCTTCAGGCCATCGAGGGCATGTGTTGGAAATCATAAGGCGAATTTGAGGGCATGTCGGACAGTCTTGGGCGGTTGGAAATTCGGGGAGTAAACGCAATCATGCTTGCAAGAAGCGCTACAGGAGCCGCGGCGGCGACGGCGTCGGGAGAAGAAGGATGGAGATCTGGAGCGAGAGATGGAGGGGGAGTAAGAGAGGAGAGGGAAAGAGAGAGAGAGAGAGAAAGACAGATAAGGGATACTGGAGGGCGAGGGATGGGGGGGCTGGAAGCGAAGTCTTTGGCACGCCAGCGCTAGGCACAGGTATATCCGGAGGGGGGGTCGAATTTGAAAGCAAATAAGATATCTGGTAATTCGATTTGTACATGACAATTGAGGAGCCGTCTTCTTCGAATTTGCCGCCATCTGGGATGTCTCGCGGCAGTCTCCCACGGGCGCCTCAGGGGCGTTTGGAGAACCTTCCTAGAGCCACGCTGGGCCGCCTCTTGGGCCTCCTGGAGCCTCTCGGGGGCTTATTGAGCTCTTTGGCGGGAAGGAAAAGAGAGAGAGAGAGAGAGAAACGGAGAGAGAGAGGGAGAGAGAGAGAGAGAGACAAAAAAAGGAACGGAGTGCGAGGGATGGGGGAGACGGAAACGCATTCTAGCGCACGCACGACGGGCGGCGTCTTGAAAAGAAGGCACGCGCGAGATTGTTGTTCTCAAATGCCACCCCTTCCGTTAGTGAGGCGGGAAGCGGGGCGAGGGAGGCGGGAGAAGAGATGGGGAGAGGGAGGGGGGAAGAAGTGAAAGGAGAGATGGGAAGGAGAGAAAGGACGCAGAGGGGGAAAACGAGCAGGAGAGCGATCAAGGAGGAAGGAGGGACGAGGCGAGAGGATATCTCGTGGCAGTCTCGGGGGAGCCTTTCTGAGGTGACTTCAAAACCCTGGAAAAGAAGAAGGAGAAGGATGTGAAACGGGAGGCAGGAGAGAGGTCAGTGGGAACGGGCAGCGAGGATGGCAGAGGCGGAAACGCATTCTGGAGGGGGCGGGGGGGGGGCGAACTTGAGAAAAACTATGTGTAATATGTTATTATGTTTCGTTCCTACCACCCCGTGAAGCAGGAAGCTGAGTGAGGGAGGCGGAGGGAAGAAAGAACGAAATAGAGATGAAATGAAGAGAGGAGGGAAACGGACACAGCGTGGAAAATGAAGGAGGAGAGATGGATCGGGGAGGAAGGAGAGATGAGGAGAGATAATGTCAGTCTCCCAGTGGCGACTCTGGGGCGTCTTCAAAGCTTCCTGGAGCGCGTTGCGGGCGTCTGGAGGGGTCTCGGTTGGCCTCTTTGGGCCTCCTGGGGGTCTCAGGGGCTCTCAGGGGGCTCTCGGGGGCCCATCGGGGGCTTCTTGGGGAACTCTTTAGGCGCTCTTTGGGTTTCTGGGAGCCGGTGGGGGCATCTTGGACGGCTCCTGGGGGCTTTCCGAAGCCTCTTGGGAGCCTCTTGGGGGCCTCGTGGGTGCCTTTTCGAGCGTCTTGGTGGCTTCTTGGGGTCTCTTTGGGTCCATTGGGGAATCTCTTGGAGGCATCTTGGGGCTCTCTTGCAGATCATTCGCAAGCCTCGGAAGCGCACCGAAAAAGAAAATGCGAAGAAACAAATGCGAAAACTCAAAAGTCATTGATCTGGTCTTAGTTGTCTCAATGATCTTGGCCTCTCGAGGGCGTCCTTGGAGCTCTCTTGGCCGCTTGGAGGCTTCTTGGCACTGCCTTGGGCGCTCGTGGGATTCCCGTGGCCGTCGGGAAACTGTCCCGGACCTTCTGGGATGCTTTTCGCAAAATGCATTCCCGTCCGCATGCAAACTGCAGCCAGTTCTGCTCTGCGCTTGGGCAGTCAAAGAATTCAGGGCCCTCCAAGTCCAGTCCTGAAGAGAAGCGGAGGGGCGTGAAAGCGTGACTCAGCCGCCGCCAGGGAGCCGACAACCCAGGACCTTGCGAGGGCCGCTGCGCCTGGGGTGGCCTACATACCTTGAACTCGGAAACTCAGGCTTCAAGCTCGGAAGACTTTCTGCTCCTGAGCATCTCAGCGCCGAGCTGCCAGGCCGAGCGCCGCAACGAGGGCCAATACTGGCGCCGCCTGGAACGCCCCACGGGGGCCCGCGGCGCCCGTGGTGTCGCCACCGTCGGGCGCGGTGGTCTCACTCAGGCGGCGCTCTTCCGCCAAGGTGGTGGACTCGTCCAGCGCTGCCCCCGCCGCGGTGCCCACGCACAGGAATGCGAGGAGCGCCAGGAGCACAGTGCCCAGGCCGCCAGTGCGAGACGCGGCGCTCGTGGTGTCGCCGCCCTCCACGGTGGTTTCCGTCAGCCGGCGCTCCTCCAAGGTCGTGGTCTGGTAGTCGGCGACGCAGCCGTTGCCAGCGACCAGGAGGGCGAACGCTGCGAGCACCACGCGGTTCATCGCGGCAACGGCGGAGCAACAGGGGCCGAGGGCACCCAGCAAAAAAAACCTCTGCTGAATGCCTCCACACTTGAGGCAGAATAGCTCTGGGCCTTTAGCCAGAATGGCTACGGAACTTCTGAGAGCCCTTGTAGGATGTCTCGGAGCCGTCCTGGGTCGTCCCGAGGCCCTCCTGGGGCCGCCTGGGGGGCCCCGGAGAGCGGTACCGGGATTGGCCCGAGATGTCACCGAGGAGCGGGTCGGAACCCTGGGGGGGGGCGCACAAGTTCACATTGTATACATGTGTATGGTTGCGTACCCATATATATATATATACCTATACACATATATATGTACATATACAAATATACTTGTTTGCATTGAAATTGAGCGGGGTACACAAATCAGAACATCCGTAAATAGTCCAAACATGTTGTGATATCGATAGGGGGATCTGTCATGATCTGTTCAGGGATAGACAGTGAGACCCCTATATTGGAAGATCAATGGGTACTGAGATCGCTAGATGGATAGATTGCGAATCCGATCCGACGCCAGCTGCAAACCGAAACACCGACCCCCGTATCAACCGAAAGTTTGTCCAATCGGTCCGAAGAAACACCAATGACCTTATACTGGACCACCAGAACAAGTAAACCTTGTAGAGTGTGCCGAATGCACTAGATTCGCTAGACATCCACAATGATCTAGACCTGCGAAGCGCCTGAAGGGCGGACATCTGGTCGCGAGAACCCTCGTCATGCCAAGAGCGCGCGGCCCAATGTGGGACACCCCAGCGCCTTTTCACATCCATAGCCGGTCAACGTTAGACACCACTCCAGAGTGCATACGATGAAGGTGCGAAAGGCCCAACGCGTGATCTGGGCGATTACATGTCCAATGCCAAGCTGACCCATTATCATACACATCCACATGCAGTTGCCACCACCCCCTTGTTACAACATGTGCTGCTCTCAGCGTCGGTGTCGCCTCCTCGGTGTTACCCACCTCCTCTTGCAGTCGCCGCCTCGATGTTACCCACATCGTCTTGCAATCATAACCCAGGGGCCCCCCCTCATCACATCCCCAATCGGGACGGAGGTTCCTTGAGCACCAGAGGCGAATCGTCAAAGTATCTGAAGTTCAACGCAGTCACCTCAAGTCTAGCAATTAATGAAGAGCACTTCCCGCCCCATGTCCCCATCCTCCTCCCTTCGCTTTCCCTTTGTTCATATCACGCTTGCGTGCTGAAGAAAACGGCGCCGTCTTGAAGTTGGAACCGTGCTGGAGGCCCTCGGAGCAGTAAACGTCGATGGCGGTTATCGTGCGTGAGCTCCGCACAGTCATGTATTCTGTCGCCAGGAGCGCCCACAGCGGCCGAGGATGCCCCCACAACCCCCTCCCCAAGAGGGCCCCTGAGGCCCCCACGCACGAACGGACGAACCCCAGCTTCTATTTTGAGACCTGGTACGTGATGGGGCACATAAAGAAAGTGTCACGCCCCGTTCTGTGCCAAAGAAATCGACTGTATCGGATCGCGCGCGTTCTAACGAATAGCCGCGCCCGCCGCCCACCCATTCGGGATGCGGGCTGCGTCGTCGCCGTCGTCCCCGCCAACGCCACCGTCGCCGCCGCCGTCCACGCCATCGCCGCCGCCGTCGCCGTAATCGGCGCCGCCATCGCCGTCGTCATCGTCGCCGTCGCCGACGACGGAGCAGGCGACCCGTCATCGTCGCCACCGCCGCCACCTCCGGCATGGTCGTCGTCGTCGTCGTCGCCGTCTCCGGCATCGACGTCACCGCCGTCGCCGTCGCCGCGACGGCGGCGAGGGATACGGCGACGACGCCGATGGCGACGGCGACAGGGTAGGTTGCGATATTTCAGAGACATGGCCAGCAGGTAAGCATGACCAGTCGATCTCAGCAACACCCGTGGAAGAGGCGGTGTCAGCATCGGTTCCTGAGTCGACGGGTGAGCCAGGGCGTTGTCCTGATGAACCCAAAGGATACTTGCAACTGGTGAAGAACCACTGGCTGAAGCTGCAGCTGGCCCGTGATCCCAGTAGCTGTTGTTAAGGCAACATGACTGTGTGCTGCCAACTTCCTGGCCAAGAAACGCCGTGGGTTCGTTTGGCTCTTGACCGGCCCAAATATTGACCGGCGTGGCCGCCGGGGTGTTGCGTGCGCCCGCATAGAACGTACTAGCGCCAGAACCTCGACCACTGATGACCCCACCAATGTTTCCAGAAGAGCGTTTAACTGAGTGCCCGTAGCTGCGCATCCGCTCCAATAGTTGATCCTACTCTTGTTGGGTTAGGGGCATCTGCTGGCTGAGAGGTTGGAGTAGCTATGAGGCTCGGGATATGCCTAACCCCAGAAACCGAAGCAGCAACAATGGCAATATCTAAAAACTCGGGATGTAAAATCGGGCGAATCCGCTTCCAATCTGACCATCTCGAATCGGGCCACTACCGAGTCGATGCGTTCACCTCGGTCGACCCTAAAGTCGACGAGGGCTGCTCCTGATGCCAGAAATCGATCGTAGATTCTCCAGTAATTAATGCTGAGTACGCACATAATGTACGTCGTAACACCATCGGCGCGCTGACCTGTAGGGTTACGCCGTAACTGATTATCGAGGACGGCACTCTGATAGCCAGGGTCCTGGCTAGGCCACATGGCCTCGCTGCAAAATAGTAGCTTGCTGTTGTGGGGTCATGACCCCACTTGCAACGTTGAGCCACACATGATCTTCGCGAATAAACTTGCGGAAGTGCAGGTTGCCAGCAGGGTCCCAGTGACGGCCCCAGGCACGCGTGTCGCCAATTCCTCGTTGCATGCACCCTGCTGCTAAACCGAGACACACCCATACGAAACCGAAAACAATAGTCTGAAGGTAACGCATGGTCATGTTAGTGTTGGTGGTGTCGTGGTCGCGGTGGTGGTGAGCCGACGTGGCCGTCAGCTTTGGATGGATTTAGGGTTCACTTTGGGGTGTTGCGCCTGGCCGCGCTGAGGAAGGTTGACGGCGGAAGAGATGGGTTTGGATAGTGTGTTACCATCTGGCTGATGGTTGGGAGCGTAGTGGCTTAGAGCACTGGCATACACGCGTGGACCGACGCGGCCAACGGTCGTTGTGTCGTCACATGTAGCCCAGCTTCGTGACCCTGATCCCCGCAGGGAAGCCGGCGCAATGGCGCAATTGGATGTACCGCCATAGACGCAGTCCACAGTTCTGTGCCGTGGAATACCGGTATCAGAATCAGAACTAAATAAATGTCAACGAGACCAACTCCGCTACCAAGTCGAAAGTGGCATAGGAAGCCGTACCATACCTTATAAGCGTCTGACAGTATCCCATCGCAAATCCGTACAGTTAGCATGAGCAAATATATGGGAGATAAGGTACGGGATGAGAAGATGCATCATCGAAGGACATGGGAGATTCGTTTTCCGTTGCTCGGATGCTGCAATACCCCGAGATCGGGCCAGTCGTATGTTAGCCGCGAGCCCGCGGCGCGTCGGCGGACGCGGGCACGTCGCCCGAAGGCTCGCCTTCAACCCCTGCTGAAAGTCACGGCCCACGCAGGCGACCAAGAGCACCAAGGTTGCCCAAGATGCCTCGAAAACGACCCAGAACGGCCGCAAGGCGGCCGGATATGGTCTCAAGACGGCCCAAGATGCCTCTAAGACGGAGCAACAGGGCCACAAAAGACCCTGAAACAGGGTCCGAAGAAGCCAAAATCACGAATTTCCTTTCAACTGGTTTAAAGAATGATGCATTCTCACTGTTTGGGGCTTCCATCAACTCAAGTCGGCCCAGAAGCCCCCACGATGGCCCCAAGACGACCCAAGAGGCTCCGAAGAGGGTGCGAAGGTGGCCCAATAGGACCACGATTGACCAAGACGCATCTAAGACGGCGCCTCAAGACGGCCAAAGAGGGCCTCCCGTGGGACTGAAGGCGGTCTTGGAGAGCCCTATCGACTGCCTCAGACAGCCAGCGCCAAGACGGCCCCCAGGCACCCACCATACGGCCAAGAGGGCCCAAATAAGGCCTAAGAGAGCCCAAAGACGGCGCATGAAAGGGCCTAAGAGAGCCCAAAGGAAGCCCCAAGACTACCTCACAGGAGGCCAAGACATACCCAAAACGGCCTCAACGAGTCTCATACGAACTGCTCACATAACGATACCGACATGTGACACAAGTGACGGCCTTCTCTTCCTCCACCTCCTCCTCCTCCTCCTCCTCCTCCTCATCATCATCATCATCATCATCATCATCATCATCATCATCATCAGCATCATATTCATCATCATCATCATCATCATCATCATCACCATCATCATCATCATCATCATAATCATAATCATAATCATTATCATCATCATCAGCAGCAGCAGCATCATCCTCATCATCATCATCATCATCATCAGCAGCATCATCATCATCATCCTCAACATCATCATCAGCAGCACCATCGTCATCATCAGCAGCATCATCATCAACAAAATCATCTCAGCATCATCATCATCATCAACACCGACATCACCACCAACGTCATCCTCATCCACATCCTCCTCATTATCGTCCTGATCCTCCTCGTTGTCGTGGTTGTCGTCGTCGACATTGTCATCATCATCATCATCATCGTCATCATCATGATCATGACCATCAGCATCATCATCATCAAAATCAGCATCATCATCAGCATCACCACATCATCATCCACAACAACAATCATTGTAAGACTGTTCGCGCATACCTGCCCGGGACCCATTCAACACGTATCTCCCAAACCCTCGGTACCCACCCTCCTCGTCTTCGATCGTACCCCCCTGGGGGTATACCTTCCTTACCTGCCGCGTGTAATTGGTGCAGCCCCTGACACTGGGAAAGAGAGGACGGATGGAAGGGGGAGGGAGAAGGATGGAGCACGGGATTAGCAGAAGGGGGGCTAGGAGCAGAAAACACGTGGCAGAACCAGACGGGCCCATCGGGCGGGGTGACCTCAAGGGGCGGATCGGGAAGGCGGGCCCAAGCGGCCAGGTCGAGAAGGCGTGTTGCTGAAGCGTGGATACTGCATGAATCGCGAGGAAGTCTCGAGCGATAGTGTGATTCCCAAGTAAATCGTGAGAACGGCCAAAGCGAGAGCGTGATTCAGGGCGCGGCGTCTGAATAAATTGCAATAAGTCCCATGCGAGGGCGCGATCCCTGCATACAGTGTGAGGAAGTCCCGCGCGAGAACGCGATCCTGGAATACAATGATATGAAGTATCCGACGGGAGCCGTTGTTGTTGTAATTCGGGGGCCATGGGCCAAATTTGGTGACCCCTGACTTCCCCTTGTAAAAAAACAGGGTACGAGCCCCGGGAGAGGCACTTCAATTGAAAAACACAATGTTCCCCGGAGGCGGGGGATCAACAAGAATGATCCTTCAAAAATGAGAACTCAAGAACAACAACAAAAACAACAGCATCAACAACAACAACCACAACAACAACACAAGTAATCACAACAACAACAACAACAACAAAAGCAACAACAACAACAACAACAACAACAACAACAACAACAACAACAACACCACTAACCTCAGCAGCAGCAACAACAACAGCAACAGCAACAACAACTGCCGCAGCGACAGCAACAACAACACTTAATTTAAGACTGGTCGCTCTTACCTGCCCGCGTGCCATTCAAAACGTATATCCTGAGCCCTCGATACCCGCCCTCTTCGTCTTCGACCGTACCCCCTAGGGGGTATTCTTACCTGCAACGTGTATGTCGTACAGACCCTGAGGCAGGGGAAGAGAGGACGGACGCAAGGAAGGGGCAAGGGGGAGAGATGAGGACGGAGCACGAGAGAGACTAGGAGGGCTAGGAGCAGACAACACGTGGCAGAACCAGACGGGCAGATCGGGCGGATAGACCCTACCAGGCGGGTCAGGAAGGCGGGCCCAGGCGGCCAGGTCAAGCAGGCGTGTTGCTGAAGCGTGCGTCCTGCATGAATCGCGAGGGCGTCTCGAGCGACAGTTCGATTCCCAAATCAATCGTGAGGAAATCCACAGCGAGAGCGTGACTCCTGAATGTCGAGGGCGCGGCGTCTGAATACTTTGCAAGAAGTCCCACGCGAAAACGCGATTCATGAATAAATTGTAAGGAAGTCCCGCGGAGAGCGCGAGTTGGGAATACATGGTGAGGAAGTATCCGGCGGGAGCCGTTGTTGTTGTAATTCGGGGGCCAGCAACGCAATTTGAGGAAGACGTTCCTGATACAAAGAAACGGGTGCGAGTCCAGGAAGGGCACATCAATCGAAAAGAACATGTGTTACCAGAGGGGGTCAACAGCACATGTTTTTCAATCGTGAGAGTTCAACAACAACAACAACAACACCACCAACAACAACAACAACAACAACAACAACAATCATTTAAGACTGGGGACACTCCGTTCTCACCAGCGCCAGGGTTTTCATAGGAGGCGGGCAATACCCCCACTTTGTGGGGGGGCCGGTTCAAGCTCTACCAAGTTTCCAAACGACTCTTCGCCACCACCCACACCCAGCTTCCCGCCCTATGACGTTCGGACACTTCACTTCGTGGCATGCGGACGACCGTGGCTACTATTCAGGGCCCCGCGGCCGACGACGACGGCGTGCGCGCGCGAAGAAAAAACGAATGTGTCCCGCATGGTATTATTTGACAGGGATGATGGCCCTGGCAGGTGCGCAACCGTTGTTGCAGAAGTTCGAAAAAGTTGCTCGCAAAAGCCCGTTTGACAGAAATGTTTAAAAAGTGTTGGGTTTCCTACGAATCCGCAAGAGCGCGCGGGATGAGATTTTGACATTTTTTTGTTGAAAAACCATTGGTTTTTTTATGTTTTTATGTTAAAATCGCTACGAAAACTAAGGTTTTGGAAGGATTTCGTCTTGCGCGCGCGAATGTCCACTTTACCTTATTTTTTGCAAGGGATTCTTGAAATTTGGATTATGTTAGAACAAGAAATGTCATTTTATAGTGTTTTTTGCAAGGGAAAGCGGGCGTCAACAAAACAACCGGATCTGGATGACATCGTTTTACCTGAGACTTCCTCACGAAAATGATGAAAATGTGGCTGCGGCCTAGGCGCGGCGGGGGGGTCGCGCACCAGGGGTCCCAACAATAATTATTCTTAAGAAGAAATAATGTTCAACAACAACAACAACAACGACAAGAAGATTTACACAAGAGCAACAACAACAACAACAACAACAACAACAGCAACGACGAGCAGATTAAGACTTATCGTTCCTATCTGCTCACGTGCCAATCAGCACGTGTATCCAAAATCCTCTGTACCCGCCCTCGTCGTCTTCGATCGTACCCCCTTGGGGGCATATCTTCCTTACCTGCCACGTGCATTTAGTGCAGCCCCTAAAACAAGGGAAAAGAGGACGGGTAGAAGGGGGAGCTAGAGGAATGGAGCACTAGATTTTAGCAGAAGGGGTGCAAGGAGCAGAAACCAAGTGGTAGAACTAGACTGGCAGATCGGGTGGGCAGACCCATAGCGGGCAGGTCGGGAAGGCGGGCCCAGGCAACCAGGTCGAGCAGGCAGGTTGCTGAAGCGTGGGTCCTGCATGAATCGCGAGGGAGTTTCGAGGGATAGCGCGATTCCCGCGTAAATCGTGAGAAAAGCCAAAGCGAGAGCGTGATTCCTGAGCGCCGAGGGCGCATTGTCTGAATAAATTGCGAGAAATCCCACGCGAGAGCGCGATGCGTACATAAATTGGCAAAAAGTCCCGCGCGAAAACGCGATTTGGGAATACATTGTGAGGACGTATCAGACGGGATCCGTTGTTGTTGTAAACTGGAGGCCAAGGCCCAATTTGAGCCCCCTGACTTTCCGTGTTAAAAAATGGTGCGAGCCCCGGGTGGAGCACATCAATTGAAAAAACACCATGGTCACCGGAGGAGGCAATAATTATTCTTCAGTCGTGAGAGTTCAACATCAACAACAACAAAACCAACAACAACAACAAAAACAACAACAACAACAACAACAACAACAACAACAACAACAACAACAACAACAACAACACGACCGACAACAACAGCAACAACACCACCAACAACTATGACTACAACTACAACTACAACAACAGCCACAACAGCAACAACGACATCATCAGCAGCATCAGTATCATCAGCATCATCAGCATCAGCATCAACATCAGCATCATAATCATCATGATCAGAATAGTCAGCATTATCAGCATCGTCCGCATCCTCCTAATCATCCTCAGAATCATCATTATCATCATCATCATCATCATCATCATCATCATCATCATCATCATCATCAACATCTTGGTCATCAACATCATCAGAATCGTCATCGTCGGTTTCAGCATCAGCATCATCGTGTCCATCAGCATCAGCATCAGCATGATCGCAAGCATCATCATCAACATAATAATCACTCATCAGCATCATCATCATCATAATAATCAGCATCATCAACATCATCATCATCGTCGCCGCCACCACCACCCTCGTCATCCTCCTATCTCATCAAGGCTCTCCAAAGCCTAGAGGCACGAGGTGTCACACGTGACTGCTTCCCGTGCCCTCTCAAACAGTCGCCGCCCAGAATGCTGGGCTGGCATGGTGGCGGGACTTGCAGCAAACAACTGGAAAATACTGCTACTGCGTAGTATGGCTGCCGCTATGCTTCCCCAGACAATGCTTGCACTTCGGGCTTTGCGGTACAAATCATTCGAATATGTTGCTGCGTTCTAATTGCGGCCCTGGTGCCCTATGGGTGATGTTCTGTGGTTGATGAGCTACGGCGCCGCGATTGTCGTGATTTCTTGTTGCCACCCTGGTGCCAAGGGTGATACTCTCTGGCTGGTGCGCAGTGGTATCCCATCTGCTTCCATGTCTTGTTGCCGCCCCGGTGTGGTGCTCTAGTGTTGGTGAGCTACCAAGCGGCTACCACGCCCCATTTGCAGCGATATCTGGTTGCCGCCTCAGTGCTATGGGTAGTGCACCATGGCTGGTTCACTGTGATGTACCACTTGCCAGTAGTAGTGTCCCACGTGCTGCGAGTTCTGCCGCCCTGGTTCCCAAGAACTGTGTTTGCGCTGATAGGATCTCGCTTGGGTCAGCAGGTGTTCGAAGTGGCTGCTGCGAGGTGTGGTGGCCACCCTTGTGTCGCACGAGTTGTGCACTGTAGTTGGTGCGCTATGGCGCCCCGACTGCTACGATTGATTGTTGAGGCCCTGGCGCCTCATGGGTGGTGCATTACAGCTGGTGCGCTGTGATGCCCCAATGTCTATGCTTTCTTCTTGTCGGCCTGGTGCCCTATGGATGCGTCATTGTTCGTAAGGAGTTGCGACTTCTGCTTGCTACTCTGGTGAACAATGAGTGATACCCCATAAGTGGCGTGCGTGCTGATGCTATGATGATTTGCTAAATGACGCCCATTGTTCGCGACTTCTGATTGCAAGACTGGTGCTCTACGGGTGGTGCCCTATGATGCCGTAAGTGTCGCGATTACTGATTCCCGTCCTGGTATCCTAAGGGTGGCGCCATACTGCCAGCGCCATATAATGCTGGATTGTCACGGCTTCCGGCTTAACGCTGGCATCAGTGGTCACCAGCCACAGGTCACCGCCTACGGGTGCGAGAAATCAGTGTTTGAGGGGTTGGGCGGTTACAGCAAAATGTACAAAGTCGCGCTCCGAATGCCCACGACTCCTACGGCGTTGGAGGCACCGCTTGGGCCAGAATGCACCCACCCACATACGCCCAAATGAATCCAAATGAATTGTAATAGAACTCCAGATGGATTCAAATGCACCCCGAGTAGCCCCCCCAAGCCGTTCAAACGTGGCGCCACGGCATGTGCGGCGTGTCGTTCTGCGTGTGCGCGCGCGCGCTGCCTGTGCCAGTATGTAGCTGTTTCTCGCGGAAGCTAAACGGAAAGTCAGTCACTTGCTGCTCACCTGAGATGGGCCCAAGAAAGGCCCAAGAGGGGATCTCGAAGTGGCCCCGGCAGCGCATCGCCAAAAGATGGTCCTCGAAACCGCCAACAAACCTGCAAGAAGGGACCAAGACGCCCCCCAGGATTCCTCAAGCGGTCCCCAAGAAGACACCAAGAGGCCCAACGGGCCCCCAAGAGGCGTCCAGGAAGCCACTGATCCACTACCCAGGCACGGTGGCGGCTGTCTCAACTGTAATTACAGCGCTAGTTCACAGCAGAAACACCATTGGCAAGGAAAGTCAGATCAATAAGACAATCGACAGAGGCAACACGACGAGAGGCGACCCTCCCATGTGGTTTCTGATAGCCCACCATTGGCAGAGTCACCGTGGCCACAGGCTTTCCAGCGGAACCCAGGCCCTCGATCTTGCCCGGAATCGGGAACTTCATCTCGTCGTCCTGCCAAGGCCAATCCTCGATCAGAGCTTCCCCAACCTACGGAGCCGAATTCTGTACACCGACGCCGTTTGCGGCCCTGCCCTGGAGTCTGCACAGGAGCGCGGGTCCCGGTGCATACGGGATCCTGGGGCTATACATTCTTCGCTGCCTCCCTGGGGAACGGGTAAAACCAGAGTGTGCACCACACCGCCCCGACGTCGTCCCCGACCCTGCACAAAAAAAGTCCTGGGATCGAAAGAGAGCAGAACAGCCCGCCACTGGTAGCGTGTACACCCTGCGAAATGCTTTAGAAATCATGGGTTAAGAAACTCATAGTCTCAGAATCTGAATGAAAACCCAGAATGTCTATTCAAATCTTGGGATTGACATTGAAACATGAAGAATAATCGAGAATCTGGCCGAAAACTTAAGTTTTCTTAAGCATCGCCTGAGGTGCATGCTCCAGCCTCCGACAGCCCAAGGGGGCAGCGCCAGAGGCCGCCCCACGGCGGGCGCAGACGCCCGGCGCCGCGGCGAGGACGAGGAGGAGGAGGCCTCCTCCCCGCGTGCAGCAAAATGCCCACGAGGGGAGGATGTGAGAGGAGGAGATCTCCCCACGAGAGGGGAGACGAGAGGAGGAGACCTCCTCCCCGCGCCGTGCCCTGGCCTCTGGCGGGTTGCCTCCTTCGACCCGTGGGCTCCAGGGCTGTCGTCAGGTCGGGCACCTCCTCCCAAAAAAGGGTCGAGAATGGAGCAGCCGAAGCGTCGCCCCCTGACTCTGTCTGTGCTGTTCTTGAACACTCCTCCTGTAGGGGGACATGCACGACTTAAAACCATCGACCCCTTCCCCGAGACTGCATTTTATACCAGATCCTTTTCTGATGGCCCCTGAAGGGTCAAAATGCTCGGATCGGAAAAACAAGTTATATGGGAGAAGACTGGGCACACACCGCTCGGAAAGGCGAAGAGCGGGTGCACTCGGTGCACGGCATGACTGCACGCCGAGCAACGATACAGGAGGCGAGCCCAACGGAGGGATCCTGGGCGCCTGTCCGCCAAGAGGCAAGCGTCTTCCCTCTGGCTCCCTCCCCTCCTACATGTTTCCCAACCATCCTGTGGTGTTGGGTCCTCGTTTTGAAGAGACAGCGCCCCGCTCCCCTCCTCTCCTCTCGTCCTCCTCCCCCTCCTCCCTCCTCCTCCTCCTCCTCCCATCATCATCATCATCATCATCATCATCATCATCATCATCATCATCATCATCATCATCATCATCATCATCATCATCATCAGCATCATCATCATCATCATCATCATCATCATCATCATCATCATCATCATCATCATCATCAACATCAACATCAACATCATCATCATCATCATCATCATCATCATCATCATCATCATCATCATCGCCGTCGTCGTCGTCGTCATCATCATCATCATCATCATCATCACCACCACCATCATCATCATCATCATCATCTTCTTCATCATCATCATCATCATCATCATCAGCAGCAGCATCACCATCGCCGTTATCGTCACCATCACCGCCACTCATGCCAGCACACCCCTCAAACGCTTCGTGGTCCCATGGGGAGCTCCACCGAAGGCCCCAGTGGCGGTGTTCGCATGCGTCTCCCCCGCTCGGTGTAGCGCTCCACCGAAGGCCCCAGTGGCGGTGTCCGCACGCGTCTCCCCCGCTCAACACAGCGTTCCGTGGTCCCACAAGGGAGCTCCACCGAGGATCCACCGAAGCACGGCCCCATATCGGAATACCCTTTGTATGCTGCATGGCCCCATGGGGAGATCCCCCGAAGGCGATACCCGCAACGACGGTACTCACAAACTGCATATGATTGGGTCCTTCCCAAGGACATTCCAACTAGGCTTGCCTGGATGGTTCTTACTGTCTGCTGCATAGCTCTATCACTAGACAAAAGCCGTAGGTCGGCCGTGGCCCTCCCGCGAGCCTCGCGAGCATGCAGGCTCGCTTCGGGTTCACTTCGGGCCGCCAGCGCTGCTGCCAAGAAGCTCACTCCACGCGTACTGGCCCGCGACATAACTACTGGGGCGTATCGCCATGCCGCCGTTGCAGGCAAGAATCCGAGACGGCTGGCTCGCCTCTGGGGCATCTCGCCTTCCAAACGTGAATATGTTGCACTCCGATTCTGCTGGCTCACGGGCGGCAGCAGCTGGAATCACAAGCGAACCGGCGGGAAGTCCACTCTGAGCGTGCCAGCTCGCCTTCTGGGATCTTGGAGCAGCCAGCGTTCTTCCCGTGGCGCAAGTTGCGCTGCCAATGTTACCGGCTGGAGCCCATGTCCCAGAGTGCCGACTCGCTGCTCGCTTCTGGTGCACTACGCACTGCAAGCGCAGATGAACCACGCATGCCGAGAAGCTCACTCCTAGCGTGCCGGCTCGCCTCCGACAGCAGCTGGAGCCCGCAGCGAAGTCGGCCCCGCCGCGTGTGCCAGCTCGGGCGCGCTTGGAGCAGCCAGCGCTGTCTGCACGAAGCTCACCCCGAGCGTGCCGGCTCGCTCCCAGGGCATCTAGCTTTGTCAACACCACCAGCAGGAAACTCGGCCCGAGCGCGCCTGGCTCGCTTCTGGTGCACTTGACGCTGCCAACGCTGGAGGCCTAGAAATGGGCACCAACACCAACACAGGGGGGGCCTCCACAGGGGGAAGATGACCCTAGATTTCGGTGTTGGTGGCAATACTTCGGTCACCTTGGAAGCCAGAAGGTTACCAACCTCACCGGGATCAGGATCTCCTTCCCTCGGTGGAGGCACACCGCCGATATTGGCGTTGGTGTCAACCGCTAGGCCTGCGACAACGTTGTCGACAGGAGTCTCGGTCCGAGCGTGCGGGCCGTCGTCGGGCAGCACACGGAGTTCAGCACGCATCCTGCAGGAAGCCCCGCCCCGAGCGTGCCGGCTCACCTCTGGCGCAC
The DNA here is from genome assembly GCA_963575745.1 of Prorocentrum cordatum. NCBI lineage: Eukaryota > Dinophyceae > Prorocentrales > Prorocentraceae > Prorocentrum > Prorocentrum cordatum. Next base: position 64,907 of record CAUYUJ010018923.1, read on the forward strand.
ACTGCACTGCCGGCGCTGTTGCCGCGGAGCCACCTACGAGCGTGCACGCTCGCGTTGTGGCGCACGCGGCGACGTCAGCGCTGTCGACAAGCAGCTCTTTCGGGCACGGGCTCAAGGCGCCGTCGCACGACGCCCCTTGCACGGCTGTGAGTGCCCAGCAGAACTGACGCAAGCAAGGCCCCTTCGGCGACCCCTTGGGGCCACCGGGGCGTGAGATCCCTGCCCCTCCCCGGACCCCTCCCCCGAGAGCTCCGTCTGGCTGGCTTGGTGGGGGGGCAGTCTGACTCCAGGGCAGTTTTTAATACATAGGATTTTTTAAAATAGCGGATTCTTAATACATGACTAATTTATGAACAAATTAATGCATAAACTCATCCTTGTATTTATTAATCAACCGTTGATTATTAATACATGGTCCGCACGCGGAGCATGTATTGAGAACGGCACTGTACAGTCATCGTGCTACCACAGGGAGCGCTGAATAGGCAACCAAAAGGTGAACGGCCGAGTTTCAGAGCCCCTCCCGAGCCCAACGAGAACCCCCTACCTCAGGACTTGACTGCGGTACCCCTGGGGAAGGCTCGCGGGGGGCACTGGGGGTGGTGCCGGAAGGGCTCGGACGGCCCAGGTCGCCCAAATGGCGACAAGGTGGCCCCAAGAGTATGCGCCCCAGAGGCCCCAAGACGGCTGGAGTTGGCCAAGAAGCTCCTGAGGCACAACCGGCAGAAACCTGACGTGCTTTTCAGTGTTCGCAATTTCTGAGGGTTTGGTGCACAAGGTGGCGCTCGGGCGCGAAAGAGAGTGCCAAGCCGTCCAGAGAACGCCCCAAGACGGCCTCGAGGAAGCCCCAAGACGGCCTCAAGGAAGGGCCGAATAGGGCCTTAGAGAACCCACAGACAGACAAGGATGGCGCCACGACGGCCCGAAGGAGCCCCACAGAGACCGCCAGAAAGATCAAGAATACCCAGGAGGGCCCAAGAAGCCCCAAGCGGCCCCCGATGTGGCTCAAGAGGGTCCATTTCGAGCATGGCTTGAGACTTCTCGGACGGACGCTCAGGACCAATACAGTCCTACAACGAAGCACCCCAGACGGTAGGCATCTATGGGGCCTCAGGGTTTGACAGTGTGCCGTAAGCCACTGAATCAAAATCAATGCGGGATCACGCTCTGGCAATCACAATCATGACTCTGTGCTGCTGCTGCTCCTCCCTTCCTCATCCTCATGCCCTCCATCTGCCTTGCGCATCTTCCCTCCTCATCCTCAGCCCTTCGCTAATGCCCAGGTGACCTTCGAGCTGGGGGCGCACTCCGCGGGGCGAACGCACCGAGGGAAGGCATGACAAACAAGGGGATCGAGACTCCATATCTCCGACCCGTCCCTTTCCTCCATGCTTCCCTACTCCCTCAACCATTCCTCCCTCGTCCCTTCACTCTCCTCCCTCCTCACTCGTGTTCCCTGCCTCCACGCTCCTCTTCCTCATCATCCCCATCGCTCCTCCATGTTCCACCCTCCTGACTCCCTCATGTCTTTCTCCCGCCTCCCTCCTGCTCCTCCGAGTCCTCGTTTTCCTCATTGTTTTTCTACACCTGTCGTGTCGCCTCCTGCTCCCTCGTCCGCCCACCTGTTCCTGTTCCGCCTCCGCCCCCTCCACGATCCGCCTCCTTCTCCTTCTCCTCCGCCTCCTCTTCCTCCGCCTCCCTCTTCCCTACTGATCCTCCCAGAACCCTTCGCCCGCCACCCCCAGCTCATCATACTACTTCTCCCCTTTCCCATCCACCTCCTCCGTACTTGTACTGACTTCTACTGATGCTGCTGCCTGCCGCTTGTCTCGTTTCCCTCTTTGTTCTCTTCCACCAGACATCATCCATATCTTCATGCATGCATGCACTCCCCCGACTCCTCATCACGGTCCTCCCCTGTTCCTCCTCCGTACTCGGTCTCATCCTCATCATCATCATCATCATCATCATCATCATCATCATCATCATCATCATCATCATCAGCATCAGCATCAGCATCATCATCATCATCATCATCATCATCATCATCAACAACATCATCATAATCATCAGCACCAGTATTAGCATCATCATCATCATCATCATCATCATCATCATCGTCGTCGTCGTCATCATCATCATCATCATCATCATCATCATCATCATCATCATCATCATCATCATCACCATCATCATCATCATCATCACCATCATCATCATCAACAACATCATCATCAGCATCATCAGCATCATCCTCATCCTCATCATCCTCATCATCCTCATCGGCCTCATCATCAGCATCACCATTACTTCCACCACCACCATCACCAACATCATCATCGTCATCATCAGCATCAGCATCACCATCATCACCACCATCGTCAGAATCATCATCATAAGCAGCATCATCAGAACCATCATCATCATCATCCTCATCATCATCATCAGCAGCATCAGCAGCATCATCCTCAGCATCAGCATCAGCAGCAGCATCATCAACAGCAGCATCATCATTTGCATCACCAGCATCATCATCATCCGCATCATCAGCATAATCAGCATCATCAGCAGCAGCATCATCATAATCAGCTTCATCATCAGCAGCAGCATCAGCAGCAGCATCATCAGCAGCATTATCAGCATCATCAGCAGCAGCATCATCAACATCATCATCGTAATCATCATCATCAACAGCATCGTCATCATCACCATCATCATCATCATCATCATCATCATCATCATCAGCATCATCATCATCATCATCATCATCATCATCATCATCATCATCATCATCATCACAACACCACCGCAGCCATCATCAGCAGCACCATTACTATCCCCATCTTCATCAGCAGTAGCTGCAGAAACAACATCATCCCAAACGGCTGAATTGGAAACCCATCATCCCCAGAAGCCGATCATCCCCCACTGCTGTTGCGCGCACGGCGCTCAGGGCACACCAATAATTACCAATACAGCCTCCCGCAAATACGTGGGAATGATGTTTTGTTTCTTGCGACGACGATCGGCGTAGACCACAATCAGTGCGGCAAATGCAATGGAAAAAGACACAACGCCAAGCCAGGCAAGGTCCGCCAGGACTCGTGGACGGTAGTTTCGAACAGTGAAGTTCCAGCGAGAGCACTGATTCTCGAGCAAGACATCCAACGACTCTAACCTAAGACTTCGAAGCTCTTCCCCTCCCTCTATGCCCCCACACACACACACAAACACACCGGATATGCAAAATCCTTCTTCGTACATGTCATTCCGGACAAATCTTCCAATACACATGCCAAAACATTGGGCGGACCCGAGTGGCTACGATTCACTTGGGGTCCTCCGGGTGGTCGTTGTTAGCTCCCGGCTGGTGCTGGGGCTGCGCGCCCGAGGTCTTGTCTTCCTCCTCGCCTGGAGAGGGATGGCGCGGGCATCTGGCACGGGCTCACCTGCCATCCTGTAGCTACTCATTGCAACCACACTGGCATTCCCCTGTACACGGTCGGCGCATCCGCCCACGCACTTGCGCAGGGGCTCCGCGCGCAGTGGTAGGACATGCCACGCCGAGTCCCCATACATCACGATGCTGTGCCTCGTCATCCTTATCCTCCTCCTCCCTCCTCCTCCTCCTCCTCCCTCCTCAATCCTCCTCCTCCTCCTCCCTCCCTCCCTCCCTCCCTCCCTCCCTCCCCTCCTCCCTCCCTTCCCTTCCTTCCCTTCCCCCTTCCCTCCCTTCCCTCCCTCCCTCCCTCCCTCCCCCCTCCCTCCTCCCTCCCTCCCTCCCTCCCCTCCTCCCTCCCTCCCTCCCTCCCTCCCTCCCGCCCTCCCGCCCTCCCTCCCGCCCTCCCCCCTCCCTCCCCTCCCTCCCCTCCCCCTCCCCCTCCCCCTCCCCTCCCCTCCCCCTCCCCCTCCCCCTCCCCCTCCCCCTCCCCTCCCCTCCCCCATCCCCCTCCCCCTCCCCAACCCCCATCCCTCTCCCCCTCCCCTCCCCCCCCCTCCCCCTCCCCCTCCCCCTCCCCCCCCTCCCCCCCTCCTCCCCCTCCCCTCCCCCTCCCCTCCCCCTCCCCCTCCCCCTCCCCCTCCCCCTCCCTCCTCCCCCTCCCCCTCCTCCCCTCCCCCTCCCTCCCCCTCCCCCTCCCCCCCTCCCCCCCCCCCCCCCCCCCTCCCCCTCCCCTCCCCCTCCTCCTCCCCCTCCCCTCCTCCTCCTCCTCCTCCCTCCTCTCCTCCTCCTCCTCCTCCTCCTCACCTCCTCCTCCTCCTCCTCCTCCTCCTCCTCCTCCTCCTCCTCCTCCTCCTCCTCCTCCTCCTCCTCCTCGAGGCTGGCTCCTCTGCGCGGCCGCAGCCGTTTCGCGGCCCGCCATAGAGGATGCCCCCAGCGCAGCTGCGCGCCTTGGTGCGGGACGGTGCGGAGCGAACGCACCGACGAGGCTGGGCGAGACTCTGCGCGGACAACGCCATCCGCAAGCTTCAGGACGAGGTCCAGAAGCTGAGGGAGGAGAACGTGCAGTGCCAGGCCCAGTTGAGAGAGGCGAAGGCTGAGGCGAAGGCGCAGCACACACGGAGGCTGCGCGCCGACGCCGAGCCCTTCGTGACCTGCGACACGATGTGGAAGTTTGTGAAGCCGATCGTCGAGCCGGCAGCCGAAGAGCCGTGGTGGGGCTGGCAGTGGATGCAAGCCTACGCGGAGGAGGACTGCGCGAGTGGAACGGACGGACAGTGGCAGTCTCCAGCGAGTGTGCGCGGGAGCGACGGGCAGTGGCAGCCTCAAGTCGATGGTGGAAGTACATGCGAGAAGGACGGACAGTGGCAGCATTCAAGAAGGAGCGTGCGAGAAAGACGAGCTGTGGCAGCTACAGGCGGTCGAGCAGTGGCAGGCTTGCGAGAAGTGGGAGGCGAAGATGGAGCCCGACACTATAAAGCAAAACGTGACCACCTACAGCGCCGCAATCAGGACGTGCGAGAAGTGTGAAAAGGGTAAGCAGTGGCAGCTTCATGAAGGTTTGAGTGTGGCGGTTGACTCAAGCGAGAGGCGCGAGGAGAAGTTGGAGCCCAGCACACTAGCCCATGAGGCTTGCGAGAAGCGTGAGGCGAAGTTGGAGCCCGACCTACTAGCCCACGAGGCGTGCGAGAAGTGGGAGGCGAAGTTGGAGCCTGAACCACTAGCCCACGAGGCTTGCGAGAAGAGTGAGGCGACGTTGGAGCCTGTCCCACTAGCCCACGAGGCTTGCGAGAAGCGTGTGGTGAAGTTGGAGCCCTTTGCTTGTCGTTTCTCGTATCTCCTCGTTGCCACTGCTGGATCCGCTGTGTACGGAAACGTCAGTGCAACGTGCGTGCGAGAAGATGTGAAGGAGGAGTCAAAGGTCGAGCCCAATGCCGTCAGCTACAGACCAGATGACGACTCTGATTGTGATAGAGTGTTTCAATGTTCGCAGGATCACGACGAGGTGGAAGATGTGATCAAGAAGGCGAAGTTGGAGCCAGACCCACTAGCCCACGAGGCTTGCGAGAAGCGGGTGGCGGTGTTGGAGCCATTTGCTAGTAATTCCTCGTCTTCCCTCGTCGCCACGGCTGGGTCTGCAATGAGTGAATTGGTGTGTGAAACGCGCGAGCGTGAAGTTGGGAAGGAGGAGTCAAAGGTCGAGCCTGATGCCGTCAGCTACAGTCCAGCTGACGTCGCCGGTTTTCCTGGTGATGGTGATGTTGCTCTCTTTCCCAGCGACGCCTCCCAGTCTTTCGACGCCGACTCCGAAGTGCAGTACCACTTCGACGACGACTGCGAGCAGATAGAATCATTCGCAAACCCGCACGGCGTGGACGAGTCGCGAGACATATATGGGGAGCTCTGCAGTGACATGGCCGACCTGGTGTTGTTGCGCCGTCCTGCGGCGATGCGGGCCTACCTCCGTGAGAATTTCGTGTTCAACGGAACTACCGACGTCGACTTCGAGGTAGACTTCGACGCGGTATGCACCGAGCTTGCCGCCCTCGCCATGGGTGTGCGGCTGGATGAAATGGAACACCTTCTCCGTGAGCGGTTTGCTCCTGCCGTGCAGGCGTAACCAGCCCAATCTGTTGGAGAGTGGAGGGTGTCTTACTACTTCGTGTACGGGTCCTTCGGGCAGTTCTGCGTTCTGTACTTGGGTTCCCGTACTGGTTCGTGTTCGCCTCCTTCTTGTTCGTCGTGTTCCCCGACAAGTTCAGAGGGTGGCCGTTTTATGGATTTCGCTATGCGATTGGTCTCATGTCATCTCATCACCTCCTCCTCCTCCTCCTCCTCCTCCTCCTCCTCTTCCTCCCTCCTCCTCTCCTCCTCCTCCTCCTCCTCCTCCTCCTCCTCCTCCTCCTCCCCCTCCTCCCTCCTCCCTCCTCCTCCTCCTCCTCCTCCTCCTCCTCCTCCTCCTCCTCCTCCTCTCCTCCTCCTCCTCCTCCTCCTCCTCCTCCTCCTCCTCCTCCTCCTCCTCCTCCTCCTCCTCCCTCCTTCCTCCTCCTCCTCCTCCTCCTCCTCCCCCCTCCCCCACTCCTCCTCCTCCTCCTCCTCCTCCTCCTCCTCCTCCTCCTCCTCCTCCTCCTCCTCCTCCTCCTCCTCCTTTTCCAGTGGCTCTCTCCTCACCCTACCATTCCAGGAACGAAAGGGCTGACCAAAACTAAAATGAATTAGTACAGCGTATTCCACCACTCTCCCCCTTTGGGGCAATCGGGGGTGAGGGGCCAGGGGTGGGAGACATGGTGACTCTTCGGCCACGGGAGTCTGCCATTAAGAATCTGGCGACGCTGCACGACATACACTTTGTCACATGGGCCCCCCAGCTTTCGGGGTTGGCCTGAAGTATAGGCCCCACAAACCAAACAAAACACAATCGGGAGATCCGTTTCGATCACTCTACAAACATACAGCTTGTGTGGGCGATCTAGCTGGACATTAGCCAGCTCCTTAAGAGCTGGGGGTAGTCTGGCGCATCTACCTGGCGCACGCTTCTCAGAGAAACACCTGGCGCACTGGACGCACCGCCAGCGGCAACCGTTCCAAAGCACACGGTGAGCACGGCCATTGGAGACAATTCTCGGCTTCGGGGGTCGCGGCTCTCTGTTAAGCTTACCGAACAGCTCCTTGGCCGTCGGCAGATCAGACAGAAACTTAGCTACTGGCATCGCAACCTCATTCCAGTCTGCCTCCGCCATTTCATATTTGTGAATATTATCTAGGACGTCGGGGTGTGAGTGAACCCCATCCTTGGCAAACTCATCTGCTTTATCGTTTCCTCGCTTGTGTCGAAGAGGCACTCCTGTGAGATTTTCATCTGTCTGATGAGCACGAACCTTCTTCAGGCGCCACTCTGGGTAGCGCCTCTGAAAGAGTACTCTCCACACCTCCGACAATGGAGTCGAGCCAGAGGTAGCCGTGAAGCTGTTCTCCGAGCCCGAGAGCAGAGAGTTGCAGTCGACATGGATGACATACTCTTCTGGCACGTCGCCGACCGAGCTATCTAGATGCTCGAGCGCCTGCAGCAGCGCATACACTTCTCCAAAGACAGCGCTCTGAGGGAGGAATCCAGGAACATTCCCAAATACAGCCTTGAGAAACCTTCCCTCCTCGTCGACAGCCACCACCGCCCACCCAGCCCGAGACACAGGGAGAGTGGGCCCCTTGCAGGAGCCGTCCGAATAGATAAACTCATTCCCAGAAAAACAAAATCTGTCACACGGTTGGTAGTCTGAGCCCACATACTTCACCTCCCCAGCCCAAGCACACGGAGAGATGCCAGCAGGATACGGGTGCCACAGGTAGCTGTACAGGGGGTCTTCGGCACCAGCCTCCAGCCCTCGCTTGACCAGCTCCTCAGGCAAAAACTCAGACCTTTTCTCCTGCAAGCCAGGGCATACAAAAAGCCTGTGCCAGATCGTGTCCACGCACCCACTCTGTTCGCTGCGGCAGAACGGGCACAGCGGGGACACCTGATATCCCCATCGATGGAGAGTACTGGCAGTGACATACGAACGTGTAAAAACCTGACGAACACATCGACGGTGAACTTTCGACCTCTTGTGCGATTTTCCTCTCCAGAAGGCCCTCGGAGGTTCCACCCAAAGTCCCCTGTCCAGGATCTGTCTCGCACGTTCGTGGTCGCTTTCTCCTAAGTATTTGTCCATTCGATTTGAAATCATCTGGTTACCTAAGTCGCTCACGAAATACTTGGAGACTTGACAGTGAGGCGTGGCCGTCAGGATGAGGGGGTCCCCATTGCGCCTCGAGAAATGTCCAGGCCCCACAACATCCCACTTCGCTTTGTGCATCCACTGGAGCATATCCCCCACAGGTCCCCAGGCTCTGAAGTCCCAAGATCTTCTAGGGTACGCCTCCAGGTGTCTCTGAACCAGCGGAATAATCTTAGACAGCTCACCTACCGTCAAGCAGTCTCCTTGCCTGTGCTCCACCGAGGTAGTCAGCCAATATTCCTTGGCATACCTGGTGACCGTAGCACCTGCATGACGAAGTGGATCCCTCTCAGGTTCCAGCGAAAATGCTAAGTCGAGATCTGCTCCACAGCTCGTCAGTCCCAGGAAGCCTCCCGCCTGGGAGCGTAACCTCCTGATCTCCAACGGATTCCACCCCACCACCTCCTCCCCGTACGTCACAGCCGGCTTGACCCCGCAAAACCAAACCTTGGCCCTGGACCGCTTGGGATTCTTCAGTGAGGCAATTTTGTAGAGCCGTCTTTTCCCTTTGCACACCCTCTCCCTCCTCTTTTGTTTGCCCTTCATCACCTTCCGATGCTTACCTGGGGCAAAATCGACGCCCAGGTTGACAATCGACGGGTCGTAAGCTCCTGCAAACTTCTGCAGCCCTGCTTGTGCAGCGCGGACCAGAGCCACGCTCGTGCCCGTCAAGCAGAACTTTTTGAGGGAGAAAGAGAGGTTGAAGAGGTTGGAAAGGTTATCGATAAGATAAGCCAGTGCCATGGCCATGTTCGTAACACAGCCTGAAATAGAATCGTTATACTCATTCAAACCAAAGTCGTCAACATGAACCGTCAGTGAAGGGGTGAAGCCACGCTCGAGGTAGGCGTTAACACTAGGGATACAGTAGCATTTGATTTCAAACGTTGCAGTGCTGCTCCCCGCCACAATCCCCTGCCCAGGTTCAATAGGATCTGAAACCATCCCATCCATGCATAAGACCCTCCTCCACCCATAAGTGTGCAGTGCGAATCTTAATGAGTGCAGTGGGAATTTCCAGTCAATAGCCGTGCGTATTAGCTGAGGATGTTGGACATGCTCATAACATTGTTTCAGATCACCCAGGAGTGATAAGACGTGTTTGTTATCTCCTACAGCTAGATCCCCACGAAGAGATTGCCGCCATACAGTATCTGCTGGGGACCTGGACGGCGCCATCGAAAATACCCCCCTGTCCTGGACACACTTCTCCCAGTTTTTGCAGTCCCGAGAATGCCACCGAGATATCATCCGAATAATAGATTGGTAAAATCCGATAGGTCTACGCCCAGCCACAGGCTTTCGGAACAACGCAATCTGGAGAGTGCGCATCCAGGAGGGGGACGCTCCTAGCACCGTCATGAGACACATGACTTGTCCAATTACAGCAACTGCAGGGCGAGATAAAATAGAATAATGCCGCGGGTGAAAGCCATCAGCTGCGATGGTTGCCCTCTTGAAGCTCTTGCCGAGGGCTATCACCTCGTCAATCTCAGGGGCCTTCGGGAAGACCATGTCTTCAGGCCATTCAAACGTCTGGAACGGATCACGTCCTGCTTCCCCCCATGCCTGAGCCCAAGATTGAACTTCTTCCTCCAACTGAGCTGTCAAGCAGGACGTGTAGCTGCCACTATCAGTGCTGACAAGGTCCTGACGGCGCGCTTCTGCTGCTTTAGTGTATGCATGGGCCCACTTGGCCCCTCCCGAGAGCGCCTCCGTGCACCAGTCCTTCCACTTCTGTGCACGGTCCTTGCGCTCTCTGGGAAGAAATCCTTCTGCATTGAAATCTGCAAGCTGGTAGAGGGCAAAAAGAGATTCAGCGACCAGCTCTGCGCAACAAATGAACCCAGAACAATGCAAAGGTACTAAGGCTGCCTGCAAGAGACCCATCCAGAGAGACCTTCCACCAGGATAGTGATAGTTAAATATTCCTCCAGAAACCGTCGAACGATAAGTCGAAGAAACCAAATCATTAAAATACTCACCATTCAGAAGATATTTCCCATTGTGCACCAAAGAGTAGAGTTCGTGAGCACGCCGAGCTAGCCAATGTAGGGCACGATAAGGGCTCTTAGTAGGAGACCTGCGGGTACATAGGAGTTCCCCAAGAGGTATTTCCACCACCTGATACTCAGAACCACCTCTCAAGCCCTCAGGGTAGCACTGCAGAGTGCCCTCAAGTTCGCCCCAAGCTCGGTCGCACCAGGACCCATAGACATCATCCAGACCATTCTGAAGATCAGCCCTCTCGGGGCCGTTCGGCAGCCTATAGCCGCCTTCCACTTCCAAAGGTTCCAGCAGGGCATCCAGACGGGCTCCGAGATCCTCGTAGACAGGGGCCTCAGGCGCAGGACCGATTGGAAGGTCGACAGGCAAGCGTGCAAATTGGCGAAGCCGTTTCACAGTGATCTTGTCAAGGCCTTCCTTCAAAGTTAGGAAGACTGGGCGGTGCGGGAAAATGTGCTCGTCCATCTCGGTGCGAGCCGAATCTATGCACGATAGCAGAGACTTGCCCACTAGAAAGTAATCGATACATGTCCCAGGAGCTGATGCAACACAGGTGATCATCGGCGTCGGCACCACCAGCTGGCCCTTGAGCTTGTGGGGCGCAAATCCCTCCTGGAACACGTTGGGCTCGAAATTGAAATCTCCGCCTGCAACATATGGCAAATTATTTCGCAGAATGTCCTCTCCCAGGACGCTGGCAATGTGTAAATTGACTTGGCCAAGCCCTTCTCCGTCCTTCCAATATCCACAATAGATCGAAATCACTCCAAGCGTCCGCGAGCGAAAGAAAACCTGTAGTAGACGGTGCTCAACCAGCGGGGCCTCACGCCCTGGCTGTTGCCAGAGATCAAGATGAGCTCGCGCCAGTATGCAAACTCCAGCGGATCGCCCCGAACGCTGCGTGGTGCAGCACGGAGCCCAAAAACTCTTCCACCCAAGCTTGCGAACACTCTCCCTGGCCTCGTAGAGACCCTGACCATGTAGTTTATGTTCTTGAACAAGTACTATGTGAGCCCCACACTCTTTGATGAAAGAGGCTGCAGTTGACCAACAGTTGCCGTTGATCGTGAGGATCTGCAGCCCCCCCTCAGCTGCCTGGCGCTGGGGGTTACCCCCGCGACGGGGCTCTGCCTGAGCCCGCCGCAGCCTCCCCCGACGCCGTGAGACGCCTCCTCGCCGCTGCCTCGCTCTCGGGCTCCGACTCGGCTGCCCTGCGCTCAGCCAAGGGCGCGGGGGGCATCGCCTCATCAGCGACGGCGGCAGCAGCAGCAGCTTCAGGCTGTCGGGCTTCAGCTTGTTCGGATTCAGCTTCTGCACGCTCTTCTCTGGGAGCCTCGAACATGCCCCCAGCTGAGCGCACCTGAGCTGCGAAGATGCCCATCTGCGCGGTCAGCCCCTCAAGCAGGTCGGGCTGGAGCTGCTGGCTCATGTAGTGCATCCCCTGCAAGAAAGCCTGCGCGTCCAGCTTGCCCTTGCCCTTCCCCTTGTTCACGAAACTGAATGCCTCGCCGAGCTGCTCCTGGTGCTCATAGGGGTGCTCCAGGCCTGGCGGGAGGCTGTACGGGTCCGAGAGGGGCTCGCGCATCAGGTTGTACACTCGAAGTTCCAGTTCGGTCTTGTGGGTGCGGGCCACCTCTAGGTCCGCCCTGAGCAGCGCCTGTTTGACCTCTAGGTCGGCCAGTACCTGCTCCTGCTGGTCCACATATTCAGATTGCTTCTCCAATTGAGCCTGAGCCTTCATTAGTCTGCTCAGGGCTGCCTGAGTGTCACGACATCGCGGCTCCAAGCTGCCCAAGGGAAAGGGTGGCAAGAGGCGAAAACAACAAGCCAGCGACAAGGGTCACTGGCCTTGCGTGGCTATTCGCCAATGTGGTTGCACCAGGAACGACTGCAGGCACGAGCGGTGCTACATGTGCGGGAGCAACCGGCGGGGTCGACCAGACCGTTCTGAGGCGACTCCGCCTGGACAGGTGCGCCGCCCTCGGTCCTCCTCAGCGCCCCGGCGACTCCCACGGAATAGCGGAGAGCCAGCAACTGGACAGGAGGCCCGCCAGGACACCAGGGCACGGCGTGCCGTTGCTGCTCTGCGGCGCCTGCAGCCTGGCGAGAACAACGAGCTCCTCGTCAGCGCCAGGAAGCAGTTCCGCCGAGGAGCGCGAGCGTGCACGTCGCACGCCCGACGACATGCTCTGGCGGGCCCTCGACAACCAGAGCACAGAGCAGAACGAGTACGACACGCTCTCCGCTGCCGTCGACGGCCGTCAGCAGGAGCTCGACGCCAAGAAAAGTGACATGGAGGCAGCCAGGGAACTCGAGGCCATCCACCTGGAGGTGGCCACCGCTCGCGTTGTTTTCATGGCTGCTGGTGCTGGGGTTGTTTCGACAGGCAGTCTCGAGGAGGCGCCCGGCACGCTCCAAGGGGTTGTCGCCGACGCGCCCGCGGCGGTCGTGGCTGGGAACACCACCCCCATCTTGGCGTCGATTGGCACTCACCTCCACGAGCTCCACCGCGGCTTCGAGACGCACAAAAAAAAACGTGGCCACTGCGGGGGCATCTCCTGGCGCTGCTGCTGGCGCACCTGATCCTGCCACACCTGGCGTACATCCTTGGGACAATCAGATCGGCGCCGACCTTGAAGGCCGACACGCAGAACGAGATGCTCGCAGGGGGGACGCCACCACCGAGCCAGGCTGAGGCCCAGCTCGGCGCCATGAGACTCGGTCAGCTCAGCTTTCGCAGTTCTGACCTTCCTCAGCGAGAGCTGGATGGGTCATTCACTTATTTCAAGTGAGAAGGCCCAGCGTAAGCCACTATTTCAAAATTGCCCCCGGTGCACAGCACAAGTACACGGGGCGCGCATCAGGGCCCACGCATCGCCACCACCGCAGGAGGCGACCTGGACCACCACCAAACCGCAAGCACAACCTATCATCGCGCTCTTCGGCTGGTTCAGCTGCGAGTGAATGGCGCGCAACTGACGGTCGGGCGCGGCGCTGGCGCAGTTGCGCAAGCATGGCGGCACTGGCACTGGCTCATGGCCTTCGAAGGGCGCGAGGGTCGCATGCGCGCACATCCCGCACACCGCGCGCTCCATTATCGCCTACTCGCTTGGAAGTGCGCGCATGCACCTGCGGGGCAAGATGAAACACTCGCGCACTGAAGGCCCTCGGCCACCACCGCTCGCGCCGCGGCCAGCAGCCCTGCAATGTCCTAGGTGCGCCGCTGCAGATGCTGAACGTTTTCGGTCTCATCACTGAGCCTCGGCGCCCAATGCTGCACCCTCCTTCCTGGGACATTTCCTCCACGCGTGCGAAATCTGCGGCACCCGGCCCACCGCCCTCGCGAATATCCACGCGGCCCTCCCGGGGGGGCCCACAGGGGGGCGCCACCCCGTTGCCCCCCTCGACTTCACGCATCGGGCCTGTGGGCCGCAAGGCCATGGGCCCCCAGGCTGAACAGACTGCATTAAGCGCAGCAGCTCCCAACTGTCCACGACAGACGCGGCTGCTCGCGTTTTTGCGCGGGCAGAGGCCAGGGGCCGAAAGCGCCTTGACTCACGCGCCCCAGCGCGCGCCAATGTTGAAATTGCTAAATGTTTGGGCAAGGCGCAGCGGCTGGAGCTACTGCGCGCCGCTGCTGTTCACGGATTTCCTGAACAGATCCTCGAGCCAGCCACGCGCATGCTTACGGGGGCCCGTCGATTGGCGCGGGGCAACTGCCATTCCGCTGCGGCGCGGGCGTCGCCGCGGCGCGGGCTTCTCAGGGCGCCCTTCCCAGGCGCGCGTTCGCCGCGTCTGCGCTGCAGCGCGCGACCCCCCCCCCCCCCTCGACGCCCAAAATAGCGCATCCTACAGCCCAGGAACAGTCGACCTGAATGCGGACGATACCACCGCGCCCGATCCAGGCCACCCCGCCGCGGTCAGCACCTGGGCGACCAAGATGCTGCGTCTGTTGGCGCGCGCGCTCGGGGCCCCTGGGCCACCGCCAGCGAGTCGCACAATGAAGGTCACCAGCAGCTCCCCGCAAGTAGGCCAGCACGCATGCCACAGACTACGGCCCCTGGGGCGCGTCTACGCCAGCGCCCTGAATGCCCTAGGGATTGAGGCGAGCTCTGGCAGGGCCCTGACTAACTCGCGGCTTTCTCCGCGAGTTTGCAAAAGATGCCACGCGCGCACCACGCTCTCGGGCCCCTCCGCATGGCAAGCCCCGCAGCTTAAGTTTGCGAAGCAGGCCCTGCCATCGGCCATGCGCAACGGTGTCGGCGCGCACGGCGCGCCGCCTCGGCCCCTCGATCATATGCGCGCTGTTCAGCGACAAGCCCAAGTGCGCGCTGCTCGGCGACGCGCCCGCCATGCGCCAGCGTCTCGCACGTCGAGCTGGTTTACTTCGCGCCCGCAAGGCCCCCCGCGCACTGACCCCCCAAAAGGGGGGCCAAGGCCGCTCCGCTTTTCAAGTGGCCCTCCTATATCGCGGCCCTGCCGCGCCCGACAGCGCCCGCCAGGCTGCCTTGAGCAATCAGATCCAGAATAGCTACCACTCGGAGCCCCCGCGGCGCAATGCGGCGGGCCCCGTCGGTGCCACCCCCCAAGCGCCGAAGGACCTCCAGTGGGGACCTCCGCTGGACACGCCTGGCGCACCGACCCCGGGGCCACTATCGACCTCGCGCTCGCGACGGCGGCCCTCGCAGCCATCAAGATCCTGGCTCGGAGCGCTGCTGCACGCACGACCTGGGAAGGATGTACGACTAGGCCACGTCTGTCCGGTGGAGATCATGCCCGACATGAGACCCCTGGGACACCGATGAGAACCCGCCCACAACTGACTGAACAAGGCCGGCACGCCAGACCCCGATGAGCCCGAAGACTCCGATGA
>CAUYUJ010018923.1:85000-106443 GCA_963575745.1 Prorocentrum cordatum
AGGCACAGGCCCGACTTCAGGCTTGGCCCCTCGGCCGCACGCAGCACACCCGGCCTCCTGGACCCTTGCAAGGGCCGCCCGAGCACCGGCGTCCCTGCCGGGCCCGAGGTGGTCCTCGGCTCAGCGCGTGGACTGTCGACGCGATTTCGGACGCCCGAGACGGGTACGGAGAAAATGGGCACAATGCCCAACAGTAAATGATGCCCCAAACCAACAGCGGCCGCCGTTGGGCATGGGTACGGAAAAAATTGGTACAATGCCCAACAACAAAGGTTGCCCCAAACCATCAGCGGCCGCCGTTGGGCAGGCGGCCTTTTGTCTCAAATGAGCACAGGTCGCGGCGGCGCGGACAGCGAGTCCTGTTCAAGCTGAGCAGGAACTGCTGTTGGGCATTGTACCCAATCTTCCCGTACCCATCTCGTTCGGCGATGGTCCGTGGACCGACGCGCAACGCCACGCGCGCACCTGCTGCAAAGTGCCAGTGCTCCCAGGACTACCTGCCGCAAAAGTTGCCGCAACATTGAGGTTGCACTAAATACCAACGCTTCGCAGGCCCGCACGTTCATCTCAAGAGGATGTCTCGAACGAGAGCTGTATCTTCGGCATACACGGTCATCCATTCCCATCAGCATCGGGAGCGCCCCGGATCGGCGGCTCTGGCCAAAGGCCACTACAATACCGACGGCTCGCAAGCCAGCGACATCGAGCGTAAGCAAGGCGCGGCCATGAGGGCAAAGCGCGTACGAAACAACTACAGTCGAAATCCTGCCACGAGGGGTCGCTGAGTTGATCGAGAATGACGGGGACTAGGAGCAGGAAAAACAATAACCTCCAAGCCCATTGCGAACCAAAGGTGTTCCTGATTTGAACACGTTGCAACGTTCAGCAGATATACGATGATTGCAGCAACTACGCGCAAGCATGTATCGAGCTGTCTGGCACAATCGCGTCGCAGCTGGACTGCTTACGAGCGCGCCAGCTGACAAAGGAGACATAGACAGTGGATCTAGATCAAGATGGCACGCACTCCACGCAAATGGTTACTACCGATGCTGGACGAGATGTGCGTGGTCACCATCGGCATCGTCGATACTACTCACCACCATCATCATCATCATCATCATCATCATCATCATCAGCATCGACATCAGAATCATCATCATCAGCAGCAGCATCAACATCATCATCAGTATCATCAGCATCATCAGCATCATCGTCACCATCACCATCATCGTCATCGTTATCATTATCACCACCATCATCATCATCAGCATCATCAACATCATCATCATCATCATCATCATCATCATCATCATCAGCATAATGGTCAACATCAGCAGCATCGTCATCATCATCAGCAGCACCATCAGCACTATCAGCATCAGCATCATCATAAACATCATCAGCATCACCACCATCATCGCCATCATCATCGTCATCATGCTGGCATCATCATCATCATCTTCATCATCATCGCCAATTTCAGCATCAACATCGTCGTGTCATCATCATCGCCAGCATCAGCATAACAATCATCATCATCATCACCACCATCAGCATCAGCATTATCAGCAGCATCAGCATCATCAGCATCATCAGTATCACCAGCATCATCATCACCATCATCATCATCAGAGTCATCATCAGCAGTAACATCGTCATCAACAGCATCCTCCTCCTCATCATCATCATCATCATCATAATTCGACTGATTATCTGCGCTTGTCCTGATCACACTCAAACAACATGCTCTCACGTGCGCTCAACGTTGATCCAAAAATTGCATTCGTCCTGGCTTGTGAATCTGGGTACAGCACCGGCACGTCATGCTACCTTGACTTATGCGATTCCATGAAATCACCACCCTGCACGGACCACTCCTCCTTCTCGGCTGAGCTTGCGCTGGCCGCCTGTATCCCCCTCGCGGCCGCGTACGCTCAAGACGTTTTTGGCCCCCTCCGCGTCGAGCTTTGTCCTCTCCCTGAAAGCCTTGAAATTACCCGGGTGGTAATCCAACTTGCCGGCATCGGTGAAATGGACAATATCTCGGCGGCGCGGAAATGGAATGGGGCAAACGATAGAGGGAAGGATGACAGGGGAAGAGAGGGAGGATAGGGGACGGGAGGGGAGGAGAGTGTGGTGGAAGAGGGAGGGAATGGGGGGGAAACGGTGAAGGGGGGGTAGGAGACGGGAGAGGGGTGGACGAACGAGGGAATGAAAAATGCAGGGACGGTGGGAGGAGGGGAGGGGAAGAAGGGCGGGGACAATAGTTTGAGCAATGAGGACGGTTGAATGTGTGGTTACACGTTGCATCTGCGTCCTCCCTGCAGCTGCTGAAGCAGAGGGACATCTTTTCCTCTAGTGTTGGCCTTTCGTGTTCACGGCAGAGCGCTAGCAGCGAGAACTGCAAGTTTTAAGGGCCCGGCCTAGTCGTTTCCCCCCCCTTCTGGGGTTTCCCGGGCTGGTTCCCGTGAGTTCTGAGGTGGACGATGTGCCCCCCCCAAGCGACCTCCGGAACCCTCCCATGAGTCCAAGAGGGCCCCGAGTCACCGAACGATCGCTCCAGGACACCCAAGATGGCCTCAAGATGGCCCAAGAGGCCTCCAAGACGCAACAAGACGCCTTCAAGAGGCCTTCCAAGAGGGCTCCAAGAGGCAAACATCATTGATTTTCCTCGGGTATTTGAAGGATTTGGGCGTTCTCGCCGTTTCGGCTTTCCGACGCTCCAAGACGGCCCAAGAGGCCCCCCATTACCACCCCAAGACGGTCCAAGAGACCTCCGGCCTCCAAGACAGCCTAAAAGCGCCCCAAGACGGCCCAAGAGGCGCCCAAGACGGCCCAAGGGGGTCCGAAGACGGGACTAAAAAGAGACCAACGAAGGGAACACGAACCGAGAATCAGAGCCCTCCGCCCCAAGAGGCCCCCAGGAAGCCCCAAGAAGCGCCCAAGAGGCCCCAAGAGGAACCCCAGAGCCCCAAGAGGCCCCAAGAGGCCCCAAGAGGGCCCCATGAAGCCCAACAGAGGCCCCACGAGGCACCAAAACAGCCCCCAGGAGGCCTCAAAACTGCCTCCAGGAGGTCCCCGAGAGGCCCCCCACGAGACACCAACGAACATCAAATAGGCTTTATATCATAACCTAGGCATGGTGGCCTGATGGGCCAAAGAGCACTTGATCCGCCGCCCCCTGTTGTCTTGCCTCAAGGGTGCCCGGGGTGCCCCGCGTGCTGGACATTCTGGAAGGTTTGTGGTCCCTAGGCCTTCGGCACAGCGCGCCGGTCACCCAGGAAACCTGGTTGCAAAGGTTTTCCTGCTATACATGGCTCCAAGATGGCCTCAGACGGCCTCCAAGAAGGCCAAGATGGCCTCCAACTTCGCCCAAGACGGTCCACGATGGCCCCCAAGACGGCCCAAGAGACCAAGATGCCTCCAAGACGGCCCTCGACAACCCAAGAGGCCCGAGGCCTCCCAGACGGCCCAAGACTTCTCCAAGAGGTCCTCCAGGAAAGCCCGACGAGGCCAAGACAATTGATTATGCTGTGGTTTTTGTTTCTGCTTCTGTTCTGTCTGTTCTGTCTGTTCTGTCTGTTCTGTCTGTTCTGTTCTGTTCTGTTCTGTCTGTTCTGCCTCCCGACGGCCCGAGAGCGGCCCAAGAGCCTCCCAAGGTCGCCCCCAGAGCACCCAAGAAGCCTCCAACCCCTTCCTCTCGCCCGCAACAGCGGCGGCCCCAACAGGTAGCCCGGGGGGGGTCCTTGCGCCTTTCTTTCATGGCTGGGAACAAGGGCGGCCCGCAGACCTGGAACTCGAGCGGTGCCACATTATCCCGGCAAAGCAACCTAACAGCGATGTGTAGGAGCATATCTGGAAGCATTCCCCTTAAGATTCAAATGAGAATCCAGTTGTAGAATTGTGCTGTTCTCGCAGTCGTAGTCGCATTCGCGATGACAGTCGCAGTGGCAACGGCAGTCACAGACACAGCCTCAGCCTCAGCCTGCCTCAGCCTCAGCCTCAGCCTGCCTCAGCCTCAGCCTGCCTCAGCCTCAGCCTCAGCCTGCTTCAGCCTCAGCCTCAGTCTGCCTTCAGCCTCGGCGTCAGCCTCAGACTGCCTCAGCCTCAGCCTGCATCAGCCTCAGCCTCAGCCTCAGCCTGCCTCAGCATCAGCCTGCCTCAGCCTCAGCCTCAGCCTGCCTCAGCATTCAAAATGTGGCCCGGGAATGGAATTCTGGGAACTCGAAGAACACGAAGTGGCCTACAGTTGGCTCCGGGCATTCAAATTCATGCCCAGGAATGGAGTTCTGGGAACTCGAAGACCACGAAGTGGCCTACAGTTGGCTCCGGGCATCCAAAATGTGGCCCGGGAATGGAGTTCTGGGAACTCGAAGAGCACGAAGTGGCCTACAGTTGGCTCCGGGCATCCAAAATGTGGCCCGGGAATGGAATTCTGGGAACTCGAAGAGCACGAAGTGTGTGACTGTTGCATCCGGTGGCCCGGGAATGGCACTCGAAGAGCACGAAGTGTGTGACTGTTGCATCCGGTTATTCTAAATGTGGCCCGGGAATGGCGTTCTGGGATCTCGAAGAGCACGAAGTGTGTGACTGTTGCATCCGGTTATTCAGAATGAGCCTGGGAATGGAGTTCTGGGAACTCGAAGAGCACGAAGTGTGTGACTGTTGGTGAAAAACGAGGTGGACTCAACCCGCCCGGCAACTCCCAACACCTGCCCGGACCCCCCTGTGGAGTGATCTGTGAGCTGTTTTTAGCCCACTAGAAACCTATCAGTCTTCGCTGTTAGGTAAAAAACTCTGCACTGCCAAATCTACCCGTTATATCCACCAAATGTCCGCATCAGTCGGACTGTTGCGGCTGAGGGTGCAGGAAACCTGAATCGATTGATCAATGTCTACCGCGCAACCTCGCGGAGCATCTCTCCAGAACTCTAATGTTCGAACGCAATCTTCACCTGCATTCCCCTGGCCATTTTCTTACACAGAGCAATGGACATGTCTTTACTTCAAGGTGGCTGCACAGAGTGGACGGGGCGATGGTAATGCGGGCACCTGTGCAGACATAGTCGAGAAACGCGGCGTCGTGGGAGATAATCATGGCGGTGCTCTGCGTTCCTCAACGGGTGAGCAACAATATAACGCAATTGCAATCGCCAAGGCGTAAACGATTGTAAAGAGACCAAACATTTAAACCATCCGCAAACTACCAACCGCCCTGGTCATCCATAAAATGCCATTGAGATTTGTACGCACCCGCCAAATTCCTTCTGCGACCAAATACTCCTGTAGCCACTTCACCGCCACCTTGTCCAAGTGGTTGGTCGGCTCGTCGAGCAAGAATACATCTGCTCCCTGCCAGAAACAGGAGGAAGCGAAGTAGGGAGAGATACGCTGAGATGGAGAAACAAGGAACGCACACTTAAGAGCACACACTCGCCCATGCCTCTGCGATTTTCTCTCGTTCCCCAAGCCACCTTAGCAGAACAACAGTACAACGACCGTGTCCTACAATCACCTTCGACGCGGTCACCCTATCCTGCGGTGGTACGATCCGCCGGCCAACTTGTGGGCCACCAGGTTGTAGGCCGAAGTGCGCTGCCCCCTGCACCACTCGCAGTTTCAAGTCTGCAATGTTACAATCCTGCGTTCTGTTTCCTACTGTAAACTGTTCTAGTCCGCGAGGGGGGGGAGCCCCAAACGACCCAGTTGCCACGGCTGGATCGCGCTATCTGAATTCACGGGGGGGCGTGGGACACTTAAGCAGACTTGAGATTCGCGCCCCCCGAAGCCATAATCGTTTGTAATTCTCGAAGCCACGATCCCATGTAAAGTATACAATTCATGCGTCCCCGAGGGGACAAGCCCGTGCGTGTGTTTCAAAATTCGCGCCCCCGAAACGACAAACCTTCGTAGAGTATGTAATTTTCGCCTCCCCAAAACCATCAAGTGTTTGCAGATTGCGCCATATTCGCACTGCCGAGGCCAAAAGTGATCCCAGGCGCCCGAAGATTGCTCCAAGACGGCCAAACAAGGCCCAAAAAGGCCCCAAGAGCGCCACAAGAGGCTTCCCGAGAGAGCCCCAAGAGGCCAACATCATAGATTTCATTATGGTTTTTCCTAACCATCCTGTGGTGTTGGGTCCTCGTTTTGAATAGACGGTCCCCGCGTTGATCCTCCCTCCATCCTTCCTCCCTCCCCTCCTCCCCTTTTTCCCCCTCCTCCCTGCGTTTCACCCACCCAGCACACCGTTCTGCGGCCCCATAGGGAGCTCCACCGAAGGCCCCAATGGCATGGTTCGCGTGGCGGTTTCGGGCCATTTCGGCACACACACACACACACCACGAGGATCGTGGCCCCATTGGGAGCTCCACCGAAGGCGCCAGTAGCAGGTTTAGCACGGCGGCCTCGGGCCATTTCGGCACACCCGTCACGAGGATCGTGGCCCCATAGAGAGCTCCACCGAAGGCCCCAGTGGAAGGGTTCGCATGGCGGCCTCGGGCCATTTCGGAGCACCCGTCACGAGGATCCTGACCCCGCTGGAGCTCCACCAGAAGCGCCAGTGGCAGGGTTCGCACAGCGGCCCTGGGCCATTTCGGGGCACACCCCTCACGAGGATAGTGGGCCCCCTACAGATTCCACCGAAGGCGCCAGTGGCAGGGTTCGCACGGCGGCATCGAGCCATATCGGGGCACCCCTCACGAGGGTCACGGCCCCATAGGGAACTCCACCGAAGGCCTCAGTGACAGGGTTCGCACGGCGGCCTCGGGCCATTTCGGCACACACCTCGCAAGGATCGCGGCCCCATAGCTCCACCGAAGGCCCCAGCAGCAGGGTTCGCACGGCGGCCTCGGGCCATTTCGGCACACCCGTCACGAGGATCGTGGCCCCGTAAAGGAACTCCACATAAGGCGCCAGCGGCGGGGCTCGCATGGCGGCCTCCGGCCATTTCGGCACACCTCCCACGAGGATCGTGGCCCCGTAGGGTGTTCCACCGAAGGCGCCAGTGGCAGGGTTCGCATGGCGACATCGGGCCATTTCGGCACACCCCTCACGAGGCTCGTGGCCCCATAGGGAGCTCCACCGAAGGCGCCAGTGGAAGGGTTCGCATGGCGGCCTCGGGCCTTTTCGGCATACCCATCACGAGGATCGTGGCCCCATAGGCGCCCCACCGAAGGCGCCACTGGCAGCCTCCCTCATGGCTCTCAGAGCCCTCTCGTGCTTCTGCTCCTTGGTCAGGGGGACGCCGTCCTCGTCGTCGTCGGCGCCCGCGAATACGGCCACGAACGTGTCCCTGAGCATGTCGGGCTCCGGCGGGATGCCATGGCCAGATAGGGAACGCGGGCGATTATGGTATTCAAAATTGCGGTATTCACAACTGCGTATGGTCGGGTCCTTCGCCAGGCGAATTGAAGGATTTCTGTCTTCTCGAATTTTTGGTTTTCCGACGCTCCAAGACGGCTCAACAAGCTTCCAAGACCGCCCCAAGACAGCCCAAGACGCCTCCAAGAGGGCCCCAAGACGGCCCAAGAGGGCTCCAAGATGGCCCAAGAAGCGCTCAAGACGGCCCGAGAGGGCCCGGCCCCCGGGGAAGAGAGCTCCAGAACGGAGAGGTACATCTCTCCCCAAAGGGGAAGAAAAAATCTCGAAAACCTAATTCGCTAAACCACCTACGCCCAGTGGGCTGACACTCGATTCCCTAGCGAAAGCGGCCCCAAGAGGGGCCAAAGGAGGGAACCACGAACCGATCATTCGATATTTGTGCCCCGAGAAGAACCCAGGAGGCCCCAAGAGGCCGCCAAGAGGCCCCAAGAGACGCCCTTTCGTTGCCGTTTCTGTTCTTTTATCAGACAGGGCCATGCCCAGCAGTGCTCCAGGTAGCCATGATCACACAGGGCCATGTCCAAAAAGGGTATCTCATTGAGGGAAATGGATATTTGTTCTGCTTCCCCTCGGGTGCTGTGAGTTGTTTGCTGTGGTCTCTGGACCTGCGCGGCGGGTTCGATCTGGGGTCCCCGAGGCCGTTCTTTTCACTACTGCGTGTGTGTCTACCTCCCCCTGCTTGCACGGCCGTGGGGCGCTGGAGGTTATTCTCCCCCTGCGGTGACAGTTGCTCAGGGGGGCCGCTCAATCTCCAATGTTTCGCGGTCGCTGGACTCGCGCGGCGGGTTCTATCTGGGGTCCCCTGAGGCCGTCCTTTTCACTGCTGCTTGCTGTCCACCACCCCCTGCTTGCACGGCCGTGGGGCGCTGGAGGTTATTCTCCCCCTGCGGTGACAGCTGCACAGGGGGGCCGCTCAGTCTCCAATGCGTCGCGGTCGCTGGACTCGCGCGGCGGGTTCGATCTGGGGTCCCCGAGGCCGTCCTTTTCACTGCTGCTTGCTGTCCACCACCCCCTGCTTGCACGGCCGTGGGGCGCTGGAGGCTATCCTCCCCCTGCGGTGACAGCTGCACAGGGGGGCCGCTCAGTCTCCAATGCGTCGCGGTCGCTGGACTCGCGCGGCGGGTTCGATCTGGGGTCCCCGAGGCCGTCCTTTTCACTGCTGCTTGCTGTCCACCACCCCCTGCTTGCACGGCCGTGGGGCGCTGGAGGCTATCCTCCCCCTGCGGTGACAGCTGCACAGGGGGGCCGCTCAGTCTCCAATGCGTCGCGGTCGCTGGACTCGCGCGGCGGGTTCGATCTGGGGTCCCCGAGGCCGTCCTTTTCACTGCTGCTTGCTGTCCACCACCCCCTGCTTGCACGGCCGTGGGGCGCTGGAGGCTATCCTCCCCCTGCGGTGACAGCTGCACAGGGGGGCCGCTCAGTCTCCAATGCGTCGCGGTCGCTGGACTCGCGCGGCGGGTTCGATCTGGGGTCCCCGAGGCCGTCCTTTTCACTGCTGCTTGCTGTCCACCACCCCCTGCTTGCACGGCCGTGGGGCGCTGGAGGAAATTCTCCCCCTGCGGTGACCGTTGCACAGGGGGGCCGCCTATCCTACCGAGAGCGTCGGGACACGAGGGAGGTCAGCCTCTGTCCTCCCCGTCCTGTGCATCCTGTCGCCTCCCACCCTTGGGCCCTCTCCTGGTTCTGCACAGTCTCTTGGTCGATGCAGGCCCGAGAGGGGCTTCCGAGGCATGCAACAGTGGCTTACGTCTTGTGCAGCCGACGGATACCCTGTTGTTGGCGCCCGAGCCGAGGGTCGATCCCTGAGGGGAGGGGGCCATAGTGGGCGCTCCGAAGGAACTCGCGAAGCCCCCTCCCCCAAGCGGCGCTCGCCGGGGCGAGGTCGCCCTATTTTCTGCACCTGCTGCTCGGTGCATGTTGATTACAGCATTTCCAACAGATGCTGTAAGGAGTCGCCTGTTTGGCTGATGTGATGAAGCCGTGGAGGACAAAGAAAAATCCCAAGAGGCCTCCAAGAGGCCCAAAAGATACCCCACGAGGCTCCAAGAAGCCCCCAAGAGGCACCCAAACCGCCTCCAGAAGATCTCTGAGAGGCTCCCCACGACACCCCAACATATGTACAAGAGGCCTCAGACCCTCAACCCAGGAACGGTTGCAGGATGGGCCGAAGGCCACTAGGATAACGCCAACGTCTCAATATGCGCTGATGATTCCTATCCGCCCCCGCATGGTGCTCCCAGATGCGCCAAGGCAGCGCCGAGACGCACCGATGCGACTCTGTAGATCTCAGTATGATAGAGAGGGGGCCGGCGGCAGGGGGCGAAGCCCTTACGGATAACGATTGGTACAAGCACCTGCACACAACCTTTGGTCTAAACGCTGATGTCATGTACGGGGTTCCACTCTTGGTATGTGCTCCTTGTAGGGACGTTCTGCCCGAACATTGCAGCGAGAACGTCAGGATGCAAGAATATTCGCGTCCAACCGCCAGGAACTAGCCTCCACGGACCAGCCGCCAGACCCTGGGCCCTAAGTAGAAGACAACAGCGGAGTGGTTTGCGCAATTGGTGATCTGATGAACTCATCGGGAAACTCCTACAACTAAAACAAAGATGTCGTCTGCTGGTGGCATGCATTGAAACCTGACAGGTCGATGACTCGCAGCACCATATCATTGATTTGCATGCTCGCACGGGTTTGCACACATAGCGGCGTAAATGCACGTGGAAAACCGTCGCATGAATTCCCACAGACATGCTATGTCGGGTGTTGCAAGTGGCACGTGTGCGCGTAGGTGCGTATGCTTGTGTGTGTGCGTGTGTGTCGGTGTGCGTGTGTGCAGTGTGTGGTGTGCGGTGCGTGGTGTGTGGTGTGTGTATGTTGGACGCCCAGTCGCCGCACGCGGGGCCACGACGTCCAAAAAAAGTGTAAGTGTGTGTGCTGTGTGTGTGCTGGTGTATGTTGTATGCTGTGCGTGGTGTGTGCGTTGTGTGTTATGTGTTGTGTGCTGTGTGGTGTGGTGTGCGTGTGTTGTGTGCGTTGTGTGTTGTGTGTTGTCTGTGGTGTTTGCTGTGTGGTGTGTTGTGTGTTGTGTGGTGAGTGGTGTGTGTCGTGTTGTGTATTGCGTGCTGTGTGTCGTGTGTGCTGTGTGTGGTGTGTGTTGTGTGTTGTGCGTTGCGTCTGTTGTGCGTGTGTGTGCGTGGTGTGTGCTGTGTGGTGTGTGGTGGGTATTGTGTGTTGTGTGATGTGTATGTTGTGTGGTATGTGTGGTGTGTGTGTTGTGTATTGTGTGAGGTCTGTGAGGTGTGTGGTCTGTGGTGCGTTTGTGCGTTGAAGGTAATGTGGGTTGTGTGTTGTGTGGTGAGTGCGTTGTGTGCTGTGTGTTGTGGGCTGTGTGGTGTGTGCTGTGTGTGTTGTGTGTTGTCTGGTGCGTGTGTGTGTGTGGTTTGTGTTGTGTTGTGTGTTGTGTATTGTGTGGTGTGTGTGGGTTGTGTGTTGTGTGTTGTGTGTTGTGTGTCGTGTGCGTGATATGGGTGGTGCGTATGTGTGTTTGTTGTGCATGCTGTGTGTGTGTTACCTTGTATTGTGTTGTGTTGTGTGTGAGTGTGGGTGTGTGTGTGTGTGCGTGCGCGCGTGCGTGCGCACGTGCGTGCGTGCGTGTGTATGGGTGTAGGTGTGTGTGTGTGTGTGCGTGTGCGCGTGCGTGCGTGCGTGCGTGCGTGCGTGTATGGTTTTTGCTGTGCGTGTGTGTTTGCGTGTGTATGTGGTGCCTTCCCGGACGCGCGAGCGGATTGCCTCTGCCGCGCCGCGGCGTAAAGAAGTGCGCGTGTGTGTACATCGTGTGCGTGTGAATGTGTGTGCGTGTGCGTGACACCGTCGCCCGGGTTGCCTGGACGCGCGTGCGCACTGCCCCTGCCGCACTGCGACGCATAAGAAGTGTGTGCGCGTGTGTGCGAAGTGTGTGTGTGTGTGTGCGCACGTGCTCGTGCAGGGTGTGCGCTGGGCGGGCGGGAGGGGGGCGCACGGTGCGCGTACCGAGTGTGGACCGTGCGGGCGGGAAGGGGGGGAATCTCTGCAGCACCAGATGCTGGGCGCGTTCGGGATCCCATGGAAAGGGAGGAGCGGCAGAGCACATGTCGCACGGCAGACGAGAAGAAGGCTCCGCACTTGCGGCTCCCGAAGAACAGTGGTCAACTTCGTCGTGCAAATGTGAGAGTGCGTAAGATGCGCTGCCTGGGTGTCATTAAGGGCGGGGCCTGACGGGGCCTCTGGAGGCCTCCGATAGTCTTGCAGGGTCCCGTCAGAGATCGGAATTATCAAGTTCGCCCATAGCAAGAGTAATTAACGACGGTCCAGCCGTCTCCTCCAGAAATACCAGAAACATGGGGTCGTTTATGCTGCCCGTGGCACTTAGCCACGGGCGCCAGGCGAGCGTAGGAGCACATGCGAAGGCAGAAGAGAAGGCCGCCGAACTTTCCGGGCCCTCGCACTCCAGAAGCGGCCCATGTCACGTGCGAGGCGCAGCGTCAACAGTAAGCGCGCGAGTGATGCTCGTGCCAAGAACCGTCCGCGCCGCCCGCAAAGCTACTTGGTACTATGCGGCGGCAGTGCCCCAAACAACTCGGTCGCGCCCCCGCACTGCCTGCAGGATGGCGCACGCCAGCGCAAGGCGCATCTTCCAGCCTCCGCTAAGCTCGCCCACGTTCTTCCTGGGACAGATGAAACGAAGGGCGTCGGGCGGGGGAAGTACACACCGGCATGCTCAGACAGAGCGTCAAGAGCAGTCGAAACCGCGATCAGCATAGGTCGAAGCAACTTGCTCGAGATCAGCGCTGATGACAAGAGAAGATCGAAGAGATGGGCAATAAAAGAAACATGAGGCAATATATAAGATATACACCTGCCTTTTGAAGCGCAAGGCTAAGTAATATTGCTTCTGGACTTCCACTAGGGGGGGCCCGCGCGGACAACAAACGACAAATGGGAGCACCTCAGCCTGCTGGCCGCGTTCTGCTGCTTTAGTGCTCTTGTCGGGAAGGGATGCCAATCCAATATCATGCTTTTCAGTATGAACCCCGAAGCAGGGGATCATTGCACACTCGATGGGTGTGCACTCTACTACGCCACGAAAATATACACTGACACCCTCCGACGAATTGTGCATGTACCTCCAGGGAAGGCGTCGGTGTATAAAGCCGCTGGCTCTCAGTGGTGGCTCATACACCGCACCCTACCCTGAGGCCCAGGAACAGTCCAGTGAAGGGTGCCTGTGTAGATATTTCGAGAGGCGGATCTACGCAAAGAGTCGCTTGAGACAGTTCAGGCCGTGCAACTTGCGAGGTGCACGCGAGGTGGTGCAGGCTGCGTGTTTTTGTTCCTGCGAAGCTCTGCAACACTTCTTGTGACAACTGGAACTCTCGCTGATGGAACTCACTGTGAGCCCACAGCGCTGCCCCGGAAAAGAGCACGCCAGAACACGAGCAATCCGCCGACCCTGCCAGGAGGCCCTCACGAACACGGCAAAACTTGACTCCTAGAGCCTAATTCGAGGATCGTCGGCCACTCGATTCTCCCCCGAGGGTACCAGACGTATGTGGCACAGGTGGGCGGCGGCCGCAGGGGGCGCTCGCTGCTACTCTGCCGCGCCGCTCGTCGCTCCCAAGCCTGATCCCAAACTCCGACCTCCGCCAGAACACCCGCCGACCGTGCAGGCTGCGTGGTGCAGCCTGAAGTGCTGGCCAGCACGCGAGGCGGGCACGAGGCGGACGCGGCCGGGCACCGCACATTAGACCCGAAGAGCCACCCGGGGCGCACCGGAGGAGCGGGCACGGGGCGGGGCCCCCTGGCGGGCACGGGGCGAGCAGCGGGAGACACGCGGAGGCGGGAGGCCTGGAAGTGGGCACCAACACTGACACAGGGCGTTGCCTCCACAGGGGGAAGGTGATCCCAGATATCGGGGATTGGTGGCAATATTTCGGTCACCTTGGAAGCCAGAATACTACCACCATCACCGAGATCGGGATCTTCTTCCCTCGGTGGAGGCACACCGCCGATAGTGGTGTTGGTGTCAACCTCTAAGCCTGCGACACGGAGCGGCCGGATATGGGCGGACCACGAGCAGAGAAATCCAGAGCGTGCGTCCAGCGCACGAGGCGGGCACAGGGTGGGCACCAGGCGAAGTGCCGAAAGCGCCGTCCCTTCCGCACGGGTGGGCACCGGGCGGAGGCCCAGAAGAACGCAAGGCAATGCCCAAGACGAGTGGGAACCCTTAGTGCAAGCGCTGCTTCGGGCACCAAGACGGCGCAAGAGGCCTGCAACACGGCCACAAGGGGCCCCGAAGAGGGCCTCAAGAGCCCAAGACGGTCGAGGATAGCCCCAAGATGCCTACACGATAGCCGAAGGGGGTCCCAAGAAGCTCCCGAGAGAGCGAACCTTTGAAAGCACGCAATGCATGTCTTCAGCATGTCCAAGATTCTCCTCCTGGAATGTCCCGACATCGCCTCAACACGGCCCCCAGAGCCCTCACGTACTCCCCACGATTGCCCAAATATGGCCCCACGAAATCAAAAGATACCGCCAGGCAAGATGCTCCCAGGAAGGAGCCCAGAATGGCCCCCAGAGGCCGCAATCAGATAGGACGAGTATTTCACAAGATGTTTCCAAGGTGGCCCGAGAGGCCCCCAAATGCACCCAAGAGGCCAAATATGGCCCAAGAGAGTCACCCAAATGAACACACATGGCCATAAGGTGGCTCTGACGGGGAGGTGGGCGCGGCAGCGGGCGCAGATCTTCAGATACTAGAGATTGGGGAGATAAAAAGATGAGAGAAAAGAGCGAGGGAGAAGGGAAGAGGAGAGAATAGACCAGACACGATAAATTTCACATGATATGCAACAGGCACTTTACACGGTCTGCAAGCAGCACATGCGAAGGGAAACTGTGAAAGTTCAACGAGCGCGAAGCCGAGGACATCCCCGGCCCGACGCACTGCCAGACAGGTCTGGCGCAGCTGGAAGAAGAGCACGTGTACCGCGCATGAGCGAGGAGCTCGAGGGACGTTCGGTGGCAACCCATGAGAGCCTCGCATACATCTTGTCGGCTCTTGCAAACCGACGCTTCTCGACGCAGAGTCGACGCTAAGTCGACGCGAAATCGACGCTCATCGACGCTAACCGACGCTAAATCGGCGCTATACCATCGACTCCCAAACGCTAATCGACGCTAGTCGACGCCAAAGACAGAATTACGAGGGTACGCAAGGCTCCCATGTTTTGTTACCGAAAGGGACTGAGGTAGGAGCTTGCAACTCAAGTGTCTACCACTCCCCGCCTGACGCGACAGTGCACGGCTCTGCTTGATCATCGAGCGTGAGGAGTCGGCAGGGAGGCTTCGCTTGATCCTCGACTGGGCTACGGGTTTGGATTCCGATAGTGGTGAAAGCACTGGTTATGATGTTTATAGCGTGCCGCCTGCACAACTATTGTACGCAAGAGGATGGCGAACTCGAGAAGGAAGATGTAGTCCGGTCACAGCAGTCCGCGTGTGCGTGCAGCTTAGACGAAGAGTTGTCGGACGAATCCCTGCATCTCCTTTCTACGCAGTTTGAAGTTTTGCAGGCGTTGAAGTCGATGCCTCCTCTCTGCAGTGAGTTGTCACACCACGAAGTCAGAATGTGCTTGACAGCGCGAGGGACGCAGCTATGCATGTCCCCGGTAAAAGGTGGTATGCTGCAGAGGGCCTTAGTTGCCAGTGTAGAAAATAATTGCCAGGGGGTCGAGGCAGATTGAGCCCACGTAGACGACCTGTCGATAGCTTGGGGGTGAGTGGTTTCATGAATACATGTGCTCTTGGCGTTGACATGGGCGTTTCAAGCGAGGTTGCAGGGCCAGTAAGTGAGGTTCAGAGAAAGGGGAGAGAGAGAGAGAGAAAGAGAAAAAAAGAGAGAGAGAGAGAGAGAGCGAGAGCGAGAGAGGGATGGAGAGAGAGAGAGAGAAAGAAAGAAAGAAAGAAATAGAGAGGGGAGCAGAAAGAGAAAGAAGGAGAGGGAGAGAGAGGGAGAGAGAGAGAGGGAGACAAACAAGAGAATCAAACATATATACTCATAAGTGGAGTGGTTGTCTGCTGTCCAGAGCGGAGTGGCCAAGGACAACACCAAAACATGGTTAGGACGCGGTGGGAGATCGAATACGCTGTCTGCACGTCTCGTCATTTTTCTGCATATACCGTCTGCCAGTCCATTCTTCATCTACAGGGTCTAGCCTGCCAGATCGCTCACCTCAACAGTCTCACGTAAACAAATAATAAGTCCACTGGGCAGCGGTGTGTATTTATGGGTCCTAGATTCGAAAACGAAACAGCATCGTAGAAGCAAGCCGAAAGGTTGGAGCGGCAGCCTCACGCAGGCATGTCCCTTACGGGATTGACAGACCTCAAAAATTCCCGACGCCGCGTAGCCATCCCTGTCTCGTTGTCTGCGTCGTTTGCGCAGGAGCCCACCATTCCACGGGTGATAGGTAGTATCGACGGCGATTCCAGGCCTGACCACAGAGCGCAAGCAGAGGATATGGGGCAGAAGCATATGACAACTAGCACCGCCGTCTGCGCCCCTCCGACGTCCACGCTTTGTTTGTGACGTGCCCCCCCCCCCCCCCCCAAGGCTCTCGACTCATTCGCCGGGGCCGCTGTTCTTCCCAGCACTTTGTGTCCAGGTCCTGGGGACCCAAAGAGGGCCTCAAGGTGCTCTACATGACGAACAGTGTGCGTTCTCTGTTGTTCGGGACCTCTGCCATGATTCTCCTCCCTTGCTGAAGGGGCCCTGGGACACACAAATAAATACACAGAAATAACTGGGTTCCCCATATTTTCCTATATTTTCTGGGCTTTTGTCTCCCACCCCCACTTCCCATAGTTTCCCATCTTTTCCTGGGGATCGGCGATTAATTGTGCCTGTGTGTGTGTGTTTTTCCCTCCTGACTTGCCTCCTCTGCCCTGCCCATCGCTCCTGTACATCGCGTCGTCGAAGCCTGTGACCTGCAGCGCCTTCGCTACCGCCTGCAGGAGGCCAGATGACTCTGAGCGTGCGAGATACTGGTGGCACCACACAGAGACACACTATCAAGCGAACAACAAATCGTCACATCGATGCATACAGACATGCGTGCATGTGTTCCTTTACGGCCCAAAAAATCTTGCATTCCAAAAAAATGTGCCTACATTTCACGGTGCGGTCGTTTGTGAACTCCCCCCCGCCCAGCCGGAGGCATTTTTTGTCCAGCGCCATCGCGTTGGTGAATACGCGCGGCATCGCAACACGGTTACTTCTCATCATACAGTATTCTTCATGTCGGTCCACCTCCCCCTCCCCATCCTGCTCACCCCCCACACACACACACACACACACCTCATCATACGCATCATCTCTTCATGTTCATTCCTACTTCCTGCCTCGTCTCCCATGCCTCCTCTTCACCTCTTCCTCCCGACCGCTCGTCCTCCTCCTCCCGCCCCTCCTTCTTTTTTACTCAAGCTGGCCCCCAAGCGCTCCTCGACGCCCTCATCCAGCTCCTCAGCCTACTATGTACTCCCCTCCCAACCCCCCCCCTCCTCCTCCTCCTCCTCCTCCTCCTCCTCCTCCCGATCCTCTTCACCCCACCCCTCCTCCTTCACCTCCCCCTCCCCTTCCTCGCCTCTCCTCTTCATCCTTCATCCCTCTCCGCCATACTGCCTCCCCCTCCTTCTCAAGTACTTGTTATCTCTACATGCGTGTCTCTCCCCATCTCTCTCATGCTGTTTCCAAGGGAAACACGGGGGTCAAAGAGACTGTCTCGTGCAGCGCATCCTTCCACTGCACGCACCCCGCCTCTGGCCCGACGTCTACCGACCTCCCAGGACACAACTGTTGTCGCAGCGTTTGCCCTCCCACGCATCTGCTGCTGTCGCAGACGGCGGACAGACTCAAGAACTGTAAAGGCCACCCCAGGATCTAGGCTCGATGCTGCACACTGCCTGGAAACCAGAACACAGTCACCACCCGTATCATAAGGACGCGCGGTAAGGATGCAAGGGCCTTGGAGGGCCAAAGTGACGTTTTTCAAACGAGGCTGGCCAGTGAAAGTCGCTATGGATGGACCGGAAGCCGGAAGGGGCTAGAATGCAGGGGTACTCCTGGGAAGGTTGCCAATCCTTACTATGCGGGCTGACTGTCGGGGTGGACGCAGTGGAAGCGATGGGCGAGAGGGGGAGACTGGCAGAGGGGGGCGAGAGCAGACCCGGAAGAGGGGCAAAGCCCATGGCAGGGCCAGTGCCGGCGAGGCGCGGGAGCCGCCACGCCTCCTCGCTCGACTGCGGGCACTTCATCCCCACGAACTTGCAGCACGGGGTGGCCTTGTCCACCTCTGGGGTCGGCCGCCCTCTGCTGCCTCTGCGGTGGGGCCGCCGCTCCGCTCCGGCCTCGCTCCTGCGAGCGCCCCGGCACCGCACGCATCAGAGTCGGAAGTCCGAGGCCCTGCGTCGACTGCCAACCCCCCCTCCGCCTGGCCTGCGGCGCTCGGGGATCAACTGGCCCGGCACAATGCAACGCAAACCCGGCTCAGTCAGGCTTTGCAAGATCCTGCAAGACCCTGCAGGATCCTGCGCGCTATAGCCCGGGTCAGAACGCCCCTGGCTCTGCAGGATCCTGCAAGAGAAAGATCCGGAGCTCTGGATGACTCCCGTTTGCATGGAACCCCGTCTCAAGGCTTCCGAAGCGTGATCAGCCAGAGCCGCGGGGCAGCCGTTCGCCACGAATTGGAGCAACACCCCCTCTGAAGAGCCTTGCCGACCTCATCGGAATCCCCCTGGAGCCTCGGAACCAGGAGGCAGAGCCGCCCGAGGCAGCTGGGAGCCCTGGCGGCCCCGAACCGAGCCAAGGGAAAGGGCAGGGAACGGAAGGCACAAGGGTGTAAAGTGCGGCGCGGAGGAGCGACAGAAGCATGCGCTGGGCACATCGTGAAGCTGTGATGAGCCATGTGCGCCAATGAAAAACGCAGGACAGGTCGGCAGGGTGGGGAGGCAGGGCAACACATACTGAATGATGGGACTGCCTGTGCAGGGGGGCGGCTCGTGAAGCCTGTGCACGGTGGCAGAAAACGTATGTTGTACCTCGCACCGCCAACCGTGTTGGCAGACTGCTCACGCTGGACTCAGGCAACACAGCAAGAGGCGGCGTGCAGGCTGTCCACGCTGGCGGACAACTGTGCAATCAGTCGCTCAGCGCCTCCTCATCCAAGCTGCCCCCCCTTGAGACCCCTTCGGCGGATTACCGAAGCCAGGCGGCATGTAACCTGGTGCTGTGCTGCCCTGGAAGAAAAGCCAAAGGCGTTCGAGGACACACAGAGATGGCCAGCGCCATACGAAGAGAACATCCTGTGAGTATGCACCCTTTGAGGTGCGCTCCTTGTCGCCACCTAAGACGCCCCGGAGACGCCCACGACCCCCAGCGGCCCCACCAGGACTCCTGCGTGCTTCCGCGGGTTTTCCCTGCGCCGTGCCGTCGGCTGGCCTTGGGTGTTGGTGTCTTCTGGTCCCCCGAGTATTCATCGCTGGTGCCTCCGTATGCTGCAATGCATCCAAAGATCGGACAGCGGATCTACATGTGAGCGACGAACAAACAACGGATCTTACGCGAGATGGCATAGCGACCTTACGCGGTGGCTTACGCGGGCCGCCGGCGCGGCACGCAGATTGAAAACGAGGGCGCTCACGCGCGACCTTACGCGGGCAGCTTACGCACCCATGTCGGCGCAAACGACCCCGCTTGTTCTCGTCGCCCATGTGGAAGCGGTTGGCAGATTGGCAGGGACACGAGAAGGAAGCAGAGCAAAACCCTGACAGACGAGAGCGTACGGAGAGACTGCGCACGAGTGCAGGGTGTACGCTCTACACGCTGCGTCCTGGCCGCGTGTCTTCGCACGTTTGGCACGGGAGGGGGAGAGGGTGCTGCTGCACGGGAACAACGATGGTTCTGAACAGGTCATATACGTGTCCGCGCTATCGATCCAGGGGGATCCCGTGAGATGATCGCTCAGGCATTGGCTCGGGGGACGGTGTGCCATCCCCCAAAGGCCGCAGACTCACACTGGAAGGACCTTTCCAGTCCAGGCAGCGTGGCGCTTCCCCATCGCCCATGACCATGACCCGTCGATGGGAAGGCTTAGGACGCAATTACTGGGAGGTTCTCGTCGGAAAGATTAAGGGGGATTAAGCCCCAATGGAGCGCTGTTACGCCAGATTGGGCCTCGCATTAAGCGGGATTAAGCCGGATTGGGCGGGAACAAGCGGGATTAAGCCAGATTAAGCGGGATCAATCCAGATTAAGCCAGGTTTCGGACCAGGGCTAAATCAGAATTTGACCTCCCAGTAGTTGCATCCGAAAAAGGCTGTGCCTGCCGAGCAAGGCGTAGATGCCATGCAGGCGGGACTGCATTCTAGACATCACAAGCTACCGACACCGTTACGTACAGTCAACCCGCATAGGAAGGATGCGCGATAAGGATGCAAGGGCCTTGGACGCCCACTTCGAAGCTGTACGAGCGGGGCGCGGCCGACGAAAGCGGCGAAGGATGGGCCGAGGATGCAAGAATGAACGGGTACTCTAGGAAAGGTTGCCCATCCTTACTATGCGGGTTGACTGTACTCCCTAGACCTATCCCAGGGCACATCATGACCAGGAGCCCGCGGCGGATCCAGCCCAGACGACAAAAGCACTCTGGGAGGCCCATAAGAGGCGAGAAAGAAGGAAAGGCATCGGCAGTATCCTGTGACCGCATGCAGTTGATACACGGAGGCCCAAACGGGCTGGGCCTTGTCCAGGATGCCCTCATGCTCCAAGTGGTAGCACTTCAGGGAGCCCATCCCTTCGAGGTCACCCTCAGCGAGTGGTGTGGAGCGGGTGGGCTGGGCTGATCGTGTCCTACGCCTCCCGCCAAAGCCGCATGCCCCTCCTCCTTCCTCTCCTACTCCACCCTACACCTCATCTTCCTCCTCTTTCTCTCTCTCCGTCCCTCCTGCCCGCGGCTCTGCCAAAAGAACGAGAAAAACTGGCGAATTGAATGTGATTTGCTGCCGTGTCGTCCTCACGGCGCTCTGTGCCGTTTGGCGCTGGAATGTGCCTGCACCAGCCGCTCGTGCCTTCCGCTAAGGCTGCAGTCTCCGCATATACAGAAAAAACTGACTACCGAGAGAAGTACCTGGACTCTGCTTCCCTCCTCCTCCTCCTCCTCCTCCTCCTCGTCCTCCTCCTCTTCCTCCTCCTCCTCCTCCTCCTCCTCCTCCTCCTCGTGCCTGCACGTGACATATCGGGCCGAGCTGAGACACCTCATGGCGACGTCGTCGCAGGCGGAGCAGAAGATGCCCTTGCCCAAGCCCGCCTGGCTGAAGGACCCGTCGTCAGGCCCAGGGCCAAAAAAGCGCAGCGGCATCAAATCGGAGGCGCGCAGGGCGGCCAACGGCAACAACGCGCTGCACAACCAGGTGATGGTTATCGCCAAGCTAGTGCTGACCGACAGCCGCGCGCTGGCGGAGCTGACCACCACGGTGTACCGTGTACCGCACCTACGGCGTCAGCGCCGGCACCGACTTCGCGGCCATGAACGAGACGGCGGGCGCGAACTACAACAGGGGCTCGCTGGAATGAAAGAAGCGCCATAAAGCAGGATAACAAGTCGACTTCGCCACCAGGGGCCCGCCGTTCGTCACGATATTCATGACAGTGATAAACTGGGCGGATTCGCTACACAACAAGGACAGTATCACAAGAGAAATGGATGCTACCGCTGAAGCAGCTCTGCACACATCATGTGGCAACCATGTCGGCATCGGAAGTAGGATCGCTGGTGCTACATTGGCAGTGGAAGCGCAAGAAGTCGAAGACGGAGAGGCCCCGCGGCAGGCTGATCTACGCGCAAGACCAAGCGCATCCACATTGAGCTCGAAGCTAGGAGAGATCATCACGGAGAGAGCGTGATCCACCGCCGCTTTACTGTGGAAAATTGCCAACCTTTTCCTCCGGAACCCGGGGATCC
>CAUYUJ010018923.1:106543-186543 GCA_963575745.1 Prorocentrum cordatum
TCCTCTTCCTCCTCCTGCTCCTCCTCCTGCTCCTCCTCCTTCTCCTCCTCCTTCTCCTTCTCCTCCTCCTCCTCCTCCTCTTCCTTCTCCTCCTCCTCCTCCTCCTTCTTCAATACGGCCCCTGCCAGTCCGCACCCGGCATCGACGGCGCATCAAGGGGCAAGGAGGATATGGCGGACAAGCGCGCCCAAGGGGGGCGACGAAGGCCACACACACACACACATATTTTGTTTGGCGTCGCAGCCCCGCGCGCAGCGACGGGGCGTAGAACATTCAGAAAAGCCGGCGCGCACGCGCGTCTATACTATACGATCGAGCCCCGCGAGGCGCTTCCACACACGCACACCCACACATACACGCATACACACACATACACACACACACAATACACAACACACACACACACACAAACACGTTTGTCGGCCGTCGCAGCCCGGCGACTCGCCAGGGCGTTGGGCGCGCGGCAGACGGCCAAGCGCGCAGCAGACGGAATAACAACAACAAAAGGAGAAAGACAAGGCGACACGGCCAGCCACTCACGGGGCATCGGCCGCAGTTCTTGATCAACGCTTCGAGGGACACAGCGACTTCTTGAGACTGTCAAGAACGACATGGCACGGGGGCCTGCGGCGCCAAAATGGCTCGAGCCGAGACGGGTTGAGCCACGATGGCTTGAGCTCGGGGCCATCTGGCGCCTTGAACAAAAAAAACCTGGAGGCTGGTCTCGGCGGTGGACAAGCCTCCCCTTAATAAACCTCCCTTCAGTGAAAACGGCCTAGGACCGAAACCGACGGACCTGAAACCGCAAAAGTGACGGCCGCGACGCCCCCTCGCGAGCCGAAAACGGCCCATTCGCCAATCGACGCGTCAGGGCAGGAGGCCTGTCAACCTCCGATATGGCCTCGGGCCTCGGGGCCGTCGGGAGACGGCCGAGAGCGGCGCCCGCGGGCGCCGAAAGCGGCGGGCAGCGGCGGGGGCGGGCGAGAGCGGCGAGGGGCGGCGAGCGCGGGCGGCCGCGCGGCGGGGCGGGGCAGCAGCAGGACGGCGCCGCGCCGCGGGGGCGGGGCGGAGGGAAGCCCCGGGCGCGCAGGCGCGCCGGGCGCGCGCCGAAGCTGGGCGGGCGGGACCTCGCCGGGGCCACAAGGGGCGGCGGGAGCAGGAGCAACGCACGGCGCTGGAGGGAGCAGCTGGCCAGGGATGGGGAGGAGGGGCGGGGCGGAGGGAAGCCCAGGGGGGCGAAGCCCGATCACCCGACCGGGGGCGAAAAGCGAACGCCGGAAAAAATGCGGCAGGCGCCCAGCAAGGCCGAGGGGCCGGGGGGCCGCGCGGGCGCCGAGAGAGCGGCACCGCCTGAGGAGAACAGCGGGCCGCGAGGAGGTCACGGGATCGACGCAGAGGGGCGCCTAGCAGATCGCACGGTGACCGTGTCAAGTTGCAACGATTATTAGGCCCCAGACGCACGGCGAAACTGGGGCGGCTGGAGCGAGAACGAATTGGCTCTGCGGGCGAGGCCAACCTGGGTGAAGCGGAAGGCGCAGAAGGGGTGGGCACGAGCCATGGACCCGCCGCGGAGCGACATCGCGCGCCAGAAGCGGGCAGATCCGCGCGAAAGGCAACAGCGACGACGCACGGACGACCCCAAAGGGAGGAGCCACGCGACCACGGCGGGGCGCAGCGGTGCCAGCGGAGCGGCAGGTGGGTGGGAGCGCTGGGCGGCCTCCACCGCGGCGCTGCTGAGGCGGCGCGAACTCACTGAGCCGTCCGCCCCTACTACAGACGCGGAGGGATCAACGACCGCGGCGCCGATGCCCCCAGCGGGGGGTGGCCCAAGACGTTGGCGTCAAACGAGGCTTCCCGCAGGAGAGACATCGGATCCTTGGGCTGCATGGGGGGCGTGACCAGCTGCCCCGGCCTTTGGGGGGGGGTGAGCGCCAGGCCAGGCAGACGCCCCACCGCGCCAAACTGTGGGTAGCCTGGAGGTCGGGAGCGGTCAGAAAGAGCGAAAGCACCGCACCGACGGCTGAGGCGCGCGATGGCCCGACGCACGGGCGCCAAGCCGTCTGGAAGCTCAGATGCGGGCGGAGGGCGGTGCTGGCGCGGCGCGCCGACACCAGCGGGCGGCTGGCACGCCTGGTACGCGGCTGGGGGCGGACGAAGGATACCCTCGATGGCGGAGCCGCCCTTGCAGGAGTCGCCACAGTTGGGGCAGACGCCGAACTTGCAGAAAGGCTGTGCTCGAGGATGGTCCACCGAACGTGGCGTCGCGGGCAGGAGAGCATGATCCTGGGCCAGCCGTTGCAGGGCTGCGGCTTACTGGCGGGCGGGCAGCGCACTACGCAAGGCTGAGAATCGTCGACAGATGCAGCGTCGGAGCAGTAGCTGTCCTGGGAGAAAGAGGAGGGGAATCCCACGCCCAGCGCGGCGCGCAGCTCGGCGTCGCTGAGCGGGGCGGCCCCCAGAGGGCCGCCGTCGCGGAGGTGCTCGAAGAACCCTTTCGAAATGCTGACTGGGCGAGACGCGCCGCGCTGCGGGGCGGGGCCCAGGGCCACGCGCGGCTCTCACGGCGCGGCCCCCCATTGCAGCGGCAGCCGCAAAGCGCAGGGCCGCCTGGATTAAAGGAATAGGGGAGATGCAGCACGGTGGGCAGGTGGGCCATGCGCTGGTTCAGAGGTCGACGCGCGCGCCCGGTCGGGGGGGGGGGGGCGCCCCCGCCCCGAGCCGACGTATCGTCAACGTCGGAAGCGGGAGGAGCGTCGCGAGCGGTGTCCACCGCGAGTTTCGAAGGATCGGGGAGGCAGCGCCCGCCTCAACGGGGCGCGCTGGGCCGCCGACGAGCCCCGCAGGGGCCCGGGGGTGCAACCCGCGCCCAGGCCGAGAAGCCTTCCTTGGACGGAGGGGACGCAGTGAGGAGCGGCCCCGAGGCGGGAGGCCTCGGTGTGGCCGCCCCCGACTGGCGGCCCCCGAAGCGCGAGAACGGCCAATAGGGCGGCCAAGACAGCGCTCGTGCGCGCAGCGGGAAGGGCGACGTCGCCGCGATGGGACTGGTCTCCAGCGGGTGGGGGCCCCTCGAGAGGCCCCGGGAAGGGGCCCGATGGGGGCGAAAACGCCTCTGGCCAAAGAGGCCGTCGGGCAGCAACCCAGGCCGGGGGGGAGCACCAAGCGTCTCATTCGCAGCTGGCGGCACCGCGGGGATGGCGGAGACGTCGGCGAGAGCGCAACGCAAGGGAGGGGGGAGGGGGCGAGGATCACGCTTCCAACTTGGTCGCTCAAAGAGCACCTTTGGAGATGCCCGGAAGGTAGCCTCGTCCCCGCCGGGGCACGGGGGGCTCCCGAAGGTTCCACGGAGGGCGGGGGAAGAGGGCCAGCAAAGGCCCAGACCAAGGGCCTCTTCCCGAATGGGGGGCGCGAGGTGGGGAGCGGCCTGGAGGCGAGAAGGTCTCGCGGCCTGACCGTTCACAGCCGTCGGCCCCGCCCACGGTGCGGCGGGGGGGGGGGAAAGCGCTAGTCGGCGCCGCGTTAGTCGGCGCCGCGTCGCGGTGAGAGGAAAAAAAGGCGGCGGCGCAGGGCCCGCTCAATCAGAGGGAGTATAATGGCGAGACGACCCACGTCACGCCCTCCACGCCCAAGGGGCCAAGAGGCGGGCCCGTGTGCGCGCCCGCGGGGCACCTCCCGGGGAGGGGGGGGAGGCGGCAGCGGCAACCGGGGCAGGACCCGGCCGGAGGCGCGGTGTCAGGAAGGGCGAACGCCGCAGCCAGGTTCTCTGGAAGGGCGCGAGCAGCATCGACAGAGCTGGGATGGGCCTTCGCGCACGATCCACTGTCAGCCGGACGCGGGTCCCAGAGACTCGGGCCCGCGAGTGAGGGCCCGCGGAGGGTCCTCGACCCGGGGGGGGGCCGGCGGGGGCCGCAGGGGTCGGACTCCCCGTCCGCTCTGCGGGCGGTTGGGGGGGGGGCCACGGTCGGCCGAGCGCACAGCGTGCAGGAGGGCTGACCCAGCGGGGTGGGGGGCCCGTGGCGCGTCAGCCGCTCGGGGAGAGGAGTCGAAGAGCATCGCGCGCAGAGAGCCCAGGCGACGTGCTGGAGGGCCCACCGGGGGGGGGGGGGAAGAGCCCCTCGCGCATCGGCCCTCCGCCAGGAGCGGCAGTCGTTGTGGCGGACAGCGGGGCCCGCCACGCGCCCAGGGCCAGATCCGCTGGGGCGGGGGTCGGGGGGCGGGAGGCATAGCCACATCCACGGGATCGCGGCCAGGACTCCTCGGCCGCAACCCCACGAATATACGGGGCGGCTCTGCGCGGATGCCCCACTCAGAACGCATCCATCATGGGATCGCGTGTCCATGGGATCGCGCCTCGAAATCCAGCAGGGCTGGACCGAAACGGTGTTTTGGCGACTTCGTGGGCCGTTTTCGGTTCGATCGCGTTTTGCAGTAGAAAGGCGGACTGAAGGCAAAAACGAAGGGGAACGAGAACATAACGAAAACGAGAAAC
Source organism: Prorocentrum cordatum (assembly GCA_963575745.1). Taxonomy (NCBI): domain Eukaryota; class Dinophyceae; order Prorocentrales; family Prorocentraceae; genus Prorocentrum; species Prorocentrum cordatum. Next base: position 111,030 of record CAUYUJ010018923.1, read on the forward strand.
ACCGCTTAGGCCGCTTAGGTTCAGCCCTGGAATCCAGACCGAGGGCATGGATTTGTGGACGCCATGATAATGGACACTCTAAGAATCCTATTATTGAACTCAAGATGTGCTTAAAATGAATAAAAACATGTATACCACAATGTTTCAAACATGTTTTTACGTATCTAAAACATGTTTCAAACATGTTGTAGACATCTGGAAATTGTTTGGCAGCATGCTTCCTCTCCATTGATCGCCCTCCACACGCATGCATATGGATGTGCTCGTCGCTCGAGACGGGGGGTGGGGGGCCCTGCGCAGCGGGCCCCCCGGGAGCGCCGGCGGCGCGCGGCCGCAGGCCGGCAGAGTGGCCGGCGGCGGCCGCCGGGCGGGGGCGCGGGCCCGGGGGCGGAGGCCGCAGCGGCGGGGGCCGCTCCAGCGGCGGCGGGCGGGGAGCGGGGCGGCTGCCGGCGGGGGCGCGCTCGCGTCTGGAGGCCGGGGCGTCGTTCCCGCGGGGGAGGGGGGGAGGGGCCCTGCGGAGCCGGCCCTGGCAAGGGGGGGCGGGAGGGGTGGACCGGGCAGAGGCACAGGGGTCCGAGGAGGAGGTCGTGGACGCGGGGCAGCGCTCGCGGCCGACAGCACTCCTCGCGACCGCCTCCCTCAGAGGGAGGGCCAGCAGAGGGAGGGCCGCATCGATCCTGACTGTCCAATCCAAGGGCCTCATGGTGCGCTTGGAACGGTTCCTGCTGACTCACCGTGTCCTGATCAAGGCGGGTGCCGAGGCGGGGGAAGAGGTCAGGGCGGAGATAAGCAGAGGCAGCGTGAGAAGGGACGCCCAGATCCACCAGTTGACCAGAAGTGCGCAGCTCTGCAACTGGCGCGTCGTCTTTTTGAAGGATTCCACAAGCCACCTCGTCGAGGAGCGGGGCCTGGGCGAGCTCCCTATAACTCCGCCTTCACCCGTCTCGCCGGCGCTGCGGTCGTGAAGGGAGACATGGAGTCAGGGCAAGCCAGGCAGCGGTGCAGCGAAAAGGACAGGGGGGGGGAGACGCGGGAGGGGCAGATGGGGAGGGCGGGAAGGGGGACAGGGATGATGAGCGAGCCTCAGGAGGAGCGGTGCCGCCCCCCCCCCGCCACGCCCGCGCGCCACGCGCGGCAGCGAGCTCTCACGCCAGCGTTCGCCAGCGCCCGCACGCTCAGCGTGCGCTGCGTGCGACGGCCCCGCGGGCTCCGCACGCCGCGGCACGAAAGGACCGGCAACAAGAGGCAGCCAAAGACAAGAGCACGGTGCTCGCAGCGCGGTGCCGCCGCTGCCCGGCGGCGGCGGTGCAGCCCAGGGGGGTCCCAAGCGCGCGCGCCGCGGAGATTCGGGGGGCCCCGAGCCTAGGGCGAGGGCCCTTGAACGGGGGGTACCCCAGACGGCTTGAGCCAAAGGGGTTACGGACACACACACACACACACACACATGCACACAAACACAAACACACACACACACACACACACACACACGCACACACACTGGACGCTCTTTTGAAAGTTCAGGCCTGATGTCTGTGCAGGTCGTACCTTGCAGCCCGTTTGACCCAAGCGTGGCACGTTATAGAGCTGGAGATGTGGAGATTGCCAAGAGGCGACGACGGTCACGCTTGAGGCAACTGTACAGAAGGGCGAGGAAGACATGGAGAATGCGCGTAGCATAGCTAAGCATCAGAAGTATGCAATGTGTTTGTCTGTACCAGCGCACGTACAAGCGGAACAATATGACACCGTGATCGTTGGATACTGTGTGCCAACATCTTGATATCGGTTCATGCGCTTACTCTTTGGCGCCAGGCGGTACAAGCTATAATCTGGACGGGATGTGCCCCAACATATTATGACAAGAGCGCCGCTTTGAAATCTTGCATCAGAAATTTCTGAAAAGAGGTTCGTAGTCTTTCCTCACTCTTCCTCATCCCCCTCTCGGGGGAGATTCCCAGGCAGGAGATATGGCGGACGCTCGTGTGATTCCACGCGCATGATACTCGTCGCAAGGAAAGAGCATGCAGAAATATTGCTCCCTCGAACAGAGCAATTGGAAGGCGCCCAATGCCTCCTCACCCGACCCAGCCGGTCCCCCTCCCCCCCCTTCCGTACACCTCCCTACCACTTCCTCCTCAGCCCCACGAGCAGGGGCAAGACACGACACACCTGCATGTGCGAAGCTGCGCTGTCCCCGAAAGCCTTCCATCGGAGACTGCCTGCCAGGCATGGACGTGCGACAAATCGCGCATTCAACAAGCAGTCAACCTCAAGACCTGACAATGCATCGGTGTAATCAGTGCGCATATCTGCACGCGCAATACGCAGCGTCTCGAGAAGATCCCATGGAAGAACTGTCCGTCCGATTTCCCGCCTGAGACGCCTACCAGCTTATGCTACTGCAAAGCTGCCACCCTTGAAACGCGATCCACATGGCACGAGGAAGCCCAAGCAAATGTAAGGAATAGAGGCTGCAGGAAAACTGCGCTGGTTGTGACAACTGTGCTTGCCAGACCCAGAAAGAGCTTGTGACCAGGAGATCCGGAATCCTGGGCCTTCAGAAGGGATGGCGGGACGACAGAGCTAAACGGCGAGCGGGAGAGCGGAGGAGGGCGGGGGGGAGGAGGAGGCGGTGGTGGTGAGCAGTCATAAGAGACGGGGGCCGTCCGACTGGGAGGAGGAGGGGGCAATGAGCAAAGGGGCAGGAGGGCGACGACGAGGCGGAAAAGGAAGGGTGGGGAGAGGCGGTGGACGGAAGGGGGGTTGGCGAATTAGCCACATGAAGCTGGTTTCCGCGGCGCCTCAAGGCACCGGGAGCGGCCACGTCTTGAGCAAAGCGCCCCCTCGGTGGAGCCGAAACTTGCTGCGTGCAGCAGTTTTCGTGACCCCCTTCCCCTCTCCTTTCGTCCGGTCCGACCCCCCCTCCCCCCTGTCAGCGCACAACCAGCGCTGCCTGGTGACTTGGATGGAGGACGACGCAAAGGGGGGGGAGATAGAGGAAAGAGAACTATGCACATACACGGATTCTGGCCAGGCCCATCCTGAGCCCAGGATCGGTGCATACGCCCTCCTACCGTGGCCAGGACAGCATATGCACCGATCCTGGGTCAGGGATGGGCCTTGCCAGGATCGGTGCATGTGCATACTTCTCTTCGCCCGAGGGAGAGGCGAGGGGAACGGGTTGCCGCCCCGCCCCGAGGAACTGGAGCACGCGAGCCAACGACCGCTCGCTCGGACGCGGAGGCTCCACGGCAGAGGCGGAGGGGCAGCAGGCGGCGGGAGGGGAGCCTTGGCGACCCGAGACATCAGCGTGGTCTTGCCTCTCCCGGGCGTGGAAGGGGCTGCCAGGGAGGGGCGGAGTGCCGGGCAGGAGAGAGAGCACTTCGCCGCGAGAGGTCCCAACCGCACGGGCCGCTCGGGGAGAAGGGCGCCGCGGAGCCCTGCAAGGCAGTGGGCATGGACAGCTGGCAGGTGCGCGAGTGCACGGCAGCGTATGCATCCACCGCTCCCCGAGGGTCCTCTCGCGGATGGATTCGGCCCCCTGTGGCAAAGCGTGGTTTAGTGAGAACGACCTCGGGCCCAAATCTGGCGGGCGCAAGCCTGGAAAATGACGGCCGCAGCGCCCTCTCGAGAACCGAAAACTGACAATTCACTCATCGACGTGTCAGGGTGGGGGTTCTGTCCTTCCCCGATGGGGAACGGATCAAAGAGTGGGTGGTGGACAATCGTCTGCTGTGGAGGCGGGGTGCCGGCGCGCGCTGCACCCGGCCAGATAGTCCCACCCGTTCGGAGTGACAGAAGCCCGATGGGCTGCAGGTGGCGTGCAGGTGTCTCCTAAGCTCATCTCTGCCGCCCTGGGAAAACACTCCTCCACCCTTCAGTCGGCCCGTATCGTCCGGATGCGGGATAAGGATGCAAGGGCCTCGGAAGGCCGTGTCGACACCTTGCGAGCGGGGCGCGGCCAGCGAAAGTGGCCAAGGATGGACCGAGGAGGCAAGGATGCAAAGGCACGCTTGGGAAGGGTGCCCATGCTTATTGTACGGGTTGACTGTAGCCCGCGTCGCAGACTGCCTCCCACTGCCTGTGTTCTGGACGTGGCCAGTCCTCCGGCGCGGAGGCCGCCCCTGGCCATCCAGGCGCGGGGGAGGTTGAGGGGACAGCTGGGCATCGCTCGTGGCCCGAGCCTCAGAGTGGATCGGCGGCGAGCGAGGGGGGGCAAATGAGAAGGAGAAGGCCTTCTCAGAAGGCTTGGAGGTCCCCCAGCCTTCTGAGAGGTTTCTAGGACTTCCCCGGAGGCAGAAACAACTTCTCAGATGGCGCGAGATCTTCTGAGAAATTCCGCCGCACTTTTCTGAGAAGGCCTTCTCCTTCTCACTTCCCCCTCGCTCGCCGCCGAGTGACGGTTGCGGGGGGCCTCTTGGGACACCTTTCGAGCTCTGAGCTGGGGGGCGCTCTTGGGTCCCTGTCTGGGCTCTTTGGGGGCTCTCATGGGGCTGTTGGAGCTTCGCGTGGCCTGAGGAGCCCTCAAAGGGCCGTCTTGCGACGAGTCTGGCCTGGCCTCAAGTACAGGTTATCACGTTGGCACTTGTGAGATGTAGAGGTCACCGTCCCCTGCCATCGCTCGGACGTCCATTCCCCGTGCATGTTTCGTTTTCGTGCATGTTCTTCTTGCTCGATGATCAAGAATGTTTCTCGATGGCCCTCGCCGAGAAGAACTGCACACGTCCGAGCGATGCCATGTTCCTCTCTCTTGCTTCGTGGGTCCTCCAAGGGGCATCTGGGCCCGTCTCAGGGCCCCTCCTGTCTCTTCTTGGGCCTCTCTTGGTGAGATACTGAAGTCTCAAGAGCAAGTTGGAAGCCGGACCGCGCCCAGGCCACAACCATTTCAAAAAACCGCGTGGACTCTCGGGGCCAACCTGCGGAGGCCCCGTGGCCACTCCGGGACGTCTTGTAGCGGTCTGGAGGCCGCTCGGAGGCCCGGTGGAGGCCACCGTGGACCCTCCGAGGCCACCGCGCGCGCCACCGTGATGGCCGGCCTGGAGACCGCCTCGCCCTGGCTCGCCCTGCCGAGGCCCAGACGGGCGCCACCTGCGGCGGTGACGTGGCCGAAGGGCGGCTGGACGGACGGGCCCGGTCAATCAGGGAGAGTCCCTTCCAGTGGTCCCAGCCTCGGCGGACACGTGGGCGTCAAAGGGCCTCACCCCAGGACCGCAGATGCCGATGTGCCAAACAGTCCTAACCCACACTGTGGTCGACTCCTCGTGGTATGCTAGATGGCCCCCAGAGGGTCAACTGTTTCCACCACCGCCACCACCATCCTCTGTACAGGAGAATCCCAACACAGACCAAGAGGCCCCCGAGCATCGGCCAGGAAAGTCCAAGAGGCAGAAAGGACGGCCCATGAAGCTTCCAAGATGGCCCCGAAAGGAGCCCAAAACAGCCTGAGACAACTTCCAGGACGGCCTGACAGGCCTCTGAGCCCAGAGAGGGCCAGAGGGGGGACCCGAATGGACATTTCGAGCTTTCGACCCGAAGACGCTCCCCGGTTGCCCCAGGAAGCCCCCAACAGGCCCCCAGGGAGCTCCAAGAGCCCCCCAGAAGCCCCCCAGAGGACCCCAGGATTCCCCCAAGAGCTTCAAAAACCGATCTGCCGTCCGCGGGGACTCAGACCCGCAGCCCACGCACGGTGGCGGGATGTGCCGAAAGCCATTCGATCCGCCGCCCCCTGTTGATTTTATCACAGGGGTGGCTGGCGTGCTAGACCCTTTCGGTTTGGGGTTTTGGTTCTTTTCCAAAAGAACTCCCCCTGGGCCTCCGGCGCGTCCCGCCCGCCACCCGGAAAGATTGCCAAGGACCTCAATCCGGAAAAAAATCATCCAAGACGATCCAAGATGGCCTCCAAGACGGCCACGTCGGCCGGCCCGAAGAGGCCAAAATCATTGATTTTCCGTAGGTGTTCGAAGGATTTTGGCATTTGCCTCTTCTCGGCCTTCCGACTTCTCAAGACGGCCCGAGAGGCCGCCAAGATCGCCCCGAGATCGCCCACGAGGCCTCCAAGAGGGCCCCATGACGGCCCAAGAGGCCTCCAAGACGGCCCCAAGAGGGCCCCAAGACGGGCCAAGAGGCCTCCAAGACGTCCAAGATGGCCTCCAAGACGGCCCCGAAGCGCCCCAAGAGGGCCCCAAGCTGGTTCAGAGAGGCCCTAAACGGCTCCCGACGTCGTCAGACGGGCCAGGAACCCACCAAGATGGCCGAAGTTGGCTCGAAGCTGGCCCTCCAGGAAGGCCCGAAAAGTACGAAAATCATTGATTTCCCATAAGTTGTTGTGGGATTGTGGCATTTGCTTCGTTTCGACCTTCCGACGGCCCGAGACGGCCCAAGTTCCCCCAAAGATCGCCCAAGAGGCCCAAGACGGCCCCAAGAGGCCCCCAAGACGGCCGAAGAGGCCTCCAAGACTCCAAGACGCTCAAGATGGCCTCCAAGATGGCCCAAGAGCCCTCCAAAACGTCCTCCAAGAAGGCCCGGCAGGGTCAAAATGGCCTCCAGACGGCCAAGATGACCTTCAAGATGCCCACGTGTTCCCCGAAAGCTTTCCCAACCGATTCGGGGAACACATGGTCCGATAGCTTGGCAAATCTGGCCTCAACGTTCGGCCACATAGGCGCTTCCAAAAAGGCAGGGGCGGCGGTGATTCGCCGTAGGCGTCTTCGATAATGATTTCTGATATTTTGACAGATGCCCGCCGTCCGTGACCGTGGGTTCTCGCCCGTTTCCCCATGCGTGCACCGCGATCACTGAAAATGTCAGCCACTGAAATCACCACTGCTGGTGCTGGCGGCGCCGCGATTGCCAGGTGCCCTGGGGGAATCCTTCGCGAGCACGCAGTAGACTGTCCAAGAGGGCCCCGACACGCCCCACACCTCGCTCCAAGACGCCCACGATGGCTCCAAAACGTAGATAGCATCGAGACGGCCCTCGACCCGCCCAAGACGGCCCCAAAATCAACCAGCGGTACGTGGGAGACATGGTTTCTTGCTTTACTACGCGCACTTCAAAGAGGGGTATCCTTCTTACTCTAATCGGCATCGCCTCAGGACCGGTCCACGGGCAATATACTCCCGTCCCATCAGATCCTTCCATCCTCATGTCCTCTTCAATCACCTCCCCGCCAAGCTTCTCCTGAACATCATCCCGACCAAGCTTCCGAGACGAGTTTAGCTCCTGCGACGTGTGTACATGACGGCGGGGGGCATCATATGACCCTGTGTGTGCAGGCCCACGATCACTCTCAAAAAACCAAACAATGTGCCAGTGGCGGCAAATCCGCCGACCCCTTAGGGTGTCACCAGCGTGTGAGATGCTTCACCCTCCCCCAATCCCTCCCCCTGGAGCCCGGTCTGGTCGATTTGGAGGGGGTCCGCCCGGATTTCCCGAGCCCGGCGCGAACGCATCATTGGAGGATAGTGGTCTCCATAACGAGCCAAGAGAGCCCAAAGAGGCCCCAAAGATGGTCCAAGAGGGCCCCGAGTCGCCGAAAGATCCTCCAGGACGGCCAAGATGGCCTCGAGACGGCAAAGAGGGCGCCCACACGGCCTTCAAGACAGCCTGGAGGCCTCCAACATGGCCCTAAAGAGCCCCTAGACCGCTCCCAGAAAGGCCCCTGAGGGGAACCTGGGCCCACATCTCGAGCCCTCGGCCCCTCAAGGCCCCCAAGAAGCCTCCACGCAGCTCCAAGAGGCCCCTCAAGAGGCCCCCCTGAAGCGCCGAAAAGGGCACCAAGAAGCACCCAAAAGGCGCCCAAGAGGCCCTCAGGAGCAACACAACACAACCTCCAGTCCCCCAAGAGATCGGCGGTGCGGCGTAAGCCCAAGAATCACCAAGAGGCCAGCGTAATTGTATACGAACAGCTTAGTATGCTCGATGCTCATCGTTGCTTCTCGTTGCCTTGTGCTGACACGTGGTGAATGCGCAGTGCCTTCGTGGACATTCGCACGGTCGTCCCGGCGCAGAAACGAGGAGGGCACATCCGCCTCCGTGGCGCTGGCAACGCCCCGGGGCGGGCAGAACAAGACGGCAGACCAGCGCGGCAGACGAGCAGAGTAGACCACCCAACGCCCAGTCGTTACGTGCTCCGGACTTGCAACCCACGAAGCGATGGGAGTCCACGTCCGGAGGTGACGTGCTGAGCAGCAGCGTTCTTCGGCAAACGCCTTCATAGAACGTATCCAATATGATCCAAGAATTGCAGGATTGCTCCCCCCGAGGCCACGCCACCTCCGTCGACACAAAAATGGAGGACCCCTTCTGGGCCTCAAAACCTTCAAAATCTATGATTTGGGCCCATTGGGCCTCTTGGGGATGCAAGCGAGCATCAAGACTGCTCAAGATGGCCTCAGTACGGGCCAAGACGGCCCCAAGACAGTCCAAGATGGCCCCAAGAGAACCCAAAAAGCATCCAAAACTGCACAAGAGGTTTTTGATGAATTTTAGCGTTCCCGACTTTTTCTATTCTCAGAGGCCCACGACGGCCGAAGCAGCCTCCAAACTGGCCCCAAGAAGGTCCAAGAAGCCCCCAAGAGGGCCCCAGGGCCCCAAAACGGCCCAAGAGGGTCCCAAGACGGCCCAATGCGACCCACAAGACGGTCCATGAGGTCCACAAGACGGCCCAAGAGGACCCCATGGCCCAAGGCGGCCGCGAGAGGCCCACAGGACAACCTCTGAAGGGGCCAAACGGCACAAGAGCGCCCCAAGACAGCCCAAAACGCCCCGACGAGGCCCCAAGAGGCCCCGAAGAAACTCTCAAGAGAACCAAAGGAGCCCCCAAGAGGCCTCCAGGAGGCCCCCTAAGAGGCTCCCAACGGGCCCTGCAACGACTGGACTGCACGTGCTCCGCCGACGTGTCGCCGCACGCTGGCGGTTAGAAATCCAGTGCGCAAGACTGACTATCTGCCAGACCACCCAAACCCAACCCGAAGACCCGAATTTGACCCGAATTTCAGGTTGGGGGGGGTACGGGTTCCATGTGTTTTTTCAATGTTCCCCGACCCCGCCCACTGGAAATGAAGGGCAAATTGAGGCCCTCGGGTTGGGTTGGGGTGGTTTGGTAGGTGGTGAAAGACGACCAGCTCAGGCGCACTTCGACGAGTTGACGGCCCCCATTTTGAAAACGAGCAAGCGCGACCAACCCATCTCACCGCATCACGGATGGCACCGTGCCTCGAAGCGAAGGGCCGACGGCGTCGCTCTCGTCGTTGTCGGCCCCAGGCTGTGTAACCCGCACCGTGTCTTGCGAATGTGCCATTTCATGCCCAGACCGCCTGCCTCTCGGGTCGCACCACAAGGGAAGTAGTGAAGATGGAGATGGGGTTCGCGAATCATCTCACGCAATTGGATCCCCCAACGCTGCCCAGCGCCGGAGGCGCCAACGCAACGAGAAAAGCGCCCCGCGGCAGCGCCGAAACCTGCTGCACGCAGCAGACCTCGCAAACAGACCACGCCCCTCCGCTCGCCCGACCCGAGCCCCATCGAGGCACGCGCAGCAACCCCGCCAATCCGCGCGGAGTCCCTCTCCGAAGGATGGGCCTGTTTTCCACCACCACCACCACCACCACCACCACAAGTTGGAGGGGGGAAGGAGGTAGGAGGTGGAGGATGAGGAGGAGAAAGTAGAGGAGGAGGAGGAGGAGGAGGAGGAGGAGGAGGAGGAGGAGGAGGACCACCTCCCCCTCCTACTTATGGTGGTGGTGGTGGTGGAGAACAAGGCTCCCCTCCCCCACTGCCCCCTTTGCCCCTCCGCGTGCCGCCCCACGGCCCGCCGCCCCCGGAGGCGGCCCGCCTGCGCCGTTCCGGCCGACGATGCCGTAGCGGTGGCCGCGGACCAGCTCGAAGGCCGTGTTGTTCAGCAGCGGCTTCTGGCTGCCCCCGTACATGAGGATGAGCTTGGGGATGCGGCAGACCACCTGGCGCCGGGCGGCGGTCGGCTGCACCCGAGAGTGGCCCCAGGCAAGAGTGACCTTCAGTGCGCGGACGATGGGGGCGCAAGGCGGCCAAGTCCAAGCGCGCAAGCGGCCACTATCGCATCGCGCTCAGCGATCTGGGGGACCCTGGTGAGCCCGCACCGAGGGTCACTCCGGCGAGGGGTCACCAGACATCCACAAATTTTGCAAAACCAGCGTTTCGCTCGAGACATCCTCAACAAGTTATAAAATTACACTACACCCGCGCTCCCAGGGCCACGATCCCTCGTAAATTACGCTACGTCAGCGCTCCCAGGGCCACGATCCCTCGTAAGGGCTCCTGGGCCCTCCTGGGTCTTCCTTGGACCTCTTGGGCCCTCCTGGGCTCTCCTGGAGCCTCCTGAGGGAGGGGGGGGGGGCTCGGCGCGGAGGCTCGCCACCCGAGGGGCGGCCTCGGGCATCGGGAGCCCGGCGCGCGCAGGAGAGCACCCAAAGGGGGGCTCTCCTGCGAAGCCTTGCAAGGCCCGGCGCGAGGGGTGCCTGCTGAGAGCTATACCCCCACTGCGGATCCCGGACGGGCGGGCGGGAGCGGGGCTCCTCGGGAGGAGGAGGCGCTGGGCGGCGCAGGGCAGGGCCTGGCACGGGGGCTGCCCCGTTCTTCGCTTCTCCTCGCTCTCTCTCTCCCTCCTTGCCGTCGCTTCGACGTTCATTTCCTGTGCATGTTTCGGTTTCGTGCGTGTTTTTGTTGCTCGATGGTCCAGGATGTTCCTCAAGGTTCCTCGCCGAGAAAAAAATACACACGTCCGAGCCCCGAATTTCGGGTTGGGGGGGTACGGGCTTCACGTGTAAGTTGTTGTCCATCTTCCCCGACAAGCCTTCCCACTGGAAATGGAGGGCGAATCGGGGCCTTCGGGCTAGCGGCGAGGAGGCGGCACCGTCGCAAGCGCTAAGCCAGGACACGCTTAGGCGAACTAACCGACACACACACACACACAAAACAAACAAACAAACAAACAAACAAACAAAACGCTACAGCGGAGGCCAGTCCACAGGAGGCCTAAGCCTGAGACCCCAGGACGTCCATCGATTTTTAGCGTGGGAACGTCGCGCTCTCCATCGCAAAACCATCGATCGAAACCCAAGAAACCCAGAACACCCTGGAGGCGCGCAGGGTGTTTCTTGGCATGGGTCTCCGCGGTAGTGAAAATCCACCAGGTAACCTGCCCCACTCTGAATTAGCCGACCCAGCGTGTTGCAGATGCAATGGACGTGGCCTCCACGAGGACGGGCAGCGCTGTCTCCTTGAGAGGGCGCGAGATCGATGCCATGTCCTGTCTTAAAGCCTTATTGGGGTCATCCTGGGGGTGTGTTTGGCCCTTCTGTGGGAATCGGTGGGCTTTCTTGGGCCCCGTCTTGAGGCCTCTTACGTGAAACCATATTGAGATTTGCTAGGGCCTCCTGGGTCCATTTCGGTGGATCCTGTCGGGGGCTCTGGGGCGGTCTTGGACTGTGTTGGGGGGTGTCTGCGGGTATTTTGGGCCCTTCTGGAAGACTCTGAGGCCGTTCTTGGAGCCTTCTTGAGCTGAAAGTCAAGGATTGCTGGGCCTCTCTGGGGGGAAGAATCGCCGTCCAAGGTTGCCCCAAGATTGCCCGAAGATGCCGCACGTAAGCTGCTCAAGGCGGCGCCGAGAGGCTCCAAGATGGCCCAAGGCGCCTCCAAAGCAGCCCAAATAGCTTTCGGGATGGTTGATGCCAAAATGGGAGAAGAAGTGCCATCTGGAGGCCTGGAAGAAAAACAGTGCGAAAATCACGAGGTTGGTCAATGGTATGGATCGTATCGCCCCTTCGCGCCCCAGTGTGCTTCGCAAGTACGAAGGTAAAGGTATCCAAAGGTGTTCCCAAGATGGTCTCAAGAGCCAACAAAGAGGGCCCGCGCAAGTGCCTCGAGATGGGCACACAGTTGCACCGTCCCCGTCTCTTAAGCCCCGAGAGGAGGAGGAGGAGGAGGAGGAGGAGGAGGAGGAGGAGGAGGAGGAGGAGGAGGAGGAGGAGGAGGAGGAGGAGGAGGAGGAGGAGGAGGAGGAGGAGAGGAGGAGAGAGGAGAGGAGAGAGAGAGAGAGAGAGAGAGAGGAGAGAGGAGAGAGAGAGAGAGGAGAGAGAGAGGAGGAGAGGAGGAGGAGGAGGAGGAGAGGAGGAGGAGGAGGAGGAGGAGGAGGAGGAGGAGGAGGAGGAGGGAGGAGGAGGAGGAGGAGGAGGAGGAGGAGAGAGGAGAGAGGAGAGAGAGAGGAGAGAGGAGAGAGGAGGAGGAGGAGGAGGAGGAGGAGGAGGACCGTAGCCATTTTGGCTCAAGCCGTCGGACGCGCCCCCGGGGCTCAAGCTGGCTCGTCATGTGCGGCCGGTCTGCTGCTGCTGGAGGTGTTCCGGACTTGGGAATGGCGCGGGAGGGCGGAGCTTTTCTCCGCCCAGTGCGCTCTGCCGAGGCCCGCTGGGCTTCTCGGGCATGGGCGCGTTGGTCCGCTGACCGTGCCGTGGCCAAGCGCGTGGAGGAGCTGCAGGCCGTCCGCGGGCAGCTGGCAGCGGCGGAAGCGGCCCTGGACTACATCGTGGGGGATGCGGAGGTGGCACAGCGTCTCCGCGCACTTCTGCCTGCCTTCGTGGCCACGCTCCACAGGATGGAGCCCACCTGGCTGGAGAAGCTGCGGCGCAATGTTGCGCTCCACGCCGAGGCCCTCGAGATCGACGTGGCGTCAGCAGGCGCTCGCGAGCTTCGCCGAGCACAGCGTGGGCCTCGCCTCGAGGCACGGCGCGCGGGAGTCGGCCGCGCCCCCACCAGCCTCTCCGCTGATGCGGTGGAGTTCGTCCCTGGCACTTGGGAGCTGCTGCCCGTGGGGCCTTCCGTCCACGTCGTGCAGAAAGACTCAGAGGTCCACGAGCTCTCGGACGGGGAGGCTGCGCAGTTTCCTGTGCTGGGGTCCCACCCCCCCAGTACGGACGGCTCTGAGGGTGGGGCTGCTGCGCAGTTTCCTGTGCTGGGGTCCCACCCCCCCAGTACGGACGGCTCTGAGGGTGGGGCTGCTGTGGCTGGGGTCAGCGCCACGGATGCGGATCTGGCGGTGGTCCAGCAGTTGCACGCCCAGACAGTCGGAGCCATCAACGCCAAGCGGATATCGAGGAGGCGCAAACTATATCCACAGCCGTTCAAGTGGAAGCTTGCCAGGCTGGAGCGTGAAGGATGGCCCGTGACTGTGGAGACAAAGGATGAGGCGTCCTGCAACCAGCAGTGACGCTCGTGTGCTCCTTGCCAGCGGTGGCGTGGTCCGTCGCCTACTCGGCCGTGGGGCTCGTGCCTGGCTTGGAGGTGCACTTGGGGGAGCCCGTCGTTGCGCCCGTCGTGTTCCTCTTCTGATCCGCTCGGGCCAGTCTTTCAATGAGGGATTGTGTCCGCAGCGGCTCCAGAGGCTCCAGAGGAGGAGGAGGAGGAGAGAGGAGAGAGGAGAGAGGAGGAGAGAGGAGCCCTCTCGGGAGGGGGGGGGGCGGGGCGCGCGGGCTGCCGGCACACAGAGAGCGGCCCCGGCCCCAGGGGCGAGGGAGGGAGCAGCAGGGAGGGCTGGACCTAAACGTCGTTTTTCGTTTTAGTTTCGTTTTGTGCTTCGATGTGCTTTACCTGTTTTCGTGTTACTTTCGTTGTGTGTTTCGTTTTGCCTTCGTTTCACACTTTCGTTTTGTGTTTCGTTTTGCTCGACCTGTTTTCCTGCACCTCCCTCCCAAAACGAAAAACAAAGCACAGTCGAAATCCAGCAAAACAGCGTCTAAATCCAGCCCTGGCAGGAAGGGAGGGAGGGAGATTCGGATTCGGATTCGGAACGGATGCGTAGCAACATGAACTGGACTGGCTACTTGGGAGCTGAACAGCGCTGCACACGACTCATTCCCGTCTCGTCTTAGTTGTGGCACTGGGGTCACGCGGCTTACCAAGGGCTCTCAACTGCTGCTGCCCGAAATTGCCACACGGAATGCAGATCCACAAACACAACTTGCTATGGAAACGCATGCAATGCGAGGCAGAGAGGACGGATTGCATGCTCCTTCTGGGGGCCATCCTGGCCTGGAGACGCTCGCTCCACTCGTGCGCCCGAAGCTGCGTCGCACGCCCGTGGACTCGAGCCGACCTCGAGTCGAGCCTGAGTCGAACCTGCGTCGACCCTGCGTCGAACTTTGAGCCGACCTTGGGCCGAACTGGTATCGAATCGGCGGTGGACAAACCTCCCTTTACTAAAACCTCCCCTTAAAGCAAACGGCCTGGGACCGAAACCGACGGACCTGGACCCGCAAAAATGACGGCCGCGACGGCCTCTCACGAACCGAAAACGGCAAATTTCTGAACCGACGTGTCCGGGTAGGAGGTCTGTCCACCTCCGATCGAACTGGGGTCGAACAGAGCCGTTGGGTGGGCCCCACGGAGGGCCCCCGAAACGAGCGTCCTGGACGGAGGCGGGCCGGGGCGCGGGCCACGCCCCCCCCCCCGGCAGGCCCCCCGGCGGGGCCACCGCGCTATCCGTGGGCGCCGCAGGGCCGCCCGCACCGGCGCTGGGCGACCCCGCCTGGCGGGCATGCGAAGGGTCGGGTGTTGCTCGAAGTGTTGGAGGCTCGGAAATTGACACCAACGCCAACACGGGGCGTTGCCTCCACCAGGGGAAGGTGATCCTAGACTTCGGTGTTGGTGGTAACCTTTCGGCCGCCTAGAAGCCAGAATAGTACCACCATCACCGAGATTGAGATACTCTTCCCTCGGTAGAGGCACAACGCCGATATTGGTGTTGGTGTCAACCTCTAGGCCTCCGAAAGTGCCCCTGGCCCAAGGTGCCCCTAGCTTTTTGCTCCATTTTGGAGCCACTAGGGGCCCTGTGGGCCTCGTGAGGGGTGCTCTGGAGGCCGCCTGGGCCACCCCGAGAATCCTGGGGGTACCTTGGGCCAGGGGCACTTCTGGCAACACCCGAAAGGGGCAGGCGGGGGGGGGAGGGAGGGAGGGGACGGGGGGCGAGGGCAACAACAGGCATCGCGAGGGAGACCGGCGGTCTGGGACCGAGGAGCGCCTCTGGATCTCAAAAACAAAAAAAACAAAAAAAACAAAAAAAAAAAAAAAAAAAAAAAAAAAAAAAAAAAAAAAAAAAAAAAAAAAAAACGTTTCGGGGCAAACAAAGCACTCGTTTAGGCAGTTGCCGAGTTCCAAGGGCGCTCACCGGGCCCTGGGCCCGTCAAAGACGACTCAGAATGACAAGGCGGCCCTGGGTACAGGGTGGGGACTTTCGAAGAGCCCGTATTACACAAATGAAAACATCGGACCTCAGAATACTGGAGGGGAGCGCCGGGGACGGGCTGCCTGGGACCGACTGGAGTGCTCGAGAGGGGGTCACTGGTCTGGAAGGCCACGCTGAGCCGGCGAGAGGGGCCCGAAGCAAGAGGCAGGCGCCTGGGGTGGCAAGCCTCCATCCCCTCCACCCCCTCTTCCTCCCCCTTTCCCCTCCAGCTCGAACGCGCGCTCTGGGCCACGGCTCGGGAACCGCGCGGCACCGATCTTGGGGGGGCGCGCACGGGACCCCTCTCGGCGAGGCCCAGCTGCTCCCGCGGGCCCCTGCGCTCCGCGCAGAGTTTGCCACGAGTCCTGCTCCCCTCGTTGGCAGTCCTCTGCCACCGCACCCTTAGACGAGCGCGTTCCACTACTCGAAGTAACTACTCGCAAATGGCCTGGATCCCCCGCGGGGGATCTACGATAAAATTACATCAAAGCAGCCATGTGCTGTTCGGACGTTTGCGAGTAGGCACTTTGCGAGTAGTGTAGTGGAACGCGCTCGGCGAACCCTGCAGCAGCAGGAATGCCCACGGTGCTGAATGCCGGACTGCTCCCTCAAGCGGCGACCTGTCCTTGAGCACCACGTCCTTGCACAGTCGGCCCGCATCATGAGGATGCGCGACAAGGATGCAGGGGCCTTGGATGCAAGTTTCGAAGCTTTTCGAGCGGGGCGCGGCAAACGAAAGTGGCCAAGGGTGGACCGAGGAGGCAAGGATGCAAGGGTACCCTTGAGAAGGTTGCCCTTCCTACCACGCGGGTCGACTGTAGCAAGTGGTTGGATGCGCCTTCTCCCAGATCAGCAGCTGCTGAGACTTGAGAACATTGGTGGTGCGACGAGGCGAGATGGAGGGGTCGGTGGCCGCCTCGCCCGCTCCCTGGCTCGCCTCCACGTTCCGACCCGTCCTCCCAGTCAGGAGCACGACACCAACATCACCAGGGCGAGGAGATCCGAGGAGCAAGGGAGGCCTCCCTGGTGGTGTGGCCCCCCCCTCTCGCTCGAGGCATCCCCAGCCTCCAGCTCGGGCTCGTGGACCTCCTCGCTGGACGTGGTCCGCAAGCTACGAGGCAGTACGAGCTGTGCACACAGGGCATTTTGCCTGAGTGCAGAGACGGCGGCTGTCTTGAGAATGCATGCGTGCATGGGCGAGAATCGCGACGGCCTCCAGGGGGCTCCAAGAAGAGAGGATACAAGAGGAGGCGGACCTAGTGGTGCCGGTGTCGCTCCTTCTCCCTCCGACTAGCGAACACTCTCTTGCTCGGCGTTCCGACATCGGGCGGGGAAGGGCGGGGTAGGGGGGGGGGGCTCCGGCCCTGGAGCGCTCTGCCGAGCGCGACGGTGTTTGCGACAGCGCGCCCTGTGGGGGAGACTCCACCTGCTCGAAACGGGCGCCAAAAACATCCGAGATCTGCTCCCATGGGGGGAGGAGAGAAGGGGGGGGAGCAGGGGCCCGCGCCGATCGGCAAAACAACGAGCAAGAGAGCCCTCCCTATGCGTGCCTAAACGCCTTCTCCAGGACAGCTGCTTGGGGACGCCCTGCACAAGAAGGACCGGCACTGGACGCCCATCCAGCAGACTACGCGAGGCCCCTGATGCAGGCAACGGACAAGCTCTCAGAATCAAACCTGTCTCTATGATCCGTCACTGCCTCAATCGTGGGATGAGATAACCGATCCCCCCCCCAAGAGGCCTCCAAGAGCACTCCCAAGAGGGCACCCAAGGGCAAAAAAACACAGATGTCCCTTCAGTTGTTGAAAGATGTTGGCGCCCTCGCCTTGTCGGCTTCCCGACGCCCCAGGACACCCCAAGAGGCCCCCCTTCATCCCAAGCGCTCAAAAAACTGATTATCAATTCCCGAGGGGGTGACCGCCGAGCGATATCTCGTTAGCACCACGAGCGACATAAATTCGCCGGCCCAACGGGCCAGGGCGTGCTAAGAGCTCTGGTAACTGGTTAACAGTATTAACAGTATTTCTAGTTCGCGCGCGCGGGGCGGCCCCTGGGGGTCCCCCGGCGAAAAGTACCCCGACCAACGCCCGGTCGCCGCCCGGTCGCCGCCCGACCGCCGCCCGACCGCCGCCCGACCAAGTCTACTCAGAGATGGTTTTCCTTCTGGGTGCGGCCTCTCAGGCTCCCCAGAGCGCGCTCAGAGTGCCCCAAGAGGCCCCCAAGACTGCCCAAGAGGCCCCCGAGACGCCCAAAGAGCGCTCGAAGACGCCGAAGATGACCCCAAGACGGCCCAAAAGGCCCCCAAGACAGCCCAAGAGGCCTCCAAGACGCCCCAAGAGCCTTCCAAGAGGCCTCCGAAGAGAGCCCCAAGAGGCCAAAATCGTTGATTTTCATTTGTTTTTTCAATGTTTTTTGTGTTCTGGCTTTTTCGGCTTCCGGACGCTCCAAGACGGCCCAAGAGGCCCCCAAGACCGCTCCAAGACGGCCCACGAAGCTCCCAAGACGGCGCCGAAACGACCCAAGAGAGCCCTCAAGACGGCCCAAGTGCCGCCCAAGACGGACCAAGAGGCCCCAAGACGGGCCCAAGAGGGACTCAGGAGGGATACCGAGAACTCAAAAATGGAGCCCTCCGTCCCAGAAGGCGCCCAGGAGGTCCCAAAGAGGCCCCAAGAGGCCTCCAAGAGGCCCCAAGATGTCGCCAAGAGGCCCCAGGAGACTCCCAGGAGGCCCAAAAGAAGCCCCAGAAGGCTTCAAACATGTCTCCCAGGCGCCCCCGAACGGCCTCTCAACAGACCCCAAGAGGCCCCCCAAAGAAGCATCTTGACGACGACTCTATTTCGCCCCATCGAGAGACGACCCCCAGGGAACTGCTTCACCATCAAAACTCCCCACGCAACGCGTCCGAACGACACCCGCCCCCAAGAGCGCAACATGGGCAACGAACACACAGACAAAAACCAGCGATGCCATATCACGGGCCGGCGGAATGAGCGAAGCGATTCAATAAATGAATGGATACTTCCGCGCGAGGGGAGGGGAGAATAAGAGGAGCGAGACAGCCCAAGAGAGGCCTCAAGAGACGACCAAAACGGGCTAGACCATCTCAGACCTGGTCATATTGGAATACGGACTTGGAAGGATGACTCAAGCGAAATGGGCCGCCCTGAGACAATCCAATATTACTACATAACGCCGATTTGGATCTTACTGGGCGCATGGTGCAACCTCCTGGGCTCTCCTCGAAATCCGATTCAAGGTCTTGCCAAAGTCCTTTTCGGATCGTTGGTGGGATCCCGCACTGACGGGTCCAGGGGCGGGATATTAATTCCAGAGACGAGAAGCGAGGTAGTTTCGCCGAAGGAGCATTCTACGGATAGTTTAGTGTCCTCAGGTTCCTCAGGGTCCGTATTGAACATGGAATATTGCGAATATTATTACGGGACCCAGGGCCCCGAGTTCTGGGCACTACTGGAGCACAATCGGGTGAGAGTTCCAAATGCCAGAGAGCGCGAAGACCGTGGCTAAGGGCGTCCTCAGAGGCCCCCATTGAAACGGTCAAAGAGGGTGCCAAAGACGGCACACGAGGGCTCTACGACGCCCAGGATGGCCTCGAGACAGCCCAAGAGGCCCCCCTAAGACGCCAGAGGGCTTCAAGAGGATCCCCAAGGGGGGCCCAAGAGACAAGTAGATAGTGTTGCTCCTTGGGTACGTGAAGAGGTTTTGCGCTCTCGACCTTTCGGGCTGACACGCTACAAGACAGCACTATGTGCCAAGACTGCCCCTAGCAAGCCCGCACGACGGCCCAAGAGGGTCCCAAGACGGCCCCATTGACCTCCAAGACGGACCTAAAGAGCACAAAGAGGGACCCACGACGCCCAGAGACGGCCCCAAGATGGCCTCCGAAGGTCACGAGGTCCTTTGGAGGCCCCCAGAATCCCCAGGAGGCCCCAAAGGGGTCCCAGGAGGCCTCCAGAGCGCTACCGAGGGGCTCCAAGGAAGCCCCCAGGAGGCCCCAAGAGGGCCTCAAGAGGCCTCCTCGTCTTCGTCTTCCTAATGCTACTTCGCATCCTCGTCCTCGTCCTCCTTCTTCTCCCTCTCCTCATCCTCCTCATCCTTCTCCTCCTCCTCCTCCTCATCTTCCTCTCCCAAGTGTTCCCCTAAGGAGTTCTGGGGGAACACATAGTCCAACAGCCTGGCCAGACTTGGGGGCACAACGCTTGCCCGGGCGTGCGTTTCGAAACGGCAAGTGGCGGCGGTGATTCTCCGTGGGCGCCGTCGATGCCATTGTATCATGCGCACCGCCTCCAATATCAATATCATAGTATAAGCCTCCGATGCTTGCACGATGGCCCCAAGGCAATCAAGACGCCATCCAGGCACCCAAGACGGGACATCGAGCAAGGCTTAGGTCGGGCAAGTCCTCCTACAGGCGGATTTTGAAAGAAAAATAAAAAATGACAAAGCATACTGCAAACATAATCGACAAATCGTCCCCAGACTAGGTTGTGTACGATTTCCTCCTGTAGAGAAGCATGCCCGATTTAATGCAAGGCCCTACACGCCGCAAGACGTCCCCAACACAGGCGGCCCCAAGGCTGTCCAGCCGTACACAGGCGGCGCCCAAGATCCTCGGGGCCCAAAGACCCCCTCAGGACCGCCAAAAAAGCCCCAGGCCAAAAGCTCCAGGACGCTCCAAGGGCGCCTGCGGAACCCACGGGACACCCAAGACCCGCACTTAAAACGGTCTGCGTCAAGGATGGCTCACTATGCCTTGATCACTGGCACCTGCTATGTCCAGCTACGTCAAAATTCGCAACCCGCCACAGGGGCCCCGACTCTCCCCTCGCGATTGCCAGTCCGCAATCGCTCTCAAAGCGCGGTTCTCTCTCTGCGTCATGGTCGATACGTGCTACCCTGCGCCCAGCACACCGCAAGCAAGCATTGAGCAGCGAATACAAGGGAGCAGTTCGCCTCTCTGCGAACCTTCCCACAAGTTGAAACACATTCCCTTCCTGGCGGCCAATTGCACAGTCTGTGTGATGGAGCGTCGAGCGCGTTGGCGAATATTCAAGGCAATCCAACCGACATCAGTTCTGGATCACGACGTCTCTCGAGCTACCCCAAACCGACTACCCCTCATGGCAGAACCCCTCACCTCCCTCGCCAAGAGGAAGCTTTGACGGACCATGGCCTTGGCGGCAGCTCCAACGCCTGACCCAGCCTTCGGTTTCGCCTTGGCCTTAGCCTTGGCCTCCCCGAAGACTTTGTCCAAGAGGGCCTGCACGAAGGAGGCGATGTCCTTCGCCTGAGGGCCGCGTCGAACATCAAGACTGATTCCCAATGAACCCTAGGGAGATCTAGATCCGATGAAAGCGCGCCGCGTACGACGCAAGGATGCATTGTGACGCCCAGTTGGTTCAGATCGTTCCAGCTGAAAGCTGACGAGCAACTTCAGGGCTCCTATATATATTCCAAATCTGAATCTCCACTGAGCACTTCCAATCCGAATCCAAGCTTCCCCAAACATGACTAGCAGAAAGGGGTTCTTACCTAGCCATCAAGATTGCTCGGAAGGATACCTCTACCGTCCTTGCTGAAAAAAGGGCTGCTCATGCCGCACGTT
This sequence comes from Prorocentrum cordatum, assembly GCA_963575745.1. Lineage (NCBI taxonomy): Eukaryota > Dinophyceae > Prorocentrales > Prorocentraceae > Prorocentrum > Prorocentrum cordatum. The sequence goes on from CAUYUJ010018923.1 coordinate 131,906, forward strand.
CTGTTCATGTGATTGTTACTAGTGTTCACTGGTGGTGCTACTGCCGCAAGTCGTGCCTTGGCTCCTGTTCCGTCCCTCGTATGTGTTGCTACGAAGGCTGTTGCGATCCTTGTTGCGATTATATATAGTTGATGTTATGATTGATGTTACGGTTGCTAATAATATTGTGGTTGCTAATGATGGGCGTGTTGTTCATGCGGGTATGGCTGGTATCGTGTTGGTGTTGCCGTGTGTGCTGCTTATGCTAGACATGCCGCGTGTAGGACTGTTATGGATTGGTGTTACCATGTTGTGTGAATTATCTAGTGATTACATGTGGTCGTGTTCCTATTGTTGGTGGTTGGTTGTTGTTGCTGGTTATCGATGCTGTTATTGTTGTTGGTATTGGTGTCCCTGTCGATGTTGACGTTCTCTCGTAAAGTTGTCGTAGCTGATTGTGTTGCTCTTGAACGCGTCGTCACCATCCGAGCTGCTATCGTGTTTCACTGTGTTTCCTGAGGTGTTGTCGGTTTCGCTGCCAATCCCCGAGTGCGTGCTAGCAAAAAGGGCTCTGGCCCGGACATCGAGGCAGGGTCTCCCGAGACCTCTGCCGGCGTTCCTGCTGGGCTGTGGACCGGGCGGGTGGTAACGGGGGGGGGACCTAGAGGGGGGGCGAGAGGCCCCAAAGGGGCCCCAAAGGGCCCCTTTGGGGCCCCAGGAGGAGGAGGAGGAGGAGGAGGAGGAGGAGGAGGAGGAGGAGGAGGAGGAGGAGCCCTCGAAGTGCCCCGTCGAGGCCCGTCGAGGCCCTGCCTTCGCCCCCGAGTCCGGTCACCCCCCCCCCATCACCACCCGCCCAAGTGGAGGCGGCGCTGCTCCCGGTGAGATGGAGGCCTCTGCCAGCTCTGCGAGCCCGTCGCGGCCCGGGCGCCCTCTCTCTCTCTCGAGACACGGCGACCCCCACCGGGACGGCGCCCCCTCCCGGAGGGCCGGAGGCCTCTGCCGGCTCCGTGTGGGCCGGGCGCCCTGGCTCTCGACCAAGCCGCGACCCTGACGAGGATGCCGAACCTCCCAGTGTGACTACCTGCCAGACCACCCCAACCCTACCCGAAGACCCCAAGTTTCGGGTTGGGGTGGGGGGTACGGGTTCCACACGTGAGTGCGTGTGTGTGTGTGTGTGTGACCCGCCCAAGTTTCGGGTTGGGGGGGGGTACGGGTTCCACACGCGTGCGTGTGTGTGTGTGTTTTCTTGATGCTCCCCGACCACCCCCCCTTCACTGGAAATCGAGGGCAACTCTGGGCCTCCGGGTTGCGCAGGGGGGGCCCGGGAGACCTCTGCCAGCCCCGTGGGCCAGGAGGAGCCGGCCATGTGGCTGCCCTCCCCATGGACTGGGCGCCTCTGCCGGCGCGGGAGGCCACGCGCGTGGCCCCGGCCCCCCGCGTTCGAACAGTGGCGGCCGTCACCGGGATTCGGCGGCGAGGCACCCAGGAGGCTCCAGGAGGCCTCGGCGACAATGCCAAAATCATTGACTTTACCACGGTTTGGGCCCCATTGTTGGCCTCCCGGGGGGGGGCACTGATTAAAGATGACTCCAATGGCGCCCGGGAGAGCCCAAGACTGACCTCCAAGATGGCTCAAGATGTCCCAAGATGCCTCAAGATGGCTCCCGCGATGCTCCAAGAGGCCCCGGGAGCGAGGAGGAGAAGGCCTTCTCAGAAGGCGGCGGGACTTCTCAGGAGCCCTCGCGCCTTCTGAGAAATGGTCCGTGCGTCTTCGGAGAAGGCTAATAAAAAACTGCTCGGAAGGCTGGGGGACTTCCGAACCTTCTGAGAAGGCCTTCCCTTTCTCACTTCCCCCCCTCGCTCGCCGCCGAAGGGTAGCGCACCCCTCCCAGTGGGGCAACCGTCGGCCAGTCGCCCCACCCTCACGAGAAGGGCGCCCGGTCTTGCAGGGAAGCTGGAAAAAGTGGAAGTTGGAAAATAAGTGAAAGTGGAAGTGGCCAGGGCTGGAAACATTGGCGGGGCGTGAAGCGAGCCCGAAGCATCAGGGATGCGGTCGCCAGGGCTGGAAAAAAGGGGAAACTGGCCAGGGCTGAAAAGAGTGATGGGCTGGCCCCAGTCACTTTTGCCAGCTTCCATGTAGTCAGTTGGCACGGCGGACTCATCTGGCCCTGATTGGTAACTCGTACATATCGCCAAATATAGCTTCATGACGGTCGACAAGTGCTCGGGGGCGACCCAGAATACGTCCACGAGGGCCACACGCAGCCCATAGGCCCCCCAGGCAGCCCAAGAGAGCCCCAGGAAGACTTCCAACAGCGCGCCAAAAGGCACCAACATGGGATTTCCGTTCGATTTGTGTCACATGTTTGACGCACTCGCCTTGTCCATCTTCAGAGTGTCTGAGACCGCCCAGGAGGCCCCCAGGTCGCCCAAAGATTGCTTCGAAAGCTCCCGAGAGGACCCCAGCACGGCCCAGCAGGCCACCCCGACTGCCCAAGAGACCCCCATGAGGGCCCCAAGAGGAGCTCAAGATGAGGAACTCGAGGGGGCCCCCGGAGGGCCCTTCCCCACAATGTGCCCCCCAAGACTCCCAACAGGCCTCCAGATGCGTCAAACAACTCCGAGGGTCTAAAGATAAGCAGACAGGGTTCCTTTTGACCACGGCTTTGATGTTCAACAGCCCCCGTTTAGCCTTCGCACGCTCTCGAGGAGACTGCTCGCAGCGGCCGCGATCTTTCTCAAGTGCCAAAGGAACAATGCAACCTGCCCTCCCCTTGTACCTTCGTTGCTCCTCCTCATTTCCCTCTTCGCCATGTTATCCTCATCGTCCTCATTTTTCCCGCCATCGAAACCATCTTCATCCTCTGATCCTCATCGCCCTCATGGTCTGCATCGTCTGCCAGCTCCTGGGAAGCTCTCCGGGCTTCGCTGCTCGGATCGAGGAAGGCCCATCGGGAGGCATCCTTCTTGCCGCCGTCGCCAAGCCCCGGCAGAGAGGAGGGGACGAGGGAGGGCAAGGGAAGGACGACGGGCAGGCCATGCCCCAGAGAGCCACCACCCAGGGGCGCGGCCGCAGCCTCGAGGAGGGGGCCCCTCGGGACCCCCCAGACCCCCTCCAGGCTTGCAGAGTGCAAGTAGTTCTTCAGTTGTAGCTCTGGTAGCAGACCAATCTCAGACGCCTCGATACTGTAGGCGACTGTGTCTGATGATTTCCTGTTGAGCGGTGTGCTTCCCAGCTCCCTAGCTTGCCTATGACTCGAATTAAGTCGGGCATGTCCTCCTGCAGGCAGATTCTGGCAGGTAAATAAGTCACAGTCCAGCCAGAAATCGAAAAGAGTCACAAAAGTAGGAGAAATCGCCACCGGACTAATTACACTTTCTCGCTGTTCTTGGACACTCCTCCTGCAGAGGCACATGCCCGACCCAGCGCTGGGCCGCCCTGAACTCCCGAGCTTCTCCGAGCACCTCCTCCACCCTCGGCCCTCAGACCTCGGCCCTCGGGAGGACGTGACCCCCCGCGCCGCCGCGCCTGGAGGATGGGGAGGCGAAAGCCTGGCCATCGCTCGGACGTCCGTTCCCTGTCCGAGCGATGCCAGGAAGATGGGGAGCACGGGCAAGAGAGCACCGGCGGCGAGCCCGGTGGGCGCGCGAGAGGGGCGGGCCTGCTCCGAGGGCCGGGAGGTCCCCCGGCGGTGTGCCGAGAGGCCGCCGGAGCCCCCCTCGGAGACAGAGGGAACCTCTCGGGAGGCGCGGGGGCCTGCGAGGAGCCCCGCCGCCTTCGGAGAAGGCCTCCTCCTCCTCCTCCTCCTCCTCCTCGCTTCCCTTGTGGATGTCATGACAATGGACACTCTAACAGTCCTCTCACCGAAATAAAAATATGTGTTAAAAATGCTTCACACATGTGTTTAACATGCTAAAAACAGTTTTGACACATGTTCAAACGTCTGGAAAGTATTTGGCAACATGCGTCCTCTCCATTGATCGTCCTCCACCACGCTTCCCTCCCCCCCTCGCTCGCCGCCGAGAAAGACGAGGGGCGGGGCGGCCTCTTTCTGCCGCAGCCGGTGCGCGCGCGTGGCTTCACTGTACGTGGCTCGGGCGCGCCGCGGCGGGAGGCTGTAGCGCCGCCGCCGCGCGCGCGAGCGGGGCCCCGGGGGCCGGCCGACCGTGGGTGCGGCCGCACGGGTGCCCGGGGCTGTCAGGAGGCAACTTCCTGGGAAAGGTCTTCGTCGGGAGGACTGGAAGGAGGATGAAGCCCCATTGAAGGCTGCTACGCCGGAGTGGGCCTCGGATCAAGCGGGATTGCTCGGGGTTGCGCTGGATCAAGCCGGATGAAGCCGGATTTCGGACCAGAGCAAAATCAGAACTTGACCTCCCAGGAGTTGCATGCGAAAGGCTGGAGGCAGAGGCACGGCGCCACGGCGGGCGCGAGCCGAAGGACAAAAGAGCGAGGCGCGAGAGGCCGACGCGTCCGGCGCGTCGAAGGGGCAGAGCGGGCCGCGCTCGGTCGGCCCGCGGGGCGCATGGATCCTCGGCAGAAGGAGATCAAGCGGCATGGGCACGCAGCGGAGGCCAGTCCACAGGAGACCCTCCGTAAGAAACCCGACCCTGAGACCTCCAGGACGTCCATTGATGTTTGGTGTGGGGACGTCGCGCTTCCCGTGGCAAAATAATCGAAACCCAAGAGACCCTCAGGGCACCCTGGAGGCAAGCAGGGTGGTTCTTGGCATGGGCCTCTACTGTAAACTTTTGGCGCTCCGCGCGGACTTCTGGGATCCGCGCTGGACACCCCTCCCTGGCGCACAGCGCGCCAGGGGCGGCGCCGGAGGCGCCGCCGGGGGTGGCCAGCGCGGCTCCAAGAGATCCGCGCGGAGAGCCCAAAGTTTCTGTTCATGCCGTTTTGTTCTTCTTCGACTTGGGTGGCCTGCACGCCACTTCAAGCTACCGCCAGCGAAGGATCGCGGAGACCGCCCCGACGGCCAGCCACGCTCCGCGCTGCGCTCAGTGCTCGCCGCGGCCGCCAGAGGCCCTGCCGCCGCGCGCCCCCGCCGCCCCGCAGAAGTCCACGCCGAGCTGCAGGAGGGCGTGCTCGCCGAGCCCCTCCGGCCTGTGCAGGAACTTCCGCGCCCCCGGCCTGGCGCGACCCCCCGTCGACGCCAGGGACGCGCTGGAGCACAGCGTGCCGCCGCAGCCCGAGCACGCGTCGGCCGACCCAGAGCACCAGGACCCCGCGGGATTGCAGAAGGGCGTGCCGTTCGGGAACCAAAGAGAACGACACGAACATAAACTGTCGGAGGTCCGCACGGATTTCTTGGATCGGCGCTGGGCCCCTCCTGCAGCGCCTCCGGCGCTGCCCCTGGCGCGCTCCGCGCACCAGGGAGGGGGGTCCAGCGCCGATCCCAGCAGTCAGCGGGGACCTCCGAAAGCTCACGCTTACATCATTTCTTGTTCCTCGTGCCGTAGGAGGCGCACCCCCCCGCGTAGCAGCACTGGGCCCCCTCCGCGGCCGCCGGCGACGGCGCCGTCGAGGGCGCCGCCGCCGGCGAGGGCGCCGCTGCCGGCGAGGGCGGCGCCAGGGCGGCGCCCGCCGGGTCGGCGCACAGCGAGCCCCCGCAGCTCTGGCAGGCCTCCCCCGACCCAGAGCACCACGTGCCTCCAGGGCGGCAAGCGCGAAGCCGTCTCGAGATTCGGCCCCCGCGCGACGCGCCGGCGCCCCCCTTCTTCCCTGAGCCCCTACAGCGGAGGCCAGTCCACAGGAAACCTTCCGCAGGAAACCCAACCCTGAGACACCAGGACGTCCACGGATCTTTCGTGTGGGAACGTTACTTTTTCCATGGCAAAACCAGCGAAAACCCAAGAAACCTAGGGCGCCCTGGAGGCAAACAGGGTGTTTCTTGGCATGGCCTCCACTGTATGGCGCCACAACTTGTTCGAACCGGCAGCTTCCGCCCGATGTTGGGCCCTGGCACCTCGCAGGTCGACTCCGCGTGGAAAATGACGCAGAAAGCTGGGGTCCGGGGCTCCGGCCGAAATTTTGTTTACGATGCTGCCATGTTGCCGCGTCGTCGGACCTCGAGTGCCCCGTCACATCCCAAGGGGGGCGGGGTGGGGGCGGAATCTCGGCGCCCCCGTGGTTTCTGACTTCCCCCAAAAAGCAGCGCCTGCCCCGCTGCAGAGGGAGGTGCCGTACCCAGCGCAGCCCGCGTCGTAGCAGCACATGGCGTCGCCTGCCGGCGGCAGCGGCGCGGGGCTGGGCGCGGCCGGGTACGGCGCAGGGGCCGCCGGCGCTGGAGCGGTCCCGGCCGGCGCTGGCGACGGGGCGGGGGCGGCGGGCGCGGGCGAGGCCGCGGGGGCGCCCTCGCCCCCGAAGCCCGTGTACCCCTTGGTGCCGACGGCGGTCAGGGCGCACTGGTTCAGCGAGGCGTTGACGCAGGCCGGGCCCGTCATCCAGAAGCCAGGCTCCCCAGGGGCCGACTGGCCGGGCACGTAGGGGCTGCGGTAGCTGCTGACGCTGGAGGGGTAGGCAGGCGTTCCGCTGTTGTCGATGATGCTGAAGGTGTTGAAGGTCTCCCAGCTGCGCGTCGACGAGGAGGCGATGGTGACGTCGGCGCACTGGATGAACCACTCGAGAAAGGGAGGGACGTTCGCGACCTGGTGGAGCGCGTACTGGTCCCAGCGGAGGACGGCGTTGCCCGCGGGCAGCTCGGCGGGCACGGCGATGGGGACGTTCTGGTTGATCTGGCTCCTGCAGTCGGGCAGGTTGGCGATCTTCACCCACCGCATGGCAGCCCGCGGCCTGCCCAGGTCGTAGGAGACGTAGACCGCACAGTCCCCGGCGTGGCCGACGGCCCCCGTGCCGTAGACGATGCCGGTGGTGCTGCCGGCCACGAGGGTCGGGCGCTGCACGGCCGGGTTCGGCTGCGCGTGCCGGCAGACCCACTGCTCCTGCGTGTTCGCCCCGGGCGGCAGCGGGTCGTTCTCGTAGACCCCCCCCGACCGCGGCACCGGCTTCGTCAGGCGCCAGTGCGCACGGCACCCCGAGGGGAGCGCCGCCGCGGCCAGGGCAGCGAGGCTCTGGAAGCTCCGCATCGCCTCGAGATGTGCCAGCCTTCTGCGGGGAAGCGGGCCTCGTGCAGCCTCCGGGCCGACCTCAACTGCCTGGGCCCGATGGTGCAGGAGGAGCAAGGGGGCCCTCCCGCTCCCCGGACTACTTCCCCACGACCACCCTCCCTCGGCTCCCCCCTCCCTAGCATCTGAACCCGCCCAGTACAACAAAGGCTAGCCAGCGTGGACCCTCAAACATTATACAAAGCGATACACAGCAATTGAAAGCAATGCACAGCCATGCAAAGCAACGCAAAGCAATGCAAAGCCTTGCAAACCGATAAAAAGCCGTGCAAAACCATGCAATGCAATGCAATGCAATGCAATGCAATGCAATGCAATGCAGAGCAAAACAAGAACAAGCAAAGCAAGGCAAGGCACCGCGAGGCACAACAAAGCAGAACAACGCAATGCAAATCAATACAAATCAATGCAAATCAATGCAACATAATGCAAAGAAATGCAAAGCAATGCAAAGTACTACAAAGCAATGCAACGCATGCAAAGCAATGTAAAGCAATGCAAAGCAATGTAAAGCAAGGAAAAGCAATGCAATGCGATTGCAATGTAATGCGAAGCGATTGCAGCGCAATGCGATTGGAAAGCAACGCAAGGCAAAGCAAACCAATGCGATTGCTATGTTATACCATGCGCAATGCGGTTGCAATGCGTTGCGATTGCTGTACAACGGGGGGGCACTGCGATTGCAATGCAACGGGAGGGATGCGACGGGGCGGCGGCGACGGACGGTCACGGGGCCGTCGAACCCGAACACGGGCCTCCTATCTGGAAACATGGTGCGGTGACTGACGGGAACAGGGCCGCCAGGGCCGCGCACGGGCCCGCTTCCTTGCAAGGCAAGAGAGGACCCCCAACTGAATGCGAGCAACGTTCGGGGACTGGCGACTTCAAGCCTGTGATGGGGCCGGGCGCTTCTCCAGCGGTACCTGCATGCCACGGCGCAGCCGTGAAAAAACCTGGCGCAACTCAGGCGCGCTTCGCCTACCTCGTCAGGAAACGGTGCCAACCTGCCTGAATTCTCAGAGCACCATTCACACGCGGTGGTCCACAACGCAGTGGGCCACAGCAGCACCCCTCCTCCACGCGGCGGACGCCCTGTGGCCCCAGCACGAAGCTAAGCTTCGCCAGCTGCGCCCCCGGGCCCGCCACCTCCTGCGCCAGCTGGGACCTCGCCCACGCGCGCTCGTCGATCGCCTGCCCTGGAGCGGTCAACCCTGGACGAAAACTGAGCCGAGCGACCCTGCGATCCCAAGTGCTCCCCGCGAGGGAAGCTCGGGGGCGTCGCGGGGGCCGTCGACCCGGCGAGCGCACCGCTGCCCTGGACGGCGGGGCCCCCCGGAGCCGCGCCCGCCGACGCGCTGCCGCGCCACGACGCAGCGCACTCGGCCATCGCCTCGGCGACGCCCCCGCACACTGCGCCTGGCGGCCTGGCGGCCGAGGCACTGCAGACCACCCCGACGGACCATAGCCCAGCTCCGCCAGCAGCTCGGCGCCAGCCTGGCGGCCCGAATGCCCACCAGGGGCCCTGCCACCGCGCACCGGGGCAGCCATCGAGGGCACGCCGCCCCATCAACCCTCGCGCAGGGAGGAGTGCCCCCCCCCAGGCAGCAGCCCGCGCTGGCCCCCCAGCTTGGCGACAAACGTCGCCGCCAGGCGGACCTCCTCCCTCCTGGCCGCGCAGTGCGCGCAGGCCGCCACGGGCTCCGCGATGCCGCCCCTGAACCTCGAAGTCGCACGCGCATCCCAGCCGCCGCGCCGCATCATTGCCCGCACGGTCAGCCTTTGAGACCAGCAGCCGCAGGGCGACGCCCCTGGAGCCGCGGCGCAGCGCGAAGTTGGCCGGCGACGGCCGCGCCCGACCAGCTCCCCGGCCCTGGAGAGCCAGCCCACAGCGGCCGCGCACAAGTCTTCCGAGCCAAAGAAGATCAGCAGAGTCGATCCCGCCTCGCAATCGTCCACGAGATGTTCGACGCGGGCCTCTGGCGCCTCGTCGGGTGGCCCGACGCCGCTCGACCTCCTTGAGCAGCCGCAGCGCGGCCGGGAGGAGGTCGCAGCCCATCGCGACGCGGCCCGGCACGAGCTGGAAGACGCACGAGAATGCGAGCGGCAGCAGGCCGCTCGCGGGGCGGCGGCCAGTCACCCTGGCAACCACCTCCTCCTCCAATGGACACGGCCGTGGGAACCCGCGCTGAGCCGCCAAGCACGCGGGCCCCTTCTTTCTCGACGCCTTCGCGCCCGTGGTGCTCGCGGCGAAGAGCTCGTCTGCAGCGCGCCGACGGCCGCCTGGAGCCCGACGGGGTCGCCGGCAACCTGGATCGCCCGATCGGCCACGCCTCCGGGCCTCTTGCCCGGGGGCTCGCCCAAATCGCACTCGCGCCGCGCCCGAAAGCCCCTTGGGAGCCCCTCGTGCCCGGGAGACGCCAGCTCCCCCCCAGAGGCCCCGCGGCGCGCCCTCGATCGCGACCGCCAGAAGTGCCCAGGCGCCGCCGAGGGGCGCGACCCGGCGCGGCGCGCTCGGGGGCAGCTCCGAGCCCCTCCTCGCCGCCAAACCGCCACGCTGGCCTCTGGGCACCGAGGCTCGCAGGCCCGATCCCTTCGCCGCCGCCCACGGCCCTCCAGCCGCCCCTGGCGCCCGGCGGGGGGGAAGCGCTGGCGGCGCGGGCGGGCCGATAATTGCGTCGCCCAGCAGTGGCGAGGGGCGCGCCAGATAGGCAGCCAGGGCTGTAGATGCCACGACAATGGACACCGTAAGAGTCCTATGCTTAAAATGTAGGGAAATGCTCTAAACATGTGTTAAACCTGTTTGAAACATGTTAAAAAAAACATGTTTAAAACATCTTTTAGACAATCTGGAAACTGTTTGGCAACAAGCTTCCTCTCCATTGATCGTCCTCCACAGAGCCAGGGGCACCCCAGCTCGACTGGCACTCTTTCGGGGCGCCCGCGGGCCCTGCCGGCGCTCGCGCGGGCCAACGGGTGTCACGGAGGGAGAGAGCGGGCGGGAAGGGGGGCGCCGTCCGGCCTTCCGCCGGCGAACGCAGCTGCGCCGAGGCAGGGACCCAGGCGAAGTACCTCTCGTGGCGAGTTCGCTGCCGCCTCGAACGCGGCGGGCCAGTCCGCTCCACTGCGCGGCTGCCCGTGGCTCCCGCGGATCCCGCAGGGCCGCGGAAGCCCGTCTGGCGCCCCCCCCCCCCCCCCCCCGGCCCGCGGCGACATGCGAGAGTCAACGAACGCGCGCTTCCCACAACACCATGGCAAACTACTTATGCATCACTACGTAGAACGCAGCATGCACCGAGTGCCAGGGATGGAAAATACGCCTCCGATTCGCCAACAGGAAACCATGGAACGCCAGCAATCATCACACGCGCCCTCACATGAAAGCCTGCAAGCAGCGTCCCGTCTTCCATGCCGCGCATCTGTCACAGAGGAAGCGCGACCTCGACACTGTTCACCCCTGGCGCCAAGCCCCCCGGGCCAATCCCAAGGAGCCATCTCGCCTCAGCTACCTCTCGCGCAGCGGGGTGGCCCATGGCGCGCCCCCGCACTCGGAAGAAGGCTGGGTCTCGCGCGGCGCTGCTTTGCGCCGAGCATGCATCAACGCGGGCGGCGGATCGGCCGGGGCGCCTGGCTGCGAGCATCTCGACACCTGGTATGCAGTGACGTTCGTCGCCCGGGGGGCGCGCGGCGCCAGGGCCCGCTCACCGCCAAGTCTCCAACGCGAGCACCAGCTCGGCCCCGGGCCCGTTGAGCAACGGCGACGAACTGGCCACCTTGCCCGGTCGCAACCAGCACGTCGAGGGCCCCCCTGACACTGCTGGCCCCGAGGGTCCTCGGCGGGGGGCGCGAACCGGTCGGCATCATGCGCCGCGAGGGCGTCCCCTCCACACTGCCGAGGAGCGCGCGAGCCGGCACGCGCGATATGACCGCCGAGCCCCCAGGGCGGCGCGCCCGGGACCAGCGCAACGGGCGGCTTGTCCAGGCGACAGGTTCTGGACAGCTGAGCGTCCTCCCCAGACATGCGACGTCCTGATTTTTGTCAGGGCGGCGTCCCCAGGAATCCCGACCCTTTCCCCGGGTCCGGTTTTTCATCCTGAGTTGTTTTTTGACGGTCCCGGGGCCCGGCGAGGTCCTGTGGAGGCCAAAAACCGGCGGCAAACCTCCGTCCTGCATTTTTCACGACGCGATCACGCCTGGGTCTGAGCCGCAGAACGGCCGCGGCCACCGGAGCGCGGGCGCCGCCTGCTTCGCCGCGGCGGGGTGGCGGCGGGGGCCGCCGCCGCGGCAGGCGCGGGGCGGCCGCGCCCCCGCCGCCCTCTCGCGGGGCGCCCGCTCCTCGGCCGGCCCGGGCGGCGAGGTGGGCGCTGCAGCCCACTCGGCCGGCGAGCCTCCGCAGACGCCGGCTGGGAGGCGTGGTGCGGTCCAGCAGGTCTTCGGCCGACTCGACCACCTCCTCGACCCCCTGCTGCGGGACGCGCACGACGCCGACTCCGTCGCCGAGCTTGCCGACACGCCGGAGCCCCGCCCGATCCGGGGGGCAGGAGGGCCCCTGCCACACTTCGACCACGCCGTCGAGAGGCCGCACGAGACCCAGGCCAGCAGCACCCTCGCCGCGCTGCGGTCCCTCTCCGACCGGGAGCCCACCAGACCGAACGAGGGGCGTCGCCCAGATGGATGTTCGGCCGCCCAGCCCGGGAGCGCGGCTGGCGCGCCGCCTCCAGGATGGCCTGGCCCAGCCGCCCCAAGGCCGTCGCGCCTGGGACCAAGTGAGGCACGCCAGGCCCGGCCACTTTCCCAGTTTCACTGTGCCACGAGCCTTTCCACCACCACCCCTCCCTGCCCCTGCCCCCTGCCCCCTGTGGGCGATCCTTAAGTAGGACATGTCCTCCTATAGGCGGATTTTGGTGGAATAATGAAACGTAACCACCAAATACACACATTCACACACACACACACACCAACAATCGAAGATAGTCAGAAAATCGTCCCCATATCATTTTTTGACTACTTTGGGATACTCCTCCTGTAGAGGAGCATGCCCGACGTAAACCCTCCCTGCCCCTGCTCCCTGTGGGCCATCCCTGGACGCCGAATCGTCTGGGGCGTGCAAAGCAAGGGGCGTCCTCGACGCCCGCGCCCTCGAGGTGTGGCACCACCGCGTCCTCGGGGGGCAGCGGCGGCTCGCGCGCCGCGGGCGCCCCTGGAGACAGCGGGGCCACGGTGGGCGAGCGCGGTGACGGCCGTGCTGAACTCGGCACCGGAGCTCACAGCAGGGGCCCGACCACAATCGGGGAGACGTAAGACCCGGGTACGGGGGACTCGGAAATCCCCGACGAGGTCGTCAAAAAAATGACGAGGCCGAGCCTGCATTTTGACGAGGCCTCCCGCTGCAGACATCCCACGAAACTCCTCCTCGTCAAAATCCGAGGCGCGGTCGTCAAAAAACGATGGCGAACCCGAGTCCTGGCAAACCCGGGTCTTACGCTCCCCCGACACAAGAAACCTTCCACGAGAAGCCCAACCCTGAGACCCCAGGGCGTCCACGGAGTTTGGTGCGGGAGCGTCACGCTTTCCATCGCAGAACCATCGAAGCCCAAGAAACCCAGGGCAGCCTGGAGGCGAGCAGGGTGTTTCTTGCCATGCCCCCCTGTAAGACGAAGCCAGGACGAAGGTGAAATCGGAAGAGGATCAATCGAGAATCTCTGAGATCGGGCGGTTCTGGAGGATGTCTCGGGCGCCGCGGCCTTCCCAGAGCGCTCTGGAACGCTCGGAGAGCGCTCTGGAACGCTCTGGAACGGATTGATCCTCGTCCTAGCCCCGTCCGAGATCCTGCACAGGTCCAATCTCGAACGAATGAGCCCCCCCATGACGGCTCCCGATCGACTTGAAATGATCAGGCTGGCATTTGCAGCTTCAATCTGCGTCGTGACCCCCGCGATTGCGAAAACGACAGCGACATGCTGCAACTTCGACGGAGCACTGTAACGAAAACTGCTGGTCGCAACTCAAGATCACGCTCGATATAAGCTCCAATCCGCAACCGTGCGTTGAGAAGATTGTCGGAGTGCCCAAAGGCTCACTCACATGTGAGTGCTAGAGAGACCGCAAGACTCTTACCGCACACCTCCCGCGTTTCTCTGGTGGGCCCCTGGGAAGCCGATCCTGTCCACAAGGATTCCGACGTTCCCCAATACCGTTCCGAGCAGTCTTCAGGAAGGCCCGGGAACTCTCGGCAACCCTAAGACGCCTCTCGGGGGGGGTCTCTTAGGGCGCTTTCGAAGCCCTACACCGAAGGCCCTCTGGGCGGAGGTGGCTCGGGCAGTTCCTACTCCATCACCCTGCTGCCCCTGTAGGGAATGGTTTGCCCCTCTCGCTGCCCAGCGCCGCAAGACCCAGCCCTGGCCTGAGCCATGACATTCGAAGGGACAGGGCAGAAGGCCAAGACACCGCGCGAGCCAGATGGACGGGAAGAGAGACAGAGTGGTGAGAAGGCATGCGCAAGGCAGGTGCGAGAAGATGATGCTGGTCTGTCGTGGGCATTCAAATAACTTCTGGTGTGCTGGGCTGGTCTGGGCTGCCGCGCTTCTGATCCGTGCCGGGCGGCCGTGTCTCTCTGGTCTCCCGTGCTGGTCCGCCTCCCGAGGCCTCCTGGGCGCTTCCATGTGACCGGGAGGAGGAGGCGGAGGAGGAGGAGGAGGGGGAGGAGGAGGCGGAGGCGGAGGAGGCGGAGGCGGAGGCGGAGGAGGAGGAGGAGGAGGCGAGGAGGAGGGGGAGGGGGGAGGGGGAGGGGGAGGGGGAGGGGGAGGGGAGGGGGGGAGGGAGGAGGAGGAGGGAGGAGGAGGAGGGGAGGAGGAGGAGGAGGAGGAGGAGGAGGAGGCGGAGGCGGAGGAGGAGGAGGAGGGAGGAGTAGGAGGAGGAGGAGGGGGAGGTGGGGGAGGAGGGGGCCCCTTGGATCCCTTGGGCGCACGAGATGTAGGAGCTCCCCCATCCCCTGGGGTCCTCCAGCTCGGCCAGCGCCTCCTTCCTGTCGCCTGCATCCTGCAGCACGGCGGCGGCCGACTGCGTGATGTAGTCGAGGATCCGCAGGCTCCCAAGGGCGAGCTTGAGATCGCGCGCGGGGGCCCCTTCCGCAGCCACCCCTGCTGATGTTTTTGTTGAACGGGGAGATGAAGCGCAAAGCCAAAGGACGGGGAGGATGTCCATGTCTATCTCCCCCGACCTGTCTCATGATACATAATGCGATACATGTAACTAAACATATCTGTGTATATATACATATATATAGAGGGGGGGCCATCAGGCTGCGAGGATCAGGTTTCAGTGCCCTGCACCAATTCCAAATTCCAGTCTCCAATATTACAATCCTGCTGTCTGCTTACTACTGTGAATGGTTGAAATCCGCGCGAGGGGGGGGGAGCCGAAAGCCACCCGGCTGCCACCCTCGAAACGCGTTGTCTGAATTCCTGCGGGACCGTTGGACACGTAAAAATATATCATATTCGCGCTCCCGATGCAATAGTCCCTCATAACTTACATTGCATTCCCGTCCCCGAGGCCACGATCCCTCATAAATTACCCTGCGTTCGCGTCCCCGAGGCCACGATCCCTTGCAAATTGCAACCATATTCGCGTCCCCGAAACCACAATCCCTTGCAAAATGCACCATATTCTCGCCCCCGAGGCCACGATCTCCCGTAAATTATACAACATTCGCGCCTCTGGGGCCACGAGCTTCCGTAAATTACTCCTCACTTGCGCCCCCGAGGCCTCGATCCAGTAAAAATTGTACAATATTCGCGTCCCCGAGGCTAGCAGCATTCGCAAATTGTACAATTCTTGCGTCCCCGAGGCAATAAACCTTAGTAAATTACCTAATATTCGCATCCCCGAGGCCATCGCCCCTTGCAATTTACACAATTGTTGCGCACCTGAGGCAACAAGCCTTCGTAACTTACTGAAGTTCTGCGTCCCCGAAGCAACAGACCCTCGTAAATTACACCGTAGTCGCGTCCCCGAAGCCAGAATCCCCCCGTACATTGCCCAATATTCACGTCCCCGAGGCCACAAACCCTCGCAAATCGCCATCCTTGCGCCCTCGAGGCAACAAACCTTTGTAAAGTATTCAGCATTCGCGTCCAGGTGGCCATAAGCCCTCAAACGTTACCCCATATTCGTACTGCCGAGGCCCAGTGCTGCACCAAGGCGCCCGAAGATGGTTCCAAGACAGCCCAAAAAAGGCCCCGAGAGGCCCCAAGAGCGCTCCAAGAGGCCAACGTCGTCGATTTGACAGAAGGTGTTTGAAGGAGTTTGGAATTCGCATCTTCAGATTTCCGACGCTCCAAGATGGCTCAAGAAGCGCCCAAGACCGCCCCAAGCCAGCCCAAGCCGCAGGCCCCAAGAGGCGCCCAAGACGCGTCAAAAAGGCCTCCAAAAGGCCCAAAAGGTATCCCACGAGGCCCCAAGAGGCCTCCAAGAGGCGCCGAAACCACCTCCAAGACGAGAAGCTCCCCACGACCTTAGTGGGCCCTGGAAACGACAGGGCCGTTTTTTTACCGGTTCCGTTTTGCAGTTTTTGTTGCCGGTTCCCGTCTTGTTACGGTTCCGTCGCCGTTTTTTGACCGGATCCGGCTCCGGTTCCAATCCTGGAGCGGTTTTCTTCCCGTTTCCCGTTTTCAAGGGACATTTTTTGGGAAACGGTGAGAGAACGGCCCTGCCGTTTCCGGGGCCAAAGCCCACGACACCCCAACACATATACAAGAGGCCTCAGACCCACAACCCAGACACGGTGGCGGGATGGGCCGAAGGCCACTGGGATAACGCCGACGTTTCAACAAGCGCTGATGATTCGGATCCGCCCCCACATGATGTTCCCAGATGCGCCAAGGCTGCGCCGAGAAGCATCGTCGCGAACCTGATGTATCCCATTATGATAGAGAGGTGGTCTGCGGCAGGGGGGGCGAAGCCATCTATATATATATATATATATATATATATATATATATATATATATGTGTATATATATATGTATTTATATATGTATATATGTATATATATATACAAACATATGTAGATATATATATATATATATATATAAGTTTATACACGCGTGTATACATGTATGTGTATATATAGATGTATACATATATATATATATATACATACACACATACATCAATATATATATATATATATATATATATGTATATATATATACGTAGATGTGCATATAGATATACACACACGTATACAGGTATCTACATATTGTGTGAACTATCCACGGCGCTTGCAGCGGTCGGTGTGCGTCGGGCACATTCGCGCCTTGCGAAGCAGAGGGAGCCCAGAAAGGACGACAGCGCCCAACGATGTACATGAACGCGGCCCCTCGATCCGCGAGACCCGCCGCACGATACGGACATTCGCGCAATGCGTAATCTCGAAACCAGCGTGGATTCATGCACGTGTACGTCCTTCTTTCGCCCCTGAATTAAGCGCCCCCCTTCGCCCCCCCCACCCCAGACAAAAAAAGACGTGTCGAGCCCAAGGTGCGTTCGCGTGCGTGGCCAGGTCCCCGCGCGTTTGGCCTTACAGACAAGAAGTGGCACCAAATACAAAGGCTGGGAGAGGGGAAAGGGAGCCCCGCGGCCCCCCCGCCCCCCCGCGCCCCCCAAAAAACCTCCACACAACCACACACACACACACACACACACACACACACACGCACGAACGCACGCACACACACACACACACACACACACACACCGCGCCCGCCCGAGCACGGTGGCGGAATCACGCGGTAGCGCAACTGGATACACTGCTATCTACAGACTGTGTTAACAATGTGAACGATCCATAGGTAGCCTTCCCTGGCTCTCTTTCTCCCCCCTGATCCGTCGACTTGTATATGTCCCTGTCCATGTCTTTTGTGGACTCTACTCTACCATTGTCTCCTTTGTGTGCATATCCGTTGGCCTCCTGCGAGCTGGTCACCATAATAGGCTGAGTTTGATGCGCTGTGCTGTGGTGAGGATCAATCGCGACTGCGCTCGCGACCTCTATGACTCGAACGCGCTGATGCCCCCCCTCATGGCTGCGATGCCTCGGCTTGCGCCGGCCCAGGGCATCCTGACAGCGCTGCCTCGGCTTCTACGTGCTCAGGGCCCCCCATGGCCTCCCAGGGAGGATGGGGGCGGTTAGGTCAGGACAGCCCCGAGGGGAAGAGTCTCGCAAGACTAAAACAAAGGGGGGAAGTGGCACCCCTCAGAGAGGGATTTGTCACCCTGGAGGACAGAGCTCCCAACGCTCTGACCAGGGCCCGCGACAGGGTGCCACCTCTCAATGTTATTCCTCTTCCTTCAACGCCTCCGTGGCCCGCGCACGCTCAGCGAGGGCGGCCAGCCGCCGCTCATACTCAGGGACGGCGGGGGCACTTGAAAGGGCCGAGGGTACTGACGTACGAGCCAGCGTCTGACAGCGCGGCTCGGGGGCCACAGGCATTGCAGTGACCGCCGCTGCTCTATGAATAAACTGGCGGACTCGGTTGCTGGGGCCCAGTCCTCGCGAATACTTGCTGAGTACTTCACGGCCCTTCCTCGGGGGTCGATGGCACCCCTTATCAAGGTTGCGGGAGCGCCTCTGAGCCCAGCATCCGCACCGAACACGCAAAAACTGGAAACGGTTCGCCTTAGTCCAAGAAGGCCCCGGGGCTCTGGGGTGGATCACATGAGAGGCCACACCGACAAGGAGGTGCCCCAGTGAACGGCGGACGACCAAACGAACGAACTCAGGGGGCCCAGAGCAAGCCCAGGGCCTCTTGGGGAGCCCCTTCGCGGGCAACCATCAGACAATGCTTACATTGAATGCCCAGCGGTCCACTCCCCCATTCGTGCCATCCTGGGGTGGACTTCACTGAGTGGTGTCGGGCGAAGGGTCTCTCCCGCTGCGCTCTCGATTGGAATGCTGGTAACACGCAGGCAGCTAACTGGACAAAGCGGCTCGCGGTCTCGACGTCAGCCCCCAGACGATTGGCCGCTTCAGGGCCCATGGGAGGGCGCAACTGTATAGCCTCTTTCGCATGCAAGTCAGCAGCGCGATTACCTTTCGCTGGACCTCGCTCCGCGGGCGGCAAGTTATCTATCACTCCCTCGCTTCGGTGAGCCTTGACATGCTGGATGGACTTGACGTGGCCGCGCCCACTAAGCGAGCGGGCGAAAGCCGAGACCCCTGCAAAAACCTTACTCGCACGAAGCTGTTCGTGCTCTGGTAGAAAGGCCTGGGCAATGGCAGCTGCGCAATCGGCATGCATACACGTACTGCGATCGGCAATCTGACAAGCAACAGCAATCGAGGCATTTTCGGCCATCGCGGGGGTCTGCGGAAATCCTACAAGCACAGCGCCACGCACAACAGACAGGGCGGCCTCGGACTGGGGATCAAACAAAACGACCGCGTATGCAGCACGCTGAAAACATGACAAAATCGGCATAGTACTGCTGCCGTCCACCGCTATGTGTAAGCTGTCATTTCGACATACAAACTGAACAACCTGCTCGGGCTCCATTCCGGGGAAAACGTCCCCCGGCCCGTCCAGGACCTCGGCCGCAGGGGCCCCGAAGACAGGAGGGATGTCCCCTGGGGGCACCGAAACGACACCCTTGGTATGGAGTAGGCTGGTCGGGTTCTCCCTAGCTTAAAGCACATCCTGCTGGCAAGCCAAAAGTGGCGAATGATACGTGGTGATCGCTACGCGTTGAACATCAGCCCGAGAATCGGCATGGGCACACCGCAGGCCTGCAAACGATCTCGCAAGATCTCTAGCGGGATGCCCTCGTAGAACTTGCTATAATCCATCATGAGCAGCAGACTGAAACGATTCTGGCTGACCTCGGCCTCGCTTCGCGCTGCCTGGAGCCATGAGAAAGCCAGCGCGCTGCGGCCTGCAACTGCGCCCCAGTAGGGGTGTCGAAGATGCTGGTGGAGCGCTGCCAGGTCACGTCGTCGCATACGCTGTCATACACAGCGCATCCTCGCTGGCGGTCGCCCCCCGCACCGTCAGGATGCAAAGACGCACCCAACCGCGCAGCTCTGTCGGCCCAATCGCTACCCCCCCTGAAAAGCTCGTCGTCGTCAGGAGACAAGTCCAGCTCGGGGTGAGCCTGCGCCTTATCTACACCGTCGATGGCGCCGTCGGCTAAGGCGTCAGCCTGCAACGAGAACCCCGAAGAACGAGCACCGTTCGGGCCGCACCAGCGCCCCAAGTTCGACGACATTCTGGTAACCGCTTTTAAATCGGACGCGGTTCGGGGACACATAAGCATCTGCACTAGCAGGAGCCCCAAACTCCGCAGCCCGGCTGGTCCGAGGGCAACTAGAAGAGAGGGGGCCGCACAGGATCGCCCGAAGCTCGCCATTGGACGAGAGCTTCGCAGCGCCCCACCCCGCCCTCCAAATCTCCTGGATGGGCGCCTTCCTACACGAGCCATCCACGAAAATGCACCCGACCAGCTCTTGCCCCACGTCCGCGTGGATGGCGAAGCCACTGGAAATATCCAAAGGCGCGTCAGATCCAGGCCTGGCGCCAAAAACCCTAAACACCTGCGCCGCGACAGCCTCGTCATGGCTGAAAAGCCTCGATCGGGGGGTCCACGGGGATCAGCCCGGGGTTTCCGAACGGACCGCGATCGCAAGCAGGCCAGACCAGAGTGGAACACCAGATGCACAGGCCTGCGCGGGTAAAAAGCTGCCGATCGATTCAGCCCAGAAGAGCTCACGGTTTTGGCAAGTCCTGCCGACAGGACGAAAAAGTCGAACTTCCTGGGAGGCGATCTTGCTAGCAAACAGGCGCGCCCCTTGGCGCACGCGACCTGAGCCTTGAGATTATGGGGGGGGGGGGGGCCTCCGAGGACATCAGATCGCCTGGGTCCAGGTTGAAGTCGCCACCCTGCAAGAACGGCACACCCGCCGTGGAGAGTCTCGAGCCCCGTGCACTTTGCAGCTCCAAGTTGCCCTCAGACAGCCCTTCGCAATCGTGAAAATAGCACGCGCAAGCCATGCAATGCTGGCCCCCAGGAGGATGGGCAATGGCTGCGAGGACCCTCGGACCCGAAAGAAACAGCGAGTCGGGGGACGAGCGCAGACCCATCCAACTACGGGCCAGAATGGCCACCCCCGAGGAGGGGCCCCCTCCTGGGCCCGCGTCCCCCAGGCTCCAGAGGGAGCGCCAGCCATTCCCGTAGCACCGCGCCGAGGCCGCGTCGAGGCCCTCCTGGGGCACAATCTTGCGCCCCTGGATCAACGCAGCGCGGGCCCCGCGAGAGCCTAGCCAATCCTTGGTGGCACTCCAGGCGTTGCCATTCAGTCTGGACAACCAGCTCTCGGCGCTCAGGACAGGGGACGGCGGCAGTGGAACTAAGATGGCCCGGAACGTCAGCTCTGAAAAAACTCGCGTCGAGACCGCGCACAGGGCCGCCGCCCGCCTCGGCTGGCCCTCTCGAAGACAACGGGCCTCGACGGGCAGCAGCAGTCCCAGACGGCAGCTCGGGGGCCGCGGCACCCCCCGAGCTGCGCTCAGAAGCAAAAAGGGCGCGTTCTACCCGGCACTGACTGGACACAAATTCTGGCGAACGTCGCAAACCATGATCCAGACAAACCCCCCTGCGGATATCCTCAACGTGACCACCACCAACATCACATTTGATCTGCAGGGGGGGTCTGATGCGTAGGCTGGGCTCGGCCAGCGGCGCCTGCAACGCGCGCGGCGCATGCTCGCACTCGCCGAAGCAAAGTTTCACACGATTGCCCCTCGGACTGGCTCCGAGAGCAACCTCTCCCAGGCTCAGAGGAGGAGGCAGCGCCTGAAGCAGCAGCCCCGCCAGCGCTACCAGCACTAGCCTCTGCGGCCGAGGGGGGAGGGGGGCGCCCGCTGCTTCGCCGTCGGCGGCGCGCCGCTTCTTCCCCGCAAGGCGTGCGGCCATTGCTCGCTGAGCTGCACAGGCCTCTCGGGCTGCCTCCGCGGCCTTCGTGAAAAGCTCTCGCGCCATGTCCTGCGACCCCTTCTGCAGCTGCTCCTGACGCTTTTGAACTTCCTGAAGGCCTGCAGGATCCAACTCGTCATCATCAACAACAGTGAGCACACCCCATGTATATGCGGAAAGAGTCCACCTTGCCCTCCAGCGTGCTCCCCAAATCGATCGTGGGAGGGTCCACGCACTCGACCCGCACAGGCTTGGCGGCGCTGGCCTTGGCGACCTTCTGGGCGGGCTCGCAATGCGCCTGGCCCAGGTGCTTGAGCTCATCCGCCACGACCGCCAGATGCCGCCGCTGATTCGCCAGCAGGCCCTCCATCTTCTCCATATTGGCCAGCTCCTTCTCCATCTGCTTGCCGTGCCGCAGCCGCTCCTTCTGGCACCTCGCGAGCTGGTCCTCCAGCGGCTCAGGTGCTTTCGGCGGCGGCAGCAAGGCCTGCAGCTGATCGCGGCACCTCCCCGCTTCGAAGGAGTTGCCGACCTTACCATGCAGTTTGATGAAACTCTCAAGCTCCTCCGCCGTGAGGCTGGCAACGGACTTGGGCTGCTGGATGCCTCCTGGCGGACCTGGGACCAAGGCATGAGGCTGCTGCTGTTGCTGCCCGCTCTCCTGGCCGCCCGCCGAGCCGCCGCTGCCGCGCTGGTCGGCTCCGCCCGGGGGCCCATGCGGCGACCAGGACCAAGGGCCTGGGCTTTGACCCCACCACCCGCCTCCGCCAAAGTATGGCATCTGCGGGCCAGCTGCAAGCGGCGAGCGCACCTGAGGGGCGTCTTCCAGAGCCCAGACGCCAGCAGGACGAGCAGGAGCAGCCAAAGGGACACCACCATGACACGGTCCGTTGCAATTCTTACACGACATCGAGGAGAACGGGTTCTTCACAGAACCGCAATTGGTGCACAGCCACATGGCACTCTGGATAGCACCCTGGATGGTGCCGCTGCCTGCACAACCTCCTTTACCCCCTCTGCCCTCCTTGTGCCGCCTGTCGCGTCCAGGGCTTCCGCGAGAAACCATGGGCCATCAGCAATTGGAAGCAATGTGGAAACGTTGGGGCAAGCCCCATTCAGTAGCCGAACTAACTGCATGCACGAACCAGTGAGGCCTGGGGAAACCAGGGCGTGGTGGGGCCCAAAACCTGGCCCAAAATCCCCCAAGGTGGCCCCAGCAAGGTCAACGGATCCCTCGAGGTTTCCCAAACATGGTCCCCAGATGTCCACACATGGCCAACATCAAAACCACAATATGGTCCCCGAATTACCGAGTACCGTTGAAAAAAAACGGTCGCCGTAAGACGGCACACCGAAGCCACGAAATGGCACCAAGAGGCTTCGGTGCTGCTTCAGGATGTTCCGAGAGGGTCCCAAAACTTACTGCCCAAATATGACTTCAGGATGGCATACGATGGCTCTGCATTGCTGAATTTTGCATGAATGCTGCATCAAGCAAAACTGAACCAAATGACTCCAGCCACATATGGTTTTGGCCTCGGTCCGTGTCGTGAGTGCGGTTGAGTCGAAATTGATGGAGGGCGACAACGTGCCCACTGCGGACAGGGCCAAATCTGACAAACTGCTCCGCGTCCCGTCCCGCGGTGGTGAATGGTCACTTCACGAGGGGGTCCTAGCGGGGCTGTGGCACCGCAATGCTTTCGCCCCCTGGCCCCAAGCCCACCGTGCAGCACAGTGAGACTACTGCAAGCCGTGACGGAGGGGTATGCCGAAATTGGGGCGGTGCCGTCATGCGGACCCTGCCGCTGGGGCCTTCGGCGGAGCCCCCCATGGGGCCACGAAACGTGCGAAGGTTGTGCCGAACTGGGGGCGGTGCCGCCAAGCGGAACCTGACACTGGGGCCTTCCGCGGATCCCCCAACGGACCCACGAAACGTGTGGGGGGTGTGGCGATGCCGCCATGCGGTCCCTGCCACTAGGGCCTTCGACGGAGCTCCCTATGAGGCCACGAAACGCGCGAGGGATGTGCCGAACTGGGCGCAGTGCAGCCATCATGTGGACACTGCCGCTGGGGCCTTCGGTGGGGCTCCCTATGAGGCCACAAAACGTGCGAGGGATTTACTTTGCCGAAATGGCTGCTTTGCCGCCATGAGGACACTGCCGCTGGGGCCTTCGGTGGAGCTCCCTCCCGATGGAGCCGCGAAACATGTGAGGGGTGGGCCGAAATTGGTGCGGTGCCGCCATGTGGACCCTCACATTGCCCACAGAATATGCAAAAGATTTCCCGAAAAATATGCCGCCACTCCAGCGTTCCGTGGAACTCCCGATAGGGCCACGAACCGTGTAAGGGGTGTGACGGCATGGGCATGCGGAGGGCAGAGGCAGGAGGAGAAAGGAAGGAGAGGGCAGGGGTGGGACGCGAGGCGAACTCTCCAAAACGAGAGCCCGATACCGCAGGATAGTTTGGCAAAACTGTACTGAAAATGTGGCCAGCGCCAAAGCGAAATAACCACTCCGAGCTTGTTGTCAGGCTGGCGCAAAGTCGAAAGCACCATTCCGACGTGGACTGCGGCCAGGGCTCAGGCGGTAATGCCATCCTGAGCCAAGAGTGTGGCTGGTGTTGAGGCATAAGCTCTATTCGTAGGTCCCACTGGTGCCTACCTGGGGCTTAGGCGACAAGGGAAAACACCTAGCAAATGAAGCCACGATTGACGAAACAAGTTTCCAATGCTGTTCAAAACCCATCACTACTGCGCCGCCCACCTGAATTCCCAGCTGTCTCCCTTTCGACGCAAGCCAGCGACGGCGGTGCTGCAGCCATCAGGCACCCTCATGTCTGCTTCGACGCTACCTGCCAGCGACGAGAAGTGCTTGGACACCAACTCCTCGCGCTGGTCTGGGGGCACGGCCATCCACACGGCCAGCTCCTGTTGAATAGGAGACCGTTGACTGGGAGACCAAAAAAGATCCATAAGTAATTGGCCACTCGCCGCACCTCGAAGACGTGCTGAGTTCCCACTGCCTGCTGCGATCGAGCCCACAATGGCCCGAAAAACGACTCGAGAGTTGGCGAACAAATGAGCAAAAGGTATGCCAAGTGACAAACTCCCATGCTCGTTAGAGAAATGATCAACCGGAGGGAAATGTTGTCTGCATGCTGAGGGGGGAGCACGGGGTGTCATGTGGCAGGCAGGGGGGGGAAGGGGATGAAGGATCGGCAAATCTATGAGTAGGCAACCGCAAATAAACCCGAGGTCAATATGTTTGAAAACAAGCTGGAGTCCAGAATTTGAGGGATGTCTACAGCCAGATGACCCCCAGCGGGGTGTCCAATACCCCAGCGTCGATTGGACCCGTAGGAGTAGGGTTCGCAAGTGGTCGCAGAATGAGAGAGGAAAGGAAGAGAAAAAAGTGAGACGTGAAGAGGAGGATGGTCTGGAGCGCCGGGGAAGCCAAGGCAAAACGTCGGCGACATTTTGGGAGTGAGCGGCGTCCTACCATTTCTGCTACCCCGTCTCCTACCCATTTCGTGATTCTCTTCGTCATGTCTGCCCTTCCCTGCTTCGTCCCGCACAACCCGTGTCCTCACAATCGACAGGAAGCGAACGTTTAACGAAATGGCTTAAAGAAGCAATCTTCGAGAGGCAACGATGGCAAGGTTGATGGCCGCCAGAAGCACAAACAGCAATGATCAACGAGCATACACATACGTATACCTATATGGATATATACACTGGAACGATCGGGCGCGCGCGCTGCGTGCGCTCAAGATCTACTTGCCATGGCGCCAAGCGTATAGCGCGCCAGACGGGCCGTGTCCGTATGCTTGGAAGCCCACGCATTGGTCCGAAGTCGCACTGAGGATTGGTAATTATGCGCCACATATTATGTGCGGCAGTCCTGGGCCATCCTTTGGGCGATATTGCAACTCTCTTCGAGACCATTTGGGCCTCCGTGGCAGCAAAATGCAAGTCCGGATAAAAGGAAACACACATTGGGATCCCTTTGATTCTTGACTGATGTGGCCCACTTAAAAATCCAGTGTGGGCACTCTGGCGGCCTCCTGGGTCACTCTTGGGAACGTCGTGGGGCCCGCGCGGATCTCCTGCACAGCTCTGGGAGGCTCCTGGGGGAGCCCAGGGGAGGCTTCCGGAGGGGAGGCGCCACTGAGAGGACCCTGGGTGTCGATGGGGGTCTGCGGCCTCCGGGGCTCCAGGGTCGGGCTTCCTTATATACCGTCGGGGCGTTGGCCTAAGGAACCCTAGATAAGGAACGGGGCCCCTGGTTCCCATAATCTGGTTTAACTTCGATTTCCCATGAGAAACCTCAGGAAAACATGAGGAAAGCTGCAAAACAGTCAGGGAACACTGAGCCCCTCCCCAACGAGAAGGGTTCCTTTTCAGCGCGCCGACTGTACGCCACCGTGCCTTCAGCACGCAGTGGAGTGCCCCAAGGCTCTTGCAGCTTTCAGAAATTCAGAGTTGTAGTGTTCAGGGTTTAGGGTTTAGGGTTTACGGTTCAGGGCCCGTGCCATCGGTTTCGCAACGATTTCCGGGAATACTCCCCGGATTCCCCTGGTGTGTCACGCCCGTCCTCCGGTAGCGCAGCTGGCTAAACATGGGCCCAAAAAGCGCCCAATAGGGCCGAAGATGCCTCCAAGAAGGACCAATAGTGCCCCAATACGCCTAAGATGGCCTCAGCACTGCCCAAGAGACCCCGAAGACGTCTCAAGAATGTTCCAACAGGCGTCCCAAGAGAGCCCCAAGAGGCAAACATCAATGATTTTCCTGGGTTGTTTTAGGTTTTTGCTCTTCTCGCCTTTTCGGCTTTCCGACGCTCCAAGACGGCCCACGAGTCCCCCAAGAATGCCCCAGAACGACCCCAGAAGCGGCCAAGAGGGCTCCACGACGGCCAAAGAGGGCCCCCCCCAGACGGCCCAAGAGGGCCCAAGACGGCCCAGGAGGGCCCAAAGGCGGTCTAAAGAGAAGGCCCAGAGGGGGAACCCGAACGGACGGTTCGAGCCCTCGGCCCCGAGGGCCACCCAGGAGTCCCCAAGAGCCCCCGAGAGGCCCCCAAGAGGCCACGAGAGGTTCTCAAGAGGCCCCAGGAGGCTCCCAAGAGGCCCTTAAGAGGCTGCCGAGAGGCCCCACAACTCCAAAGAGGCCCTCGAGAGCGCTCCGATGAGACCCGAAGAAGCATCCCTTAGAACTCTGACCCAAACCCATCGCACGGTGGCGGGATTGGCCGAAGGCCATTAGACCTGCTTGGCACGGGGACGGAAAGCGCACTTACTTTCAGAGCGCACGGTATCGCTGGCTCGTCCGCTCTTACACCTCTTATTGACTCCCTTCCCCTCGCTCTTGTCCTATATCAGCCTCGGAGAGTCACGGAGCTTTCTTTGAGCGCGTTTCTTGTTTTGGAGGGGGCGGTCGGGTCGCGTTGCGTTTTCCGCGTTTGGGCTGCCAGCTTTCCAGAACCCCGCGTTGTCCTTGCGTGGACCGCTTGTTGTCCACGCGTTGCCGCCCGTCCCTGTGCCCTGGCTGCAAGAACTTATTACGCCGCAGCTCTCTGTTGGGAGCTTTGGTCTTATCAGCTCGATTACGTCACCGCTCGCTCTTGGGAGCCGCGGTGCTAAGAGCCTTTGGGAGTATTTTTGGCCTCTTGGGGGGCTCTTGGGGAGCCTCTTGGGTGCCTCTTGGGGACCTTTTGGGGACCTTTTGGGGCTTTTCGGGGGCCTCTGGGGGCCTCCTGGGAGCTTCTGGGCTGCGGGGGTGAAGGGACTAGGCTGCCTTTGGCCGTCTTTGGGCTCTCTTGGGGGCCTCTTGGGGCCTTCTTGGGGCCGTCCTGGGGCCGTCTTGGGCCGTCTTGGCGCCTCTTGGGCCGTCTTGGCGCCCTCTTGGGCCGTTTGGGGGCCTTCTTGGGGGCCTCTTGGGCCTTCTTGGGGCGCTCTTGGGGGCCTCTTGGACAGTCTTGGACGCCTCTTGGCCCGTCTTGGCGCCCTCTTGGGCTATTTTGGGGGCCTCTTGGGAACATCTTGGGCCGTCTTGGGGCGGTCTTCGGGGCTTGGACCGTCTTCAACGCCATGAAAAGCGAAAAGCCGTAGGTGCTAAAAATGCACGTTTTCCTTAAGAAAATCCATGATTTGGGCCTCTTGGGGCCCTCTTGGGACACCTCGCGGGCGCCTCCTGGGGCGTCGTGGAGGCCTCTTGGGACGTCTTGGGGACGCCTTGGGCGGTCTTGGGCTCTCTTGGAGCGCTCTTGGGCCGTCTAGGGCGCTTCTTGGGCCGTCTTGGGCCGCCGCGGTGCGAAGAGCCTTTGGGAGTATTTTGGCCTCTTGGAGGGCTCTTGGGGAGCCTCGTGGGTGCCTCTTGGGAACCTTGTGTGGCTTTTCGGGGGCCTCTGGGGGCCTCCTGGGAGCTTCTGGGCTGCGGGGGTGAAGGGACCAGGCTGCCTTTGGCCGTCTTTGGGCTCTCTTGGAGGCCTCTCGGGGCCTTCTTGGGGCCGTCCTGGGGCCGTCTTGGGCCGTCTTGGCGCCTCTTGGGCCGTTTTGGCGCCCTCTTGGGCCGTTTGGGGGCCTTCTTGGGGGCCTCTTGGGCCTTCTTGGGGCACTCTTGGGGGCCTCTTGGACAGTCTTGGACGCCTCTTGGCCCGTCTTGGCGCCCTCTTGGGCTATTTCGGGGGCCTCTTGGGAACATCTTGGGCCGTCTTGGGCCGGTCTTGGGGGCCTTTTGGACCGTCTTGAACGCCATGAAAGGCGAAAAGCCGTATATGCTAAAAATGCACGTTTTCCTTGAGAAAATCCATGATTTGGGCCTCTTGGGGCCCTCTTGGGACGCCTCGTGGGCGCCTCCTGGGGCGTCGTGGAGGCCTCTTGGGACGTCTTGGGGACGTCTTGGGGCCGTCTTGGGCGGTCTTGGGCTCTCTTGGAGCGCTCTTGGGCCGTCTTGGGCGCTTCTTGGGCAGTCTTTGGCCGTCTTGGGCGCCGTCTTGGCCGCTTCCTGGGCTGTCTTAGGCGCCTAAGACGGCCCAAGAAGCGCCCAAGAAGCGTTCTCCGATGATGTCTCGAGCGAAACGCTGTTTTGAAGCCCCGAAGGCCGTCCTACTCGATAAAAAACGAGGCGGGAGGGCAATTAGATCCGGGCCCTGCGATGCCAACCCCCTCGAACTCCCCCAAGTCAAATTTCTTCCGACTAACGGACCGCACGCTAACGCGCGCTTTCCGTCATCCGCCGCCCCCTGTTGATTCATCACAAGGGTGACCCGCGTGCTACAGTCGGACTCGATTGGACAGGACACGCGAGAGGACACAAGACCCTTCCGAGGGCCACATTGCCACAGGAATGTAGGAAGCATGGGCCGCGAGACACAGGACACAAGGGTGCCCTTGATTTGGCAGGGTCGACCTACTAATCCGGACCGACTGTAGACCCTTTCGATTTGGGTTCTTTTCGAAAACTCCCTAAGGCTTCGGCCCGTCCCGCCGGGGTCCCGGAAAGGCCCCAAAGACTGCCCAAAATCCGGTTGCAAAGGTTTTTCATGTTCCAGATGGCTCCAAGATGGCGTCCGAAACGGCCAAGATGGCCCAAGATGGCCCCCAAATTCGCCCGAGATGGTCCAAGATGGCCTCCAAGACGGCCCAAGAGAGTCCAAGACGCCTCCAAGTTCGCACAAGAAACCTCTAAGATGGCCCAAGACGGCCCCAGAGGCCTCCAAGAGGCCTCCAAGACGCCCCAAGAGACCTCCAACAGGTCATCCACGAAAGCCCGAGGAGGCCAAAATCATTGGTTGTCCTGAGGTGTTTTAAGGATTTTGGCTTTTGCTATTTTCCAGCCTTCCGACGGCCCACGACGGCCCAAGAGGCCCGAAAGATCGCCCCCAGAGCGCCCAAGAGGCTTCCAAGATGGCCCTATGACAGCCGAAGAGGCCCCCAAGACGGCTCCAGAGGCCTCCAAGACGCTCAAGATGGTCTCCAGGTCTCCAAGACGGCCAAGATGGCCTCCAAGATGCCTCCAAAACGGCCAAGATGATCTCCAAGACGGTCACGATGGCCGCTAAGACGACCAAGATGGCCCAAGATGGGCCGAGAAGTTCCAAGATGGCTTCAGAGGAGTCCAAGAGGTGCTCGAGGAAGGCCCGAGGGAGCCAAAATCGCGAATTGTCCCGAGGTGTTTGAAAGATGTTGTTTTTCCTCCGTTTTGGTGTTCCGACGGCCCAAGACGCCCCAA
Source organism: Prorocentrum cordatum (assembly GCA_963575745.1). Classification (NCBI taxonomy): domain Eukaryota; class Dinophyceae; order Prorocentrales; family Prorocentraceae; genus Prorocentrum; species Prorocentrum cordatum. Next base: position 161,204 of record CAUYUJ010018923.1, read on the forward strand.
GGAGTCCCCAAAAACATCCCAGAGGCCTCCCAAATGGCTCCAGAACGGCCCAAGACGGCCCCAAGACGGCCCCAAGAGGGCCCCAAGACGGCCCAAGAGGCCTCGAAGACGCCTAAGATGGCCTCCAAGATACCTCAAGACTGCCAAGATGACCTCCAAGACGACTAAGATGGCATCCAAGACGGCAGAAATAATATCCCCAAGAGCCGAAGGTGACCCAAGAGGCGCCCAAGATGCCTCCAAGACAGCCCAAGATGCCTCCAAGACGTCCTCCAGGAAGGCCCGAAGAAGCCAAAATCCATGATGTTCTTTCGGTGTTTGAAAGATTTTCGCATTTGCTTATGTTCGGCCTTCCGACGATCCAAGACGGCCCAAGAGGCCCCCAAGATCGCCCCAAGATCACCCAAGAGGCCCCAAGATGTCCCCATGACGGCCACGCAGCTTCGCCCACGCACGCACGCACGACACGCACGACACGAAACCGAAACCGAAATCCCACCAGCCCTTTGGGCGTGAGTGGTTTAGGGAGCTCTCTCTGTCCTCAACCCCCCTTCTTCCCCCTCGGGGAGGGGTTTACCCCTCCCCCTACCCCCTCCCCCTGGACCTGGAGAGGGATTCCCGAGCGTCGTCAGGGGGGTCTTTTTCGACGCCTGGAGGGCCAAAAAACGACGACCCTCACGAGGAGTCTGGCCCCGAGGGGGGGGGGGGGGAGTTTGGTCCCTCAGCTCGTCTTTGAAGCAAAAAACATTGATTTTACTACGTTGTTGGCCTCACGTTGGCCTTCTGAAGGGGCCGCGCTCCTCTTCCTTCATAGCAAAACCATTGATGTTACGAAGGTGTTGGGCTCATTTTGTCCTTCTCAGGGGGCAGCGCTCATTTGCGCTTCTGAGGAGGTCGCACGAGGCCCCAAGATGGCCCCAAGAGGCCCCCAGGAGGCTCCCAAGAGGCCTCCAAGAGGCCCCCAAGAGGCCCCCAAGAGGCCCCAAGAGGCCCCCAAGAGGCCCCCAAGAGGCCAAGAGGCCCAAGAGGCCCCCAAGAGGCCCCCAAGAGGCCCCCCCAAGAGGCCCAAGAGGCCCCCAAGAGGCCCCACGAGGAGCCCGAACGACTCACACCAGGACGAGGGGCCCGAACGACTCACACCACGAAGAGCCCGAACGACTCACACCACAAGGAGGGGCCCGAACGACTCACACCAGGACGAGGCGCCCGAACGACTCACACCACGAGAAGCCCGAACGACTCACACCACGACGCGGGCCCCGAACGACTCACACCACGAGGAGCCCGAACGAGTCACACCAGGAGGAGGGGCCCGAACGACTCACACCAGGATGAGGGGCCCGAACAACTCACACCACGAGAAGCCCGAACGACTCACACCAGGACGAAGAGCCCGAACGACTCACACCACGAAGAGCCCGAACGACTCACACCAGGAAGAAGGGCCCGAACGACTCACACCAGGACGAGAAACCCCAAACGACTCAAATCACGAGGAGCGCTTTCTCCCCCTCCTCCTCCGCCTCGCCCTTCTCCCGCTCCCCCCACAAGGAGGATGTACAAGGAGGCGGGAGGAAGGAGGAACAGGTGAGATATGCGGGCCCAAGCGGACACACGCCTGAAAAAAAACACGACTGTCGGCATGCTTCGCAAGAGTTGCTGCTGTGAGATGGGCTGGTGGGGATACGCGAAGCGTAAAGAATTGATTTCCCAGTAGGGGGGTCTCCGTTTCACGTCGAACTGACCCCCAAACCTCCGATATCTATATATATATATACACACATATATATATATATATATATATATTATATATATATATATATATATATATATATATGCTCAGGTCTAGCACTGAGATCTCCAAATATGTTGTGTATGCTCAAAGGATGCGAGTGCGAACTCAGAAATGCAGTGTCAGTTCAGCAGCGACGCCGAAAAACTTCTCCTGCTCTCAAGAACAAATCGTCGTCTTGGTGCCAGTAGGCCCACTGTGCAGCGCGCACGCGCGCATCCATCCTCTTCTGGGATGAGCCCGCGGCGGATCGCCTGCCCACAAACTTCCGAATATGCTGCCAACACCGATCAATTATCTGGGCCCCACCTCTTGTGCACGTGGTGACCCCATCTATGTCGCGGGCGAAGAGCTGCACGTATTTGGGGCGCAGGAACTTCCCGTCTTTCTTGGGCTTGTGGGCGACGTAATCGTGGATGACGCCATCCAAGGCGTTCTTTCGGTTCGGCCCCAGCTTGTATGAGCGGGCGCCGTCAGTGGGCAAGAGAATCTTGCGCCCCTTCAACCACTTTTTCGCCATGGGGTACCAATATGATTTCTTGATGGGTCCAGGGCCAGGAGCCCTCCTGCTTGTAAGTTTAGGCTTCGTTCGGAAAAGTACCAAGCTGCTTGGTCTGCCCCGCTCAACTATGCCAGCCCACTGGAGCCATCTGAGTTTGCTCTTGGCGTTGTCGGTGACGAACTCTTTGCCCAAGTCGACCTCGTCCGCCTCGACGTCGCGCCACTCCTTCTTGACAGTGTCTCCAAATTTGATGTGTTTCTCTCGGTCGGCAACGTCCTTCGCCAGGACCGCGTCGAGTCGCTTCGACATCTCGCTGATGAACCAGGCGCTGCCCCCCCAGAGTAAGAGAAACTGCGAGTGAGTCAAGCCCACGATGAGCCCGAATAGGACCCGCACCTGGCTTCGGAGCGGTTTCGAAGTGCGCCCCCAGCCCGCCGTGAAAACGGGGTGCTCGGCATGAGGGGGGATGAATCACTGACAGCCGCGTTTGGTGCACCTATATGCCCAGGTACCGCTGGCGCGCTGCTGAAGCGGGCCGACCCGCTCCTCGCCGCAATGCGGGCAATGACACTGAGTCCAATTCTTCAGGAAACCATCCCTGGTGAGGCGCGCAATCAGAGCCTTCTCACTGGCCACCAAGATATCGTTCATATTCCAAGCCCAGGTGGCACGATCTCTGCGAGATCGCGCATCTATGCCGTGGCGAACATACGGTGTCTGTTCCATACACTGGACCACTTCTCCTTGCACAACTTCTTCGGGCGAGCATACATCCTGGCTTTCCCCTTCTTGGGGGTGCAATTGCCCCCATGCGCATGATATTGCCGCGGCGGGTCGCTTTTTGGCTGCTCCTGTAGCGCCGCCCAGAGCATCTGTTGGCGAGGGCGGGGACGGCGGCAATCCCTCGGAGTGGTCTGCAGCGTCGTCGTCATCGTCGCACAGAAGGTCTCCAGAAGGAGGAACGTCTGTCAGAATACCGTCTGAGTATGTAAACTCCTCCACGAGCTCATCCTCAGATTCCTGCTCTGGCAACTCGCCTTCCCCTTCCGAGTCCTTGCCCTCGTCGAACGCATCGCCCAGGAGATCGATGTCGTAGGGGAAGGTCTCCGACGACACATCGCTCATGTCAATGTCGTCGAGACTGGGGTGTTCGCCGCCAATGTCGACGTCGCTGTTCACCACGTCGCCGTCTGCATCGCCCTCGACGCTCTCGCCGGGTGCCTAGGCAGAGCAAAAATAACTTTTTCTTATTGTTACGAATCAAATCCTGTCTGGGCCCCGTCAAACCATAACACTACACAAAAATCTAATCTCACATTCCCAGATGTCCTGAGCATCGCGCGATTTGGGCCCGCCCCCCCCCCCCCCGCGGGATGAAAATATTGCCTCTACTCTGGCATCCCCGACTCCGAAGACATCCGCTCTTTTCGTCGAACTCTTGGTAAGACAACAAGATAATGCATTCAGAAAAATCTGCAAACCCGACCCCTGCTTCCGCCCCCGACCTCGACGCCCTCGCCCGGCGCTTGAAGGTCTGCAGCCGAGCCGCCGTTCAGGGGAGACGTGTCACATTGAATCCACCCATGTTGTTCGTCTGCTTGACTCAACACGAACTGCGCGAGCCCGACGGAATCAGACCTCTGGTCGCCGAAGAGGCGGCAGGCGCCCGAGTCCGGCGCCGCGGGAGAAGACGAAGCAGCCGCAGCGCCTGGCGGCGATGAGCGGATGCATTCTTGGCAGACACGATGGGGCCCACGAGGAAGCAAGTCTGTGCTCAGACGGCCGCAGACGCTGCAGCTCGAACCGCCGAGAGCGTCGCCCGTCGAACGGCGGAATTCCCGCATGATCAGAATGCGGAGGTACCGAGCCTCGCCGCCAAAATCTTCCTCCAGGGACTGCGCCATGGAGGCGAGCATGGTGGATGCGGGCCGATCAACGCCCCTTGCATTACGAATGCTGATAGCGTATGTGAACAATGCCTCCTGCGCATCTAGGAAGGCCTCCGTGTCGATGCGCTCCACCGAGTGCTCTGGCCGCACTGCGATCTGAAATGAACCAGGAAGAGGTCGCGGATCGCCTCCGTAGTAAGTGAAAGAGAACGGCGCCCTCTCCATGCTCTCCACGTGGCGTCGCCGATCGCGCACTACCCAGGCAAGCCCCAAAGGCACTCGCAAATCGCCCACGCAAAAATCCTGGAACAACATATCTCCTCGAAGAATACGACATGTGCTATTGAAATGTGCAACTAAGAAATCAACGCTTTGGTCAAAACGAGCCAATGATTGCATGGTCAAGGCTCCCGCAAAGCACCCGCAAGGCACCCGCTATGCACCCCAAAGGCAGCCGCAAATTGCCCACACCAAATTTCAAGAAACAACAAATCTTCCAAAAGTGTTGCATTTGCAATTGACATCTGAAATTGAGAAAACAGCGCTTTGCTCCAAGCGACCCAAGATTTCATTGTCAAGGCACCCGGAAAGCACCCGAAAGGCACCCCAAAGACACCCCCAAATCGGCACTCCAATTTTTTTAGGAAACACATACCCTCGAAAAGTGCTAAACGTAGCGTTGCAACTTACATATACGACAACGATGTTTTGCGCCAGGCGTCCCAAAATGTCATGCTTGTGTGCTCCACCCCCCGCAGAAATTGTCAAAAAAATGCACATAATTTCCCCCTTTTCACATCCTCAAGAAGTCCTCGTGGGCAGCGGCAAGCGCTAGCAATCCCCCCTTTTTCAAAACCTTCAGCAAGCTCCTCTTGGCTATCTTTCGGCTCCCTCTTGGCTCCCTCTCATATCCCTATTGGCTTCTTTTTGGCTCTGTATCGATGGATTTCTTGTGTACCCATTTTCAAATGGATCCCTTTTGATGCGGATTACACTTGCATTCCTGTTGCGGGGGATTACAATTGGATTCCTGTTGTAACGAATTAAACATTGATTCCTTCTGTGGCGGATTCCAAATGGATTCCTTTTGTGGCGGAATACAAAGGAATTCCTTTTGTGGCGGATTACAAATGAATTCCTTTTGTGGCGAATTACAAATGGATTCCTTTTGTGGCAAGCTCAGCTTGTCAAAACCTTGGTTTTCCTTAGGTGTTGCAGCTTTTTCGCATGGTTTTCTTAGGATGTCATTGGTTTTCTTTGTTTTTGTTCGCCTTTTTTGCCTTTTTTTGCATTTTCGCCTGCCCGCCCCTGGCGGCGCGAAGGCCGGCGCAGCGCCACGGCGCGAACAAGCGAAAATGCAAAAAAGGCAAAAAAGGCGAAAACAGCAAAGAAAACCAATGACATCCTAAGAAAACCAAGCGGAAAAGCTCCAAAACCTAAGGAAAACCAAAGTTTTGGACGCCTGATAGCCACCAAACCTATGAAAACACATTGTTTTGGCTCATCGACGTTACGAAACACTGTGTTTTCAAAGGTGTCGTGGTCACCAGCTGTCAAAACCTTGGTGTTCCTTAGGTTTTGCAGCTTTTTCGCATGGTTTTCTTAGGATGTCATTGGTTTTCTTTGTTTTTGTTCAGCCTTTTTTTGCCTTTTTTGCATTTTCGCCTGCCCGCCCGTGGCGTTTGTGGCGGCCTTACAAAAGAATTCCCTGTGTGGCGGCCTTACAAAAAGGATTTCTTGCGTGGGAGCTTTATGTAAGAAATCCGCTAGAGAACACAACAAGAAAAACATAACGTTGGAGATCTCAGTGCAAGACCTCACCATATATATATGTGTGTATGCACATACATGCATACATACATACATGCATGCATACATACATATATACATACATGAATACATACATACATACACATATATATAAACATACATACATACATACATACATGCATACCTGCATGCATGCATGCATACATACATACATGCCTACACGCATACAGTTATACATGCATGCCTACATGCATACTACATACATGCATACATACATACATACATGCATACATGCATAGATACATACATACAAACATGCATACATGCATACATACACACATGCAGACATGCATTCATGCATTCAGACAGACATGCATACATGCATGCATAGGCATACATAGTCATGCATACATCTAGACGCCCATACATACATGCATTACATACACGCATTGCATTACCTACATGCGTGCGTGCATGCAAACATACATACATACATGCATGCATGCATGCATACATACATACACACATCAATACATACATACCTTACAATACCTTGCATAGATACATGCATGCCTGCATGCATGCATACATGCAGACATGCATATATGCATATATGCATGTGTGCATACATGCATGCATGCATACATGCAGACATACATCATACATACATGCATGCATGCATGCATACATACACATATACATATGTGCATGCATGCATGCCCATGCACATACATAGATATATACACGTATAGCACAGACACTGTATAACTACATGCATATATAGTTGTACAAGCATGCATACATGCATAAAATCATGCATACATACATACATACATACGCACGTACATACGGACAGACAGGCAGACAGACCGGCAGGCAGGCAGGCAGGCAGGCAGGCAGACACGCAGAAAGACAGACAGACAAACAGGCAGACAGACAGACAGACATGCAGGCATGCATGCATGCATGCATACAGACAGACAGAAAGACAAACAGACAGACATGTGTATACATGTACATATGTATACGTATCCGCCATCGTGCCCTGAGGCACGAGTTGGAATGTCCTCAGGTCCTCTCGACCTCTTCGTATTGAATACTGCAAATATTCGAACGGGGGCAGAGGATCCAAATGTTCAAATCTCCTGGGCGCTCTCATGCGATCATGGGGTCGCTCGCGTGACTGCTCCACAAGGAAAAAGACCACAGACAGGCTAAGAGGGCCCCAAGAGGTCCCCGAGGCGTTCCAAGATTACCCCGGATCGCCCAAAGATAATTCCAAGACGCCGAAGATGGCCCACAGACGGCCCAAGAGGCCCCAAAGACGCCCCAAAAGGGCTCCAAGAGGCCCCCCAACAGGGCCCCGAGATACCCCAATCAGATATGTTCTACAATTGTTCGAAGGGTTTGAATGCTCTCGCTGTTTCCCGTTTTAGACGCTCGAGGACGACCCAAGAGGCCCCAAGGATCGCCCTGAGATGGCCCAGGAGGCCCCCAAGAGCGCCCCCAGCAAGCCAAAGATGGCCCCAAGACGGCCCAAGAGTCCCCCAAGACGGCCCAAGCGGGGGACCGAAGAGAAGTCCACGAGGGGGACCGCGAACTGACATGCCGAGCCCTCCGCCCCAAGATGGCCCCCGAGACCGCCAGCAGGCACCAAAGAGGGAGAGCGGAGGGGGAGCGGGTCGTCACTGTGGTTGGACCTGCCCCGAACGACTCCCCGCGGCGAGCGAGGGGGGGAAGTGAGAAAGAGAAGGTCTACTCCGAAGGTTCGGAAGTCCCCCAGCCTTCTAAGAAGTTGTCGAATCCTTCCCCAAAAACAAAAAAAACAAAAAAAAAAATTCTCTGGAGGCGCGAGGGCTTCTGAGATGTCCCGCCGCCCTCTGAGAAGGCCTTCTCCTTCTCATTTCCCCCCCTCGTTCGCTTCCGACTGGAGGCCGAGGAGAAGGAGAAGGAGGGGGAGCGGGAGGAGGAGGAGGAGGAGGAGGAGGAGGAGGAGGGGGAGGAGGAGGACGGAGGAGGAGGAGGAGGGAGGAGGAGGAGGAGGGGAGGGGGGGGAGGAGGAGGAGGAGGAGGAGGAGGAGGAGGAAGGAGAGAGAGGAGGAGGGAGGAGGAGAGGAGGAGGAGGAGGAGGAGGAGGCAGCAGCAGCAGCAGCAGCAGCAGCAGGAGGAGGGGGGGGGGAGGAGGAGGAGGAGGAGGAGGAGGAGGAGGAGGAGGAGGAGGGAGGGAGGAGGAGGAGAGAGGAGGAGGAGGAGGAGGAGGAGGAGGAGGGGGGCGAGGAGGAGGAGACCTTCCCCCCTGTCATGACGACCGGCGGTCCTGGCATCCCTGGGGCAGGGCATGCAGAGCCGCCAAAGCTTGGGCCCAAAACGGCTCCCAAGGAGCGCAGCGTGCGTGCAGCGGCGAAGGCAGTCGCTCCCACGGCAAACTGCTCCGAAGAGTGCGCGGCAGTCTGCGTGCGCTGGGAGATTCTCCTCCTCCCTCCTCCCTCATCCCTCCTCCATCTGCATGCGCCTAGGTTGAGAAGGCTTCTGAGTACGAACAAACAGGCAAGCTGAGGAACCAGACCAGGCGAGCCACGGAGAAGGAGACAGACATAGAGAGAGATGGAGACGTGGAGGAGACAGGCAGATAGAAATACAGAGACAGAGACGAGAGGGAGGAGAAGGGAGAGAATACAGGCGGCGATTCCCCCCAAAACGCGTTCTTGGCGGCGCGCACAAGGGGGTAGGGGGGGAGGGCGGAAGGCTTCTTAGAAGGAGGCTGTTCCTGAGAAGGCGCCGGCCCTTACATCTACACAGAAGGCCCGCGCCTTCTGAGAAGCAGGGGCGCTTCTAAGAAGCCTTCCCCCCTCCCCCCACCCCCCTCTGCGCGTGGCCGACGTCCGCCGCCTTGGGGCAGGGCCGGCGGTCCGTCTCCCCCGTCGTGTCGCGTCGCTGTCAAGAAGCGGCGGTGGACAAACCTCCCTTGAGCAAACCACCCCTCAATGAAAACGGCCCGGGACCGAAACCGACGGACCTGGACCCGCAAAAATGACGGCCGCGACGTCCTCTCGCGAACCGAAAGCGGCCATTTCACCAGTCGACGTGTCAGGGTAGGAGGTCTATCAACCTCCGAACCCCCCTCTGCGCGTGGCTGACGTCCGCCGCCTTGAGGCAGGGCCGGCGGCCCGCCTCCCCCGTCGTGCCGTGCCGCTGCCAAGAAAGAGCGGCACGACGCCACGGGGCCCCGGGCCCGAATCGGCGGCGAGCGAGGGGGAAAAGTGAGAAGGGAAGGCTTTTCAGAAGGCAGCGGGACTTCTCAGAAGGCCTCCTGGCCTTCTGAGGGGTTCCGTGTGTTTCGGGGAGGGCGTAGAAAACTTCTCACAGGGCTGGGGAACTTCCGAGCCTTCTGAGAAGGCCCGCTCCTTCTCACCTCCCCCCCTTGCTCGCCGCCGACCGAATCTCATCGCACCGTCCTTGCAGACGTGTTGCAGCGGTTTTTTTGTGCGTAGATTTCTGCGTGGATTTTTTGTCCCGAAGCGGCGAGCGAAAAACGAAGCGAATGTCGCATGGATGTTTGTTTGAGGGCACGCCGCTGAATCCCCCTGAGGGGGGGGTGGGGACCTCCCCCTCTTTCCCCGATCCGTCGTCGGCGACCCCCCCCCCTTTCCCGATCCGTCGTCGGGGGACCCCCTCCTTTCAAAATGGGGGGGGGGGGTCCGACCCCCCCCCTCCCCCTCCCCCCCTTTGGCCGCCAAAATCGACCCCCCCCCCCGTTTCGCCACGGCGTCCCCAAGCTCCGGAACCCGACCCCTACCACCCCTAACACTAATCCTCACCCTAACCCTCACCCCGAACCCTAACCCCAAACGCTAACCATAGCCCCAAACACTACTCACTACTCATTACGCAGTACTCACTACCCACAACCCATTACGCGCTACTCACTACTCACTTCTCACTTCTCACTACTCACTACTCACTCCTCACTACTCACGATTCACTACTCAAAACCCACTACTCACTAACCACTACCACCTACTCACTACTCCCTACCCACTACCGCACGACTCACTGCTCACTACGAGCTACTCACTACTCACTACCCGCTACTCAAAACTCATTACTCACTAAACACAACTCACTCACTACACACTACTCACGAATCACAAATCACTACTCCATACCCACTAACCACTACCCACTAATCACTACTTACTACTCACACTTCACTGCTCACTACTCACTGCCCACAAGTCACTACTCACCATCCACTTTTCGCTACTCGCTACTCCCTACTCCCTACACAGTACTCACTACTCACTACTCACTACTCGCTACTCCCTACACCCTACTCGCTACCCAATACGCACTATTCACTACAACCTACTCACCACTCACTACGCCCCCACTTCTCACTACTCACACTACCCCCTACTCACTACTCCCAATTCACTACTCACTACTCACTACTCACTACCCAGTACTGAATACTCACTACTCACTGAATACTACTCACTGCCGACTACTCACTAATCACTAAGCACTACTCAGTACCCACTAACCACTATTCACTACTGACTATTGAGTACGCACAGTTCACTACTCACAACTCACTGCCAACAACTCACTACTCAGTATCCGCTAATCGCTACTCGCTACTCCCTATTTCCTACACAGCAATCGCTGCTCACTATTCACTACTCACTACTGGCTACTCCCCAGCCGCTACTCACCACCCAATACGCAATATTCAGTACCCATTACGCACTACTCACTACTCACTTCTCACTACTCCCTACTCCCTACTCCCTACTCACTATTCACTATTCAGGACTCACTACTCACTACTCACGACTTTCTACGCACTACCCACTCCCCACTACGCGCTACTCCCTACGCACTACCCACTACTCACTACTCACTACTCACTACTCACTAACCACTACTCACTACTCACTTCTCCCTACTCACTACTCACTACTCACTATCTCCTTATCACTACTCGTCCCTCCCTACTCGCTACTCACTACTGACTACTCCCTACACACTACTTACTCACTACTCACAATGACCTATTCGCGACTCACTAGTTCCTACTCGCTACTCTCTACTCGCTACTCACTACTCAATACCCACTTCCCACTACCCACTATTCACTACTCACTACTCACTACTCACTACTCACTGCGCACTACTCACTCCTCACTCCTAACTCCTCGCTACTAAGTACTCACTACCCACTACGCACCACTCACTACTCAATACTCACTTCTCTCTACTCACTACTCACTACTCACTATCCCGAGGCCCCCCCCCTGCGGGAGAGGCCCTCTCCCTGGCCCCCTGTTCGGCGCAAAGGGGGGGAGGGGGGGGGGGTCGAACCCCCCCAGCGCAAAGGGGGGGAAGGGGGGGGGGGTCCAGAACCCCCCCCCCTTTCAAAGGGGCGGGGGGTCGGACCCCCCCCCTTAGGGGCGGGAGAAGGGGGGGGGTCGAAAATCTCACCCCCCCTGTGAAGGAGGGGAGGGGGGGGGGGTTCTGCAAAGACCGCCCCCCTTTACAACTAACGGGAGATCCACTGGCGCGCTTTCTGTTTGTTTGGTCTTCTTCATTCCCGGCCCAAAAAAATCCGCACGAAATTCACCTCGAAATCCAAAACGACATTCTCCAGGACACTCCGGGTCCACCCTATCGTTTTCCGAGCGAAATCCGCTCTGCGATGTTGGCGCCAGGACGTATCGGGCCCCAGACCCCAAGATTCGTCACGACACGACACAAGATTCCGATCCCAGGCCCGAATCGGGCCTGGGGTCCGAATCTTGTTTGCCCGGGTCCCTTTGCGTACTGTGTTACTGGGGTAGGGGGTGGTGCCCGTTCTGCCTGGCCGATTCTTTCCGGTGCAGAACGGGGCGGGGCCTTCTCCCTTCGTCTGCTCTTGGGGCTGGGTTTTTCCCCGTTCCGCTCGAGCGTGCTCGCCCAGCGCTCGCGTGCGGGGCAGCGCGGGGGACCTGGGCGCTCAATGTGGCCATATGGCCCCGCGTGTGACAACGCAGTGGGCTGCTCGTTCTGCCCCCTGTGACGGGGTCTGCGGCTGCGGATGTCAAAAAGTATTGTGAAGATGCTTGAAGGGACCAAAAACCCGAATTGCCAGATGTCCCGGAGGCGCCTGGCGTGTCGTCGCATGCATTAAGAGGCGTGTAGTAAGACTCCCTGCGAGACCAGAGGGCCACAAGACAGGCCAGGAGGGTCCCAAGAGGCCCTCAAGACGGTCCAAGACGCCCCCAAAACGACCCAAGAGAGCGCTCCAAGACGCCCCAGACGGTCTCCAGGCAGCCTGAGAGGCCCTCAAGACGCCCCAAGAGGGCCAAAGAAAACCCCCAAGAGGGTCCCAATAAGCAAAACGAATAGGATCCCCGAACGTGCATTAACGAGTTCAGCGGTCTCGCCTTTTCGGTGTTCCAGCGCTCCAAGACGGCCCAAGAGGTTCCAAAAATCGCCTCAAGACGGGCCTTGCGGTCCTAAAAAAGGCCACCGAAGACGGGCCGAGAGGTCCACAAGACGGCCCAAGAGATCCCAAAGACGGCCCAAGAGGGTCCCAAGACGGCCCAAGGGGGGAACACGAACTGACATTACTGGTGCGGGGCCCAAAGACGGCCCCGCACCAGTCTTACCCCCGAGATCGCCAGCAGGCCTCCAAGAGGCCTCCAATAGGCCTCCAAGAGGCCGCCAAGAGACCCCCGGAGGCTCCCAAGAAGCCCCAAAGGGGCCCCTAACAGGCCTCCAAGAGACAAACAGAAGCACCTCAAATACGTATCCGAGAGCCCTCCCCCGAGACCCCAAGAAGTACACCAAAAGGACCTGTTATTCACGATTCAGGCAAGGTGGCGGGATGGGCAGGAGGCCACTAGACACTAGACAATGACGATGGCGATGACATTCAGCGACTCCAGAACATCACCATCTATGTGGAAAAACAACGATTCTGGATCTGCAATGCGCATCCCTCTTGTCACTAACGTTCAACCTGGTGGTAAAGCATCACACCACAACTGTAATGTCAGCATGTGGACAAATTCCTGGAATACATTAGCACATGCGCTTTCACTCGAAACTGCTCAACCTCTCCATCTAAGCACTCCACTTCAGTCTCGGAAAGGCTCGCCCCATCTCGAACGACAAGGCCGACCGTTTGAACCGTTATCGCTTACGAGGTAACCCCACACGAGCTGGTGGGTCACCATCTCACACATGCGTGGCATCGTCTTAGCGATGTGGGCTGATGACGACTCGCTTGATTTCCAAGCACTGGGGCGCGCGCTCAACTCGGCTGCAAGAGACGCGCAAAAGCTGCCCCAGCTGCGCAACGGGCGCACCCACGCGCGGCGTGAGAAGCGGGAAGCACCACGCCCGGCCCAGCCCCACCTCACCACCTCCATCGAGCCACCACGCTCGCGGTCGTGTCGCCAGCGGCGTCGCTCGCGCGAGCATGCGCGCGCGATGGCGGCGGCAGCTGTGCCATGCCGACGACTCGCCCTCCTCCTGCGCTGGCGGGCAAGGCGTCCCTCCTCCTTGCTCCCACCTGCTGCACCCTCGCCCCCCCAGGCAGCCACTCCTCCTCATCGCCCCCTCTCCGTGGCAACGTTTGGGTTCAAGTCGCCGCATCGGGACTCAACCCTGGAATCGAGCGGCGCAGCGGCTATCGGGCGGCCGGGGGGTGTGCGACGGATCGGCGCCGATTTCTCGGGCTGGCCCTGGCGGAGTGTGGACAACCGTGAGCAAGGGCACTCCTGCTGGGGCTACGAGCCGCGCAGGATTGGCCTCGAAGACCTCGTCGGGTGGGCCGAGGAGGCCAGCGGGGAGGTCGACGAGGTCCAGCGCTGATTCCATCGGGGACGGGCGCGAGGAAGAACGGGGAGTCCGCACGGACATGGGAAGTAAAGAAAGCGATGGCAAACGAGTTCGAGGTGAGGTGCCACGCCGCCGCATCCACGGGCCTTCACACCGTCAGTGGCAACGAGTTCGAGAAGAGGTGCCACGACGCCGCACCCAACGGCCACCACACCGCGAGGTGGCTGGACGACATCGGCCAAGCGAGCGGAGCGTCATGGAGGGCGACTGCGGCGTGGCCGCTGGCAAAAGTTGGGGGTAAACTTGGAGGCCAACGTCAGCCGCGAGAAGCTGGCGGGCGAGAGGCGCAGCGACGTCATCGGTCACGGGCTCTGGGTGGATACGAAAGGGAACGCCGCGCAGTGGCAGCGAGAGGTGGAAAGGGAGCCCTACGCCATCTCTACGATTGTGCGCGGAAGGTGAGCGGCTGTTGCATGCTCACGTGGCCCCCAGCGCGACGCTGGGAGACCACCTGGACTGGATCGCCAACAGCGAGAGGCAGGACGAGAAGTCAGAGTTCAATGTGATCAGCCACGCTGCTTGGCACGGGTGAGAGAGGAGCGTGCAATCACGGACCAACGTCACCAACTACGGAATCGGGAATGACGCGTGCGAGGAAGAAGGGCAACGGCAGCGGGGTCTATCGCCCACCAGCGAACAGCAGGAGGTGCTGCTTGAGACCGACGCCAGCTCTGAGAGGTAAGACGAGAAGTCAGAGCCCAGTGTCATCAGCTACGCCGCTGAGTATGATTGTGGCCAGCACAGGCACTCGACGTCCACCGTCATCACCTACGATGCTGGGATGGACGCCTGCGAGGCAGGCGAGCAGTGGCAGCAGGCTCAGGCGCCATCAAGGAGCAGTTGGAAGACAGCTGGAGTCCGACGCCAACAGCGAGAGGCAGGACGAGAAGTCAGAGCTCAACATCATCAGCTACGCCGACGGGCGTGAGTTTGAGAAGAGCGTGCGGTCAACACCCAACATCATCGACTACGTCGCTGGGAAAGGCGCGTGCGAGAAGGGAGAGTCCGACGTCATCTGCTACGAAACTGAATGAGAGAAAGGGGAGCAGTGGCACCATGCTCAGGCTTCCGACTGCGCAGCAGTGGAGGGCAAACAGGAACCGACGACATCAATTTCGAAGGTGGGGGCGAGCAGTGGCAGCAAACCACGGAGGAGGAAGCCGGGTCGATGGCGGCCTGCGTCCAGGCGACCTGGGACATCTTTTACAAGCTGTGAGCCAGCGGGGGCACAGGCTGGCAGCCGACAAGGGCCTCCCGAAAAGGTACAGGGACAAGCTTCCACGGGGAGGAATGTAAGGTACAGGCACAAGGTCCACGAGGAGGAATGTCCGGAGGTCCAGGCACTCCAGAGTGCAACTCATCACGACGATGCCTTCAAGCGTGTGGGCGGCGACCGCCCCCAGAGCCGTGTGCGACGAAGGACCTGGAAGTGGTGGGAAAAATGCTTGCGGCCCCTCGAGTGTTGAGGCAGCTGTGGCCTGTCAGGACAGCACCGCGACGGCGCTGTGAAGTGACTGAGGCAAGCGGGCTCCGCGTCATCGCCCCGCCTACCTGGACAGGGGGCTTCACGGTCGCGAAGCGCGAAGCAGAAGACGGGGTACCGTCCCTCCCCAGCTGTTCAAATGTATCCTCCTCCTGCCCCCCCCCCGCACCTTCCTTCTCCTGCCGAATCCCCTTCCCAGCCGAGGCTCTTGCCCTGGACGGTTTGCGTGGGTCCCGCAGCCGCACGTACTGCTGCAAGAGCACATCTCTTCAAAGAAAGAACGCAGGGAAGGGAGCAGCGTTCCTCCATAAAGGAAGTCGATGCCTGGTCATCCTACCGCAGGAAGCACCAAGCAAAGGGCATCAGTTACAGCGCGGTAGAAAAAACTCAAACTGTCCAGGCACCAGAGATGGATCCCTGCGCCATCGCCACACGATTCTCGTGGCGCAACAATCAAAAGCCTCAGTCACAGTACGGCCTGACTCAGGGCGACGGTACAGTGCAAGTACGCAGACTGCCAAGGTTCAGGGCGACTGTACAGTGCAGGCCCCGAACCTTAAGTGCCGCCGCGAAATACAATGCAGGACCAAACAAATAAAAAATGAGCCGCGAATCGGGCCATGCTGGGAAGTGCAAGCAGGCCCCATGAGCGAGAGGAGAGGAAGATGTGGAGGAGTAGGGGATAATGGGAGGAGGACGAGGAGGGGGAGGAGAACGCAAAAAGGGAGGAGCACGAAGAAGAGAAGGGGGACGGGGAGGCGCGTCTCGACATCCCCCTTTCGGCGCCCGCCTCCTAAACGAAGTACTCCCGCTAGCGATTCGCAAGCACAGCCGAACAGGCCGAAACCATTCCAGAAACGACTCGCCGAGGTGCTCGAAGAGTCGAGACGAGCCCCCTCGGCCAAGGGAAGACAGCCGAGCCGGGCGACGAAAGCAGGACGAAATGTCATGATACGTGACTGGCTGACGTTTCGTCCCGTATCGTTCCTACCTCCTCCGTGGCCCTTCTCAGCCCTGCCCTCTCGTTCTCCTCCTCCACCTCCTTCGCCTCATCCCTGACTACCCACCAGACCACCCCAACCCAGTCCGAAGACCCGACTTTCTGGTTGAGGGGAATACTGGTTCCATATGAGTTTCCTCCATGTTCCCCGACCCCCACACACTGGAAATGGAGGGCAAATTGAGGCCTTCGGGTTGGGTTGGGGTGGTTTGGTAAGTGGTGGATCCCTGAACATCCTCCCTGATCCTCTTCTCTGCTCCTCCTCCTCCTCCATCCCTTCGATGAATCACTCCTCTCTGTCGCACCACCAGACGTGTCGGTAGGGCTGGCCGAGCGTTTCACCGGAGGCTCCCTCACCATCTGACCATGCCGAATAATGAAATTGGCAACATCTTCATGGATGGAGGGCGGGTCGTGTTCAAAATGTGGCTCTCGCATTCGCGCCGCGCAAATCCGTCTTAGAAATTGCAACAGTTTCACTGGTGCAGGGCGGCTCGCTTTCCCAACGTGGCTCTCGCCTTCGCGCCGCTCACACTCGTCCCAAAAGTGCGCAACAGCTTCACGGATGGAGGGCGAGCCATTTTCAACATGTGGCTCTCACCTTAGCGCCGCGCGCACTCGTCTTGAACATGTGCACCAGCTTCAAGGATGGAGGGCGGGTCGTTTTCAAAATGTGGCTCTCGCCTCATCGCCGCACACATTCGTCTTGAAAGTTTGCACCAGGTTCAAGGACTTGTGCTGTTGGTGTTCCTGCACGGTCTAGGATAGCCAAGATACAACAGTTACGCTGATCCGCGGCGTTGAGTCCCAGGTATAGTGTTGTGACACGATTGCGAACTTTCAGGACGCTAAAGTCACGCTGATTCGTCAGGGAGTTCCGTTCTGGCACGATTGGAAATTCTCAGACGGTTGTCTTCCAATGGGGCATTTCCCGCAATGAAAATACATTCTCGTGGGGACCCATGGAAAGGGAACTCGGAGGTAGGGATTGCTGCAACATCATTGAAGCGTATTGGGTTTACACTGGCCCTCCTCATCTCCCTACTGTTCCCGTTCCTGCTGGACAGCAGGCAACGGAGGACTGAGGCTGGGGAGCGCACAAGCACGCGGCCCGCTCCTCTTGGGACCCTGGAAGGGCGCACCTGGAAGGCCGCGTCACTCCTTGAGCCACTGCCCCCAGCTGTTCCTCGGCAAAGGGCAGGAGGGGGGACGCGGGAGGAGGGGGAGGGAGAAGGAAGGAGGGAGGACGAGGAGAATTGAAGAAGCGAGGGGAGTGAGAATGGGAGGGATGGAGGAGAAGGATGAGGGGGAGGAGCAGCAACCGCAGGAGGAGCGAGGGCGGAGGGAGGCAGGAAGAGGACGAGATGGTTCCAAGAGGCTTCCAAGAGGCTTCTTGAAGTGCCTCCACAATTGAATCGGATGACTTCCGAGACGCCAAGATTAGCCTTACATGTTGACAACGGCGTCCTGCAGTACAGCCCTGGGAGCTGGGTCTTCGCACTGCCTGCCGTCAAGCACGACTCAAATGGGGCGGTGGCAGAAGCAGGCGCTACCCAAAAGTAGTAGCGACTGCTGCTGGGCAGAACACGTTCGCCGTTGAAAGGGCTGGGCTTGCTGTGAGACCAGCGGCAGGTCTTGTCGAAGACGCATCGGGCACATGCTGTCGTCCTTCGTCCGACTTGACCCTAGTTCGGACGACTCGAGCGCCACATTCAGCCCTGCGTTCGATATCGGCGTGCTTCCGAGCATGTCCCCGGGCCGCTCGCGCGCCGCTCCTGTGCCCCACGAGGCACACGACGGGCGTGGGGAGGGACTCCCAGGGCAGGTCGCACTTCTCCTGGGCGAGGCGGCGCACAGAGCGGGGCAGTGGAGAAGAGCCGGGCATGGGAGAAAGAGAGCGTATGTGACTGGCAGTCGGGGGTGGGGGGACACGGGTCATAGGGCGGGACTGGGTCAAGAGAGAAGGGAGAGGCTCAAGAGAAGGTTGTTCTGTGACCAGTTGCGGCCTTCTGTGCCCCAATTCCCACCAGCCCTCTAGGCATGGGTGGTCTAGGGCGGCTTCTCTTCCAAACCCCCTTCTTCCCCTTCGGAGAGGGCCTTATCACTGTTCCGTATTGATATACAACCTCTCCCCCAGGCGACCGGCGGCCAACCAGGAACAATGCCGACCACCATGATCACACACACCCACCTTCCCTGTCAAAAAAAAACAAAACACACTCTGCATCCAAATTCGGAGCATGTGCAGCCAACCCGACGCGGGAAGTACACTTCGGAGCAAAGTCTTGAGTCATGCTCATGAGGCCCGTGAGCACCTTGTATGGTTTGCTGACAGGGACGGCGGGGGTGTCAGCATATTGCCTGCTGCGCACAGGCCCATTATCCCTGACAAAAAAACACGAGGAAGTGCCGCAGGGCTACCATCCCCATGAAAAAATACATATGCGCATCGCAGCTAAATCTGGATTGTGCGTGGCCACCCCGCGGTCCCTGTCAAGTGTTTTTTGACAGGGATAGCGGGGGGGGTGGCGTATGCCCTGCTGTGCGCAGGCACACCGGACACCATAGTGGGCATTGATGTTCGACAAGGATTGTGGGGGCCGACATGTTTCTCGATGTGTGCTGTCACGTGTGCAGGCGCACCTGACACACTCTGCACGTGCCCCGAACGTGGCGCACCTGGCGCGGCTGGAGTATGCGGCACACCTAGCGCACGTGGAGCACATGGCGCATCTGCCGCACAAGGCGTGCCTTGCACGCTCGGACCCCAGGAATGCCTGGCGCCCGTGGCGCGGCTGGTACGCGTGGCGCATCTCGCCCCAGCGTCGCGCACATGGGTTCGGTGTTGGTTCCCACTAGCTGTCCATCCAAAGAAGGCCGCTGAACATGCTGAGGCTCGGGTGATACTTGTGTGTTGAGAGGGAGGGAGGGTGGGAGTGAGCTCGACGGCTTGCGATCTAGGAGGGTGTCCTGACACCTCCCCCGACCCCCTTCCCTGGACCTGGACGGGGCGCCCCGCGCGGCGCTGGAGCGTCCAAGATGGCCCAAGACGGCTCCAAGAGCGCCTCGGCGAGTCCAAGACGGCTTCCAAGATGGCGCAATATGCCTCAAGATGGCTCCCAATACGCCCAAGAAGCCGCAAGACCGCTCCAAAACGTGTCCAAGTGGCCCGAGAGCTCCCCAAGGAGGCCCCCGAGAGGCCAACCTCCTCCCAAGACTTGAGGAGAGGAAGATCAATGCGATTGCTTTCTCGCCTTTTCGCTCCCGATGGCCTTCCGATGCCTCCAGATGGCTCGGCTCCAAGATGGCCCACAGGGACCCAAGAGGGGTCCAAGAGAGTCCCAAGACGCCCCCAGAGCGCCCAAGAGCGCGCCAAGAGCGCCCTAAGAGCGCCCCTATGCGCGACGTTTGGCACTCTACATGGGCAAGGCTAATTAAAGCTCCTCTATTTCTACATCTGTCCTCCATGATGGCCCCAAGAGGCGCCTAGGAGACTCCAAGAGGCCCTGAAGAGGTCTCCAAGAGGCTCCCAAGAGACCCCCAAGAGACGAGCGTCCAAGAGTGCTCCAAGAGCGCCCCAAGAGCGCCCCAAGAGGCGATTGTTGGGGCTCCTGGGGGGGGAGCCCTATTTGGAGCTCGCCCCCTTCTGTGAGCGCCCCTGAAGCTCCCTAGAGCGCTCTAAGAGGGCCCCAAGAGGAGCCCAGACGGCCCCAAGAGGCGCCGAAGATGCCTCCAAGAGGCTCTCAACACCCCCAAGAGGCCTCAAGAGAATCCCCGAGGCACCCAAGACGCTCAAAGTCGGCCCTGGGCCCACCACGAGGCCCTCCAGACGCCCCCCACCCGCCCGGCAGGCCGCGACCTGTGGTACGCGACCTGCCTGGTGATGGCACGCGACATGTGGTACGCGACCTCTACGTCTCATGGTACGCGACCTGTGGCACGCGACCTGCCTGGTGATGGTACGCGACCTGGTGTACGCGACATTGCCAGGCTGCACTTTGGCCGTCCAGGTCAAGGAAGGAAGTGGGAGGAGAGGGTTGGGACGAGGCGCGCAGCGAAAGAGGCCCCCAACGAGCCCCCCCACGAGGCCCCAAGTGAGATCCAGAGACGCCTCCACGGGACCTTAAAAAGTCCTCAAAAGGCCTCCAAGATGCAGCCAGGACGCCCCAAGATATTCTCGGAACCGCCACAGCGCTCCCAAGACGCTCCAAGAAGCATACAAACGCTCGAGGAGACGCCGAGAGGCATCCAAAAAGCCTCCGGTCTTTCTGCTTGACCTCCTCCTCCTCCTCCTCCTCCTCCTCCTCCTCCTCCTCCTTCTCCTCCGCCTTCTCCTCCTCCTCCTCCTCTTCCTCCTCCTCGTCCTCCTCCTCCTCCTCCTTCTCCTCCTCCTCTTCCTTCTCCTCTTCATCCTCCTCCTCCTCCGAAATTCATCATCCTTCTCCCTCCTCCCTCATCCATCTTCCTCCTCCTCCCTCGACCGATCACGGCTGTGCCCATCTTTGCTCCTACCTGTCCCTGATCGTCTTAACTCGCCTGGGCGTCGTTTTGGGATAGACTGGTGGGGATACTTTTGGTTCGCGGCTCCAAGGCGGATGACAGGGAGCAAGCACAGCGTCCCGGGCGCGTGACCATGTAAATTGGCCACTGGTGGGGGATACGCGAAGCGTCGAAAATGTGGACTACTGTGTACGTTGGTGTTGCTGTGTATACCGGAAGCCTTTTCTGGGAAGCTTTGACACATGATTATTAGGGACCCTTTAGAATCCCTCAAGCACTCCATAGAAATTCCCGAGGATTCGTGAGGGATTCGTGAGGGACTCCCAAGGGATTCCTCGAGGATTCATAAAAGGATGTCTGAGGGATTCCTGAAGGATTCCTCGATGGATGTCTGAGGGATTCGTGAGGACTCATGCAGGATTCCTGACCATTCCTGAGGATGCATGAGGAACTCTTCAGGACTCCCGAAGATGTCCTGGAGAGTTCTGAGGGTTTCCTGTGATCCCTGAAGTCTGAGGGATTCCTGCTGATACCTGAAAGGTTCCTGAGGGACTCCCCCGGTATCAAGGAGGACGAGGAGGTCGAGGAGAACGAGAAGGACGGCAACGAGCAGGACGAGCAGGACGAGGGCCAAGGGGAGGATAAAGAGGTGTGGAATCTTGGATGCCTCCTCGGCAGTGCAAAAGCGAGGCTCCTGCATGGCAACGCAAGCCCGCTGGAGATATTGGATGCTCCCGCTGCCCTTCTACAGGGCATTCGCTTCCCTCGGGGGCCCCTCACACGGGCATGGTGCACTGCCCGATGATAACACAGATGGTGCTCACAACGAGGATAATGCTGTTAGTGTTGATGATGGTGATGGGGGTGGTGATGACTCTGGTGGTGAAGGCGATGGTAGCAGTGTTGATGAGGATGCCCGTGGTGGTGACGGTCACAGATGATGATGATGATGATGATGATGATGATGATGATGATGATGATGACGATGATGATGATGATGATGATCGTGATAAGTATGATGGTGATGATGATGGTGATGATGATGGTGATGATGGTGGTGATGTTAACGATGCCGATGATGATAATGATGATGCTGATGATGATGATGATGATGATGCTGTTTCGTAGTTGCTTCACTTGAAGCTGCCACTCAACCAATATATCCAAGAGACCTCCTGTCTGCACTAGGCAAGCATGCTTATTGGCAAGAGAATATTTTAGCTGGCATCGCTGAGAAGACCAATGAAGTCTCGACTAGCTCGGTCTCCGCCTAAACCAAAGCCCGCCCCACCCCCCCCATATCCTCTCGAAGATAATTTTGCTTTAGCACGCTGACGGTGCCACTGGGGCCAAGTCACCGATCGCAGATCAGAGCGTGGTCACCTGATTCGCTCTCAGAACCTAGTCACCGATCGGGTTGATCTGCTTGGCGATGGCCGTGGGGCACTGGAACTTCAGGTGGAGCTGGCGGGCCTTGTCGTCCGAGAAGGCTTGCCTGCAGTGCGGGCACTTGAACTGGCCATCCAGCTTGATCCCAACGTTCTCGAGTGTGCCGTTGCCCGACACCGCCTCCTTGCTGATCTCCAGCGTCTCCGGCATTGCTGCTGCGGCGCCGATGCCAAGCTGAGCGCGCCAAACTGATGCCTTCACACCCCTTAAGCACAAACGGCTACGGATGATGATGATGATGATGATGATGATGATGATGATGATGATGATGATGATAATGATAATGATAATGATAATGATGATGATGATGATGATGATGATGATGATGATGATGATGTTGCTTATGATGACGATGAAGATAACGATGACGACAACGATGAAGACGATGAGGGCGATGATGACGATGATGATGATGGTCATAGTGTTGGTGATGATGATGCTGATGGCGATGACAATGATAATGATGATGATGATGACAATGGTGGTGACGATGATGACGATGATGATGATGACGATGATGGCGATGCCAAATATTATGGTGATGGTGATGGTGACAATGATGATGATGACGATGCTGATGATTATGGCAATGATGATGATGATGATGATGATGATGATGATGATGATGATGATGATGGAGACGATGATGATGATGATGATGATGATGATGATGCTGGTGCTGGTGTGAACAATGGTGATGGTGATGATAGTGGCGTAAGCTGTAGCTGCGCCGCGAGAGGACATGGAAAACGATTGCGTTCATTGCACTTATTGGTTGGCATTGATTTGCATTGCCTTGCACTGCTCTGAAGGGATCTGAAGGGTGTTGCGTTGATTCGCATTGTTCGGCATGGCCTTGCATTGCCTTGCTTTGCATACACCGCTGTGGTCGGACGTCTCGAGTCTAAGAGCAGGCAATTTACACGTGATGGTGTATCCACACATGGTGGCGGGCACGGAAAAGCCAGAGCAAGATGTTGGTAACTATTCGAACGTCAGATCGACCCCAACAAGAACACAGCTTGACCTCTGACTCGACAGACGGACAACTTACATGATTTTACCATTTGGATGCAATCAATCGGTCTCACGAAATATGGTCACATAAAGACCCAGCTGTGGGTACACCGATAGCCCCGACGGGGACACAAATAACCAAAATTTGGTTGCATAAAAAACTGGTCGCGGACGTTGGAGGGGAGCGACTGTGAGAGAGTTAGGGAGAGACAGAGAGAGAGAGAGAGAGAGCAAAAAAAAAATATACATAACGAGAAAGAGAGAGAAAGGGAGAGGGAGGGAGCGGGAAAAAGAGAGCGAGAGATAGTGAAGATAGAGAGGGCGAGGGCGAGAGAAAGAGAGAGAGGGTAAAAGGAGGATCACTACACAACGACCTGTGATCTGACACCGAGCCGCCGCGCCCCTATCACGCGATTGCGCCGAGGCAGACCGAGTGCGGGCATGGCTGGCCAGAACTCCGCCCCTTTGTGGCTCGATCGGTTTCTTCTCGTCCTCCCTGCTTCCCACCCTCGCAATTCTGCAGCCCAGCCAGCGCCTCCTCCCGTCCCCCTGTCCCCTTCCATCATCCCTGCCACCAACTTGTTCCGTCTCTCTCTCTCTCTCTTCCTCTGTCTCTCTCTCTCTCTCTCTGTCGCTCTCCCCCTCTCTCTCTCTCTCTCTCTCTCTCTCCCCCTCCTCTTCTCGCCTGCTCCTCCGCGTCACCCGCCCCTGTGCATGGTGGCCCCTCCCGCTCTCCTCCCGACTCCCCCCCCCCGTCCACGTCTCCTCTGTCGCTCCACGCTCCCGCGGTCCCCCCATCCCGAGGGCCACCCTTTCCCTCCGAATCCCATTGCGAGGCAGGGATTTATCCATATCCACCGCCTGGGAACCGACGTCCTGGTGCCCCAGCGGGCGGTGGATAAGGATATATTTCGGCCCCCGGGGACCCGAAGATGTCCATATCCACCGCCTGCCGAGGCTCCGAAAACTGACCCTCCAGGCGGTGGTCATGGATAAATTCCTGCCTCGGACCCATGGCATGCTGCACCTCACGAGATGGCGCAACAAGAGCGGCGAGGGAAGGCAGGACGGCGCCGGCTGGGCACGCCTTCTGCACGCGAGCCACCACGCCTGCGCAGAGGCCGGGCGCTGCCGAAGGTCAGAGACCACGCGCGAGGGCAATCGTGGAGCAAGGAGATGGTGAAGGAGGGGGAGAGAAGGGGAGGAGAGAGGGTGCAACTACTGGGAGGCTTGCGTCGGAGAAATTTAAAAGGATTAAGCCCCATTGGGGGGCTGTTATGCCGGAGCGGGCCTCGGATTAAGCCGGATTAACCGGGATTAAGCGGGATTAAGCCGGACTAAGCGGGATTAAGCCAGATTAAGCCGGATTTAGTCGGATTTCGGACCAGGGCAAAAATAGAATTTGACCTCCCAGGAGTTGCATCCGAAGAGGAGGGCAGGTGCGGAAGGGGGGGAAGAAGCGGGAGGATGGCAGATTCGCATTTCGGATCACACGAGTCCGGCAGGGCGTCGAGACTCCACCTTTCAGGAGCGTGGATCCTACAACTGGGCGAGCCAAGATGACAGGAGGGCGACGACGGCGACAGCGGCGCAGGAGGAAGAGCCAGCCCGAGTGACCAGAATGTCGCGGCGGCGGACACGCCCGCGCTGCGTCGGCGAGCCCGACGCCGACACGAGAGGCTGGCGCCACCGCAGCGGGAGGCGGCAGAGCGCTCCGCCGAGCGATGCACCGAGGGGTCCGAGTGCGGACGCGTGGGCGGCGGCCCCAGGTGGAGTTCGGGCGTTGGCAGAACTGGGTTTGGCGTTGGCAGAACTGGGCTTAGGGCGCTGGCAGAACTGGGCGTTGGCAGAACTGGGCTTGGGGGGACCTGGTTGGCGTTGGCAGAACTGGGCCCCAGAGGAAGTTCGGGCGTTGGCAGAACTGGGCTTAGGGGGACCTGGTTCAGTGATGTGTACTGGGAGACGCCCCCCCCCCACCCCGTTCCACGAACCGGAATTGCCGTTACCCGAAAACACCAGCTTCCGCAGACCTGGTTTAGCGATTCTGGCCA
>CAUYUJ010018924.1:0-32500 GCA_963575745.1 Prorocentrum cordatum
GGAGGAGGAGGATGAGGCGGAGGAGGAGGAGGAGGAGGAGGAGGAGGAGGAGGAGAGGGAGGAGGAGGAGGAGAAGGAGGAAGAGGAGGAGGAAGATGATGAGGAGGATGCGGAGGTGGAGGAAGAAGAGCAGGAGCAGGAGCAGGAGCACATGCATGATGATGTTGACGCTGACGATGATGATGATGATGCTGAGGATGCCGCTGCTGCTGATGAATATTATGATGACGACGCTGCTGCTGATGATGATGCTGATGAGACTGCTGCTTTATTACTATGATCAGGATGCTGGTATTAGTGATGCTGCTGATGACGCTGATGACGATGACGATGATAATGATGAGGATCATGCTGATGTTGACGATGATGATAGTGATGAACATGATGCTGATGATGCTGGTGATGACGGCGATGCTCATGATTATGAAGCTGATTGTGATTCTGCTGATGATGATGTTGATTCTGATTATTATGCTGCTGATGCTGATGCTGCTGATGCTGATGATGATGCTGATGATGCTGCTGTTGATGATGATGTTGCTGATTACGTTGATGAGTATGAGGATGATGCAGGTGATGATGCAGATCATGATGCTGATGTTGGTGATGGTAATGATGATGACGAGGATGATGCTGCTGATGATGGTGACGATGACTATGATGATTACGATGATGATGGCGATTACGATGCTGATGATGGTGATGATGATGACTATGCTGATGCGGATGATGATGTTGATGATGATGCTGATGGTGATGAGGATGATGATGAGGATGATGATGATAATGATGGTGATGATGATGAAGATGATGATGATGATGATGATGATGATGATGAGGATGATGCTGATGATGCTGATGATGATGATGCTGATGATGCTGCTGCTGCTGATGATGATGATTATGATGCTGCTGATGATGATGCTGATGATGATGATGATGATGCTGATGATGATGCTGATGATGCTGATGATGATG
This sequence comes from Prorocentrum cordatum, assembly GCA_963575745.1. Lineage (NCBI taxonomy): Eukaryota > Dinophyceae > Prorocentrales > Prorocentraceae > Prorocentrum > Prorocentrum cordatum. The sequence continues at coordinate 979 of CAUYUJ010018924.1, forward strand.
ATGCTGATGATGATGATGATGATGCTGATGATGATGGTGATGATGGTGGTGGTGGTGGATGATGATAACGATGTGGAGGGGGAGGAGGAAGCAGAGGAGCAGGAGCAGGAGGGGAAGGATGATGATGATGATGATGATGATGATGATGATGATGATGATGTTGATGATGATGATGATGATGATGATGATGATGATGATGATGATGGATGATGATGATGATGATTGATGATGATGATGACGATGATGATGATGATGATGATGATGATGATGATGATGATGATGATGATGCTGATGATGTGATGATGATGAGGAGGAGGAGGAGGAGAGGAGGAGGAGGAGGAGGAGGAGGAGAAGGAGGAGGAGGAGGAGAGGAGGAGGAGGAGGAGGAGGAGGAGGAGAGGAGGAGGAGGAGGAGGAGGAGGAGGAGGAGGAGGAGCAGGAGCAGGAGCAGGAGCAGGAGCAGGAGGAGAACTTGGGTGCGGGACCGCGCCATCGGCACATGCACACACACGCACACCGACTGCCCTCCCCTGGGCGATCCATGCGGGCGCGCTCGCAGCGACCCTGGTCTTCAGGGACGGGCCTGGCCAGGAGCCGTGCACAGCCAGAGTCAGAGGAGGAGGATGAGGAGGATGAGGAGGAGGAGGAGGAGGAGGCGGAGGAGGAGGAGGAGGAGGAGGCGGAGGATCCGTGCACAGCCAGAGTCAGAGGAGCAGCATGTAGCCATCGCGCTGCCCTTTCCTCGTTTCGTTTTCGTGGGCCTCCCGGGAGGCCCTCCTCGTGACTGCTGGATTCGCCTCGAAGTTCTGGTCAGAACGCATTCGGGGAGAGGTCCAGGGAGTAGCGGTGTCGGTAAATTTTGGTTGCCCCATCAAGCGCACCATAACGACGAGTGACTACCTTCCCATGGTGCCCTCTAGCCCGTGCCCCTTTGGCCCACCCCCGGCCCCTTTGCCTCCCTCCTCTCCTCGTCCTCTCCCTCGTTCCTCCCCCGTTAGATCTTGCGATGCTCGTGGATTGAGTGGCTTGTCGCCAGACGCTGGCCACAGTATGTTCGAGAGCCGCGCATTGATGTTAGCTGCTGGTGGAGTGGGGAGAAGATCTCCGGCCCACCCCCAAGACAGGCCTCAGCCCGGGTGTTTAAGGGCCCTGCGCCCCTGCAGCGTATCCCCATGATTTTGTCGCCCCGCAGTGTGTCTGGCCGGCGTCCTCCCGGGGCGCCTCGCCGCCTCGCGAGTGCGCGCCGCCTCGCCCAGGCCCCCGACGCCATGATTCTTCCATGACGTCGACCCGGCACCAGCTCTCCATCCCGCGTCGTTCCCGACGGGCCCCGGGCCCAGCGGGGGCCCCCAGAGGCCGCAGGCGGTTTGGAAGCCTCGCGCCGTGATCTCATCCCATGGCCCGAGGGGGTCCTGGGGCGCGCCGCGCCCCCCCTCCCGCGGGGCAGGTGCAGCCTGAGTGCCACGGGGACCCAGGCGCGCCAGGCTAGCAGCCATGGGGGGCCGCGACGACAAGGCGCGCCGCGCGGGGCGGGCGGGCGGCGTCGGGCCCTTCGCGCTCCTGCGCTCGCCCTCCTCTCCTCCTCCTGCTGCTGCTGCTGCTCCTCCTCCTGCTCCCTCCCTCCCTCCCCCTCCCTCCCTTCCTCTCCTCCTCCTCCTCCTCCTCCTCCTCGTCCTGCTCCTCCTCCTCCTCCTCCTCCTCCTCCTCCTCCTCCTCCTCCTCCTCCTCCTCCCTCCCCCTTCCCTCCTCCTCCTCCTCCTCCTCCTCCTGCTCATCCTCCTTCTGCTCCTCCTCCTCCTACGCGCTGCGGGCCGCTGCGGTCTGTCCGCGAAGCCCGTGTCGCGCCCGCTCGTCGCGACGCAAAGACCCCTTTACACCACCCCACAACCTCAGAATGTCCTCTGAGGCAGGGGGCGGCGCCGCAGGAAACAGCCTCAGGACCCAAGAACCCCCCGCCAAGAGAAAGGGGGGAAAAAGCCTCAGACGACCTCAGAAGGCCTCAACGAGGGAGGCAGGCGGGGGCCCTAGGCCCGTTGGTCAACGACCCGAGGCACGGGTCATTTAGCCTCCCGACCACCACCACCTCCATAGTGGCAGGCGACCTCCATCTCGCGATTGCGATGATGAGGTGGTGGTGGGAGGACCAACTAATCATGCATATGCAAGGCCCCCCCCTCCCGGCAGGAAAGAGGCCAAGAGGCGGCCTGCCGAGAGGCGTCAACGAGGAAGGAACGGGGGGGAGGCCCACAAGCAGAAGCATAGCGACCGAGCTCCCCAAAGACCCCGAGGAAGAGACGAGGAGAGAGGCCTCCTGGGCACGAGAGGAGGGAGAGCGGGGTCTCGGGAGGCCTCTGGACGGCCGCGCACGCGCGGCCCCCGCGGGGCCAGCTGTAACAGGCTGGAGTCGACCTCGCCCCCCTCGCGGCCGCCTGCACCCCATCGAGGAGGAGGAGGAGGAGGAGGAGGAGGAGGAGGAGGAGGAGGAGGAGGAGGAGGAGGAGGAGGCACGCTCACCGCCGAGGGGGAGTCCTCGACCCAGATGGCCGTGTAGCAGGCGTCCCCGTGGATCGCCTTCTTGGTGTTGCTGTTGGGCTGGCGCTTGAGCCCCTCGTATGGGCATGGGCCGAGGCCATGGTGGCCAGCGGCTCATCTCCTTTTCTGGGTGTCTTTCTTTTCTTTTGCGACCGACCCTGCCCTCCGCCCTTTGGCGCCAGCGGCGCTGCGGAGGTCAGGGAGGCTGACACCACCCTTCGGCGCAGCGCGCTGTGATGACGAGCCTTCGAGGTCCTTCTCCTCTGGGATGTGGCTCCCCTTCGTCATGTTGTGGCTGTCGTCGAGGGAGCCCTTGTGGTGATTGTCGTTGTCGTCCCAGGTGCCGTTGCCCCGCTGGTTGCCATTGTAGCCGCGTGTGCCGTGGTCTTGGAGGTAGCCGTAGTCGCCGTTCTGTTGTGTCCTGTGTTGTCTGGATCCTGTGGCAAAGCATGGCGACGCCCACCCGAGGCTGGTACCCTCTGGAAGTCTCGACTCCTGAGCAGTGCATACCTTGAGCGGGGTGGATGGGTCGTCGGGGACTTCTCCCTCATGGACACTACCCTCCACAGGCGTCAAAACTTGGCGACGTCTGCCCGAAGCTTCCCATGCCTCAGGCGTTGTGGCAGGTGCGTCGGGAATCATTCCCTCGCGGACGCTTGTGTGTGGTCTGCCCTCTTTCCAGCAAAACTCAGGTGACGCTTAATCTCCTATTTGAGTGGCCGCCTCCGCGGTCCACTCAGGGTAGAGATCCCCCTGTTCCACCGTGATGTCGAACTGGGTAGTCGTTTTGTAGGCGTCAATCTATTTTATGCATTCTCCGTACTCCAACTCGAAGTTGAGGTCGAGGTCGTCGGTCATGCCGTTGGCCTTCTCGGTAGCTTTCTGGTATACATCGTTCTCCGTCTCCACGTTTATCATCGTGTGCTCGTCTGTTTCTCGGATGCATTGCATTCCTCTTAGATGTTGTAATTCTTTTATGTTCAGCTGTTTTGCCTTTTTGTCTTCGATCCTTGCAGGGACTCCCTTTGCTTTGCAGGCGTAGAGGATCTCGACCATGGCTCTTAGCTCCCTGTTGTCGTGCTTTGCCAACGCGTATGCCTTATGTTGTAGCTTTGGCGTTCCCCGTTGATGTTGAGCGTCACGTAGGCCTGCATCTTGTTCGATTGTCCTCAGCTGCTTCTCGATGAGTACCGCATTTACGTCTCCCTTTAACACTGCTTGAGCCCACTCGTTTTCTTTGTAAGGGTTGTGCTCTTTGCAGTGCTCCGTGGTGCTGCTCACAGTGAGGACCTTTATTGCCTTCCTTGTGTCAGCTCTAGTCGCGTCGGTGATTATTAGTGTTGCCTTCGTGTTTGTGCCGGTGCTTCTTGCACTCGTCGTGTGTTCTTTGTGCTGGTCTCCATGGTGTTCGTCTTCAGCTTCGGCGTCGATTGGGAGCGGTGTTGGTAGTGGTGCCGTGATCCTGTCAAAGTTGATTACATTGGGTCCACGTGCTGGTCCTTGCATTTGTGTACATGTAACTTCAGCGTAGTCCTATGGTAGTCCTTTTGCTTTGTTGGATCGTCTTATTCTCCTTATCTCGTTCTTGTTGTCGTTGAGCTCGTCGCTGGTCGGGGTTCCCGCAGACTGTATCCATGAGCAAGCACACGTCGTCGATGCCTTGACGTGTTTGAGCAATCGATTCGGGGCCCCGTAGTCTTTGAGGCATATTTAGCAGGTTGTACCAACCACGTATTTCGCGACGTCCGTATTCGGCTGGTGTACTGCATTGACGTGCTTGGTGTATGCCGCCTTGCCATGCAGTGCTGCTCCGCACTCGTAGCACATGTACCTGTTGGTCGTCGCTTCTGCTTCGTGGTGGTCTGTTGGGTGGTATGGGGAGATCGGCTTGTGCGCACATTGCTGCCGGTCGTGTTCTCCATTGTGCTCGTTCGCCTTCTTCGTAGCGGAGTTATTTTGCTCCTCGTGTCGCCTGTGTAACTATGCAGCGGAATCTGCTCGGGTCGTCTCGTGCTGCTTTGATCCACTTCTTGGTGTCTGCAGGTGGCGCGGGTTGCTTAGGTGCTTGCTGTCACTTCCTCGAGGTCGGCCTTCATCGTGCTGCTCCCGGGGCCTTCATTCTCGAGGTCGAAATCTAGTAGGGCTTGTAGTTCTTGCGGGCACTCCTTTGTCAATCTTGGCATTTCTCGAAGTCGGTGCTGTCGTAGGCGCGTCTCCATCGTTGGTAGTTCTGCTTTACAGAGGATCTCAAAATTGGACGTCTTGCGCAGTTTGGTTGCGTGGTGTTTGATTCCTAGAGCTTGTCGTGCCGCTGTAGTGTATGCGGTTGCGAGTCGGTTGTAGTCTGTCGCTTTCTTGATGATCCAAGTTCCTGCGTTGAAGAAGAGCTCGGAGCCTGGCCCCCGCTGACCCCCCGTCGTGGCAATCATGGTCATGGTAAAAACAGTCCCCCTCCTCCTCCTCCTCTTCTTCCTCCCCCTCCTCCTCCTCCGCCTCCTCCTCCTCCTCTCCTCCTCCTCCTCCTCCTCCTCCTCCTCCTCCTCCTCCTCCTCCCAAGCCCTTCTGGCTATGGGCGGGGGACTTCTCTTTCCGTTCCCCCCTCTCGGCTCGAAGCCCCTCCCCCCTCTGGGGGGTGGAGGGCCGTGCCCCCCGCGGGGGGGGGGGGGCACCGCGGTGCCTGTCCCTCCCTTGCAGGCCGGAGGCCTGCTCTCTTGCTCCGAGCCCGCCGTCCTGCGCTGCCGAAGCCAAGAAGCTGGGCCTCGCAGGGGTTCCCCCGGAGGCCGCCCGAGACACCGGCCGAGCGGGTGGCGGTGCCCGGCCCGTGGTGAGGCGGGGCGCGCGACCGCCGTGCAGCGCCCTCGCCGGTGGGGTGTGTGTGCGTCTGTCGGGCCTCTGCGGCAGTTTCGTGTCGTGTCCTGCCGGCGCGGCGGCCCCAGCGCGGGCGCTGGAGGTTGAACGCCGCCAGTGGCCCAGAGTCGGCCGACACGGAAGGATCTGGCGAGCGAGGATCCGCCGATCGTTCGAGGTTGAACGATCCGCGCGGCGCCAGAGAACCACTCCGACGTTGCCACGACACGAACCTGCCGTGCGCCCGTCCAGGCCCGTGTGCGGTTCTGCGCCGCCTGCCGCGTTTCTGCCCCCTCGTCTGCTCGCTTCTCTCGCTGCCCCCCCCCACCCCCCCTGGCAGCGCCCCCCGCCCTTCGCGGTCCGAGCGCGCCGCCCGCTTCCCCCTCCTCGTTCTCCTCCCTCTGCGTTGGGCGAACGGGAGCGTCGTGGCCGTAGCGTCCGTGTGAAAACCGAGTGAATGCCGACTTGGGCCTGAGGCCAGCAACTTACGCCTGGCAGGCGTAGCTGAAAGCAAGATAGGCGCGTTCTCCTCCTCCTCCTCCTCCTCCTCCTCCTCCTCCTCCTCCTCGTCCTCCTCCTCCTCCTCCTCCTCCTCCCTCCTCTCCTCCTCCTTCCTCCTCCTCTCCTCCTCCTCTCCCCTACCCCCCCCCTCCCCTCCTCCCCCCGTCCCCCTCCCCCGCCCTCCTCCTCCTCCTCCTCCTCCTCCTCCTCTTCTCCTCCTCCTCCTCCTCTCTCCTCCTCCTCCTCCTCCCTCCGCGGCCGTCACCCTGCCTCGCCTCGCCCCGTGTTGTGCGGTACCTCGCCTCGCTGTCGCCCGTGTTGGGCTCGGGCGCGCCGCGCGACCGCTGGCGCCACGACAGGAAAGCCCTTCCCGCATTCACATGCGGCCAGTGTCCTGCCGCAGTGTCCTGATTGCGCAGGAGGAGGAGGAGGAGGAGGAGGAGGAGGAGGAGGAGGAGGAGGAGGAGGAGGAGGAGGAGGAGGAGGAGGAGGAGGAGGAGGAGGAGGAGGCGGCGAGACGGGCACAGCATTTGCGACGTACTCAGCAACACATGGCCAAGTATCTGGCATTGCTACAGAAGGTGCACTTGACTTGCCCTATTATGACGGCACAGTGCTCGCACGTGGTCAAGATCATTACAGCAGCTGTCTTTTTTTGTCCAAGATTGGTCATCATCACCGTATACTTCAAGAGCTTCCCGAACAAAAAGGCCAGGACTTTCTTTCAGGTTGGCCTCGGATTCTTCGCACTGGACACGTTCGACGCGCCGATGGACTACGGCATTGGCATGGCAGACAGTCATGGCAAGCAGGCTGCTCAACTTCAGCATCGTGAGTGGAGGGCCTGGGTAGACAAGTTTTTTCCAGCTGAGCGCCAGTATTGCCCATCGCCGTACCAACCTTCCTGGACCTGCAGAGAAGGTGTTGCCCGTGGTCTACGCCAACCCACATGGTTTACGTAGCTGACCGTGAACCTGAGAAGTGAGCAAAGGTTTGGAGACACCACAGGCTGGATGTACCACCGCACTGGCGCGCCATGTTGGAATGGGAGCCCCCCCCCTTTCACAGGGGCTCAGTTACGTGCCGCCACGCTCACCTTCCCTGCGAAGACGGCAGTGGGGCAGAATGGAGTGGCACCGCGTGCGTTATGGCAACTATCCGACATCGGCTTCGAGGTTTCGCCGCAGCTATTTAACCAATGTGAGCATGTGGGCGTGTGATCATCTCAGCGAATCCTCACCATTCTTGTGCGGCTTGGCAAAGCGGATGGGGGTAGTCGGCTGATGTGCTTGGTCAACACCTTGCTACGTTTATGGTCGCGGGCACGAGTGCCTGCATCATTTAGTTGGCTACAGCAGGCGAAGGTTTCTGATGTATGGGATATGGAGGCGCTGGCAGGTCTTCAACGGCATCAGCGTGCGACCACAACCTGCAAGTCGAAATGGCGCACCTCCTGGGGGAGCACTCGGTTACTGCCTAGCTGGATGCTGGGAAGGCGTTCGAGTCGGTGCTCCCCTCGGCGCTGCTGCAGCAGAGTTTGGACGAGGGCTTCCCTGTGCGTCGCGCTTGGGTGGTTATCCAGTACCACTTGCAGCCGCGGGCCATTCAGTGCTATGGGTCCCTATCCACGTTCTACCAGTCCTGGCAGGGTATCTTAGCGGGTTGCAGCCAGTCTACATACGTGCTCACTGTGCTCACTGCCAAAGCGATTCGTCGTTTGGCCTCACCTACCACTATTCCCAGAGCCTTAGTGGACGACTCTCCGCGCAATGGATTGGGCATGACCTGGCACAATTGCGCAATTATTGGGGTCAACTACGCGGGTTCATCGAGGATGTCAGAGAGCTTAGGTTGGTCATGCAAGCAAGCAAGTCAGGCTTCGTCGCCACCGGCGCGGAGGCTATACGGGCCTCCAGTGCCGCGGCGGACTACTGCAAGATCCCCGCGCAGGGGCGCATGCGCAACCTGGGGCACGAGCTGCACGGCAGGGCGGTCACTCGGCGGGTGGCGGCGAAGCGGCATAAGGTTCTCAAGGCCAGGCCGAAGAGGATGCTGAAATTCAAGCGCAGTGCTGGGCATCGCATTACCACGCTGTGGCGGACTGCAGCCAGCGGGGTCGCGGATTGCGAGCTCCAGACCCTCCGGCAGGCGGCCTCTGCCTTCACTGGTTGCCCAGGGCGTGGTGCGGGCAGCACGCTGTACTTGGCCACGCATCCGACCCGTGGTACGATCCTGTCTTCGAGGCCACCGCTAGCCCACTCTTCTCGTGCCATCGCATCGTCTGGGAGCAGCTGGTCGTTTTAGACGACTTTAAAGAGCTTGGCGTGCTCTCTTGGCGACGGAGACAGTGTGCTGGGAGAATGCGCGTGGTCCCATCGCAGTTGCGGTCTTATCATTCCCACGTGTGGGCCGGGGCATGGTATCTTCTACGGTGATGCGCGACGATTGCGAACAGGCTTGGTCTCTTCTTACTATCGACCTGGTGATGATGAGGGACTTGGTGCGTGCTGGTGTACAACGGTGGCAGATTCGTAGGGTACAGGCACACTATAACGGAGACCCTGGAACGCTGGGGTGCCTGCGGGGCCCGAAGATGGCTGGGGCCGTGAGGGCCTTGTGGTCAGGATCTCTATGGACGAAGGTACGGCTGCATGCTCATGGTCTTGCCCAGGACAGCTTGTGCCGTGGGTGCGGGAAGGGGGATGAGTACATCGGTCACGTTTGCTTCCGCTGCCCTGCCGTTCAACAGCAGCTCCAGGATGGTGAAGAAGAGCGTCCCATGCCCGAGGAGCTTATCAAGCATCGCGACACGGTGCTGGCCCACGGTACTCTGCGTACACATGTGGTTTCTGACGATTGTTGTGATTTTAGCGTCGGATTGCCCTTATTGTCAGGCGATTTCGCTACGTCGGTGAAGGAAGCGCCGATTACTTTCTGGGGTGACTGGAGCAGCAATATGCAGTCTTGGCCTACCGAGGTGTTCACTGACGGATCGGCCATGCCATCCAGCATCCCTGAGCTTCGCAGATGTGGATGGGCCTGCGCACAAACGTCGCCGATGGGGCGCCCTGTCCGCGCTGTCCACGGCGGCCTACCTGGGTACAGCAAATTATTGGTGCTGCCGAGCGTTATTGCGTTCAACAGGTGCTCAAGCAGTTCCCATTGGCTACAGGCGTGGTCACGGACTTGGCGGGGTTGGTTGCCGAGGGTCGGCGCTGGTCCTCACGCGACGCCACGTCTGGCGCACGGTGCGCCAGCATATGGAGGCAGATTCGCGGGCTGCAGGAGCACCGCGGCAGAGCGGCACTACGTTTTCATTGGTGCCCGTCCCATTGCGACCGGGTGGAGGTAGCATGCGATGTAACCCACGCGGCCCGCGTTGACTGGGTCTTGGCAACGCTTGGGCCGACGACTTCGCCAAAGCAGGGGCTCGGAGTATCAGCTACGCCGGCGGCTACATCCGACTTTAGCAAGGTGTTTTTTTTTCGCTCGGGCCAAATTGCGTGCTCGGTTCTTGCCTTCTACGTTGAGGCGGTTGTTTCAGCTCAAGGTGTGGGGAGATTATGTTCCACGGCTTCGGCGTGTAGAGCCGAAGCCTCGGTTGCAGTTCGTTCGCAATTGCGTGTTGTGGTCTGATGTGTACAGTGAATGGACATGTCGTGGATGTGGGTTGCGGGCTCGCACCAACGCGCATTTCAACAACCTGACGTGGGGCCCGTGCAAGGCATGCAATCCGACTGCGCTCCAAGCGCTACAGGTCGACGTGGTCTTCGGCACGGCCAAGGGCTCGACGTATAGGCTTAAGGGTGAGGAGGCAGTGGAGGTCGCTCTCAATCTCGCTGACGAGGTGCTCGGTCAGGTTGGGCAGATTATGCATCGGGCCGTGGGCGAATCGGGGAAGGCCACGCTCTGCGCGAATGACTACTTTGCCGAGCTGGGCCATATTTCCAGGCCGAAAGTTTTTCCTCTTGCATGGGGACGCATGGATCCATTTGGATCCAATTACGTGTGTGTGTGTGTGTGTGTGTGTGTGTGTGTGTGTGTGTGTGTGTGTGTGTGTGTGTGTGTGTGTGTGTGTGTGTGTGTGTGTGTGTGTGTTAGAGTCATGTGGATCCAATCTGCGTGTGTTCTGGATCTTTTTTTTGGCGTGGTCCAAGTCTTTTCCTGGAGCACATGTATACTCATAACTAATACTAAGAGACCCAAGGGGAAATGGATCCACGGAGCCTTAGACCTGCAGCCCAAGCTATGATTCTACGGGGGAGGGGTTTCCCTACCGAGAGACACAACACACGGGGACAGGTAGGGAAGCACAAACTAGGGGCGGGCGAAGAGGAAGACGAGGGAGGAAGGACGACGAGGAAGAAGAGGAGAGGCGAGAAAGAGGAGGAGGGCAAACGAAAAGTCCGGAAGAGGCGGATGAGGGAGGAGTGAGGAGGAGGGAAAACGACCGCGGTGCCCAAGTCGGGAGCTCGAGCGCCACCGCGGGCCTGGCCACCTCTCCAAACCCCTCCCATAACATGTCGTTGCTCGAGCGCCACAGCTGCCCTGGCCAACTCCCGCAGCCTCCATAACATGTGGGTGCTCGAGCGCCACAGCGGGCTTGGCCAATTCCCGCAGCCTCCCATAACATATGCCGCACCCCACCTCGACGCGAGCGCGATATGATCGCTGCGTCCGCATCCGCTAAAACCAACGACATTTCGCATTTGTCATCTGGACCTCAAGAGGAAAATCTTTCGGCCTGCTCAAGTACGCAGTGGTGTGGGCTGGCGGTGGTCTGTACTTAGTGTGCACGGACCCCTGGTGACGTCACCCGTAATGTCTTAAAGTTGCGGGGGCCATGTCCTGGAGCTGCTCGCGACCGTGGGACTCGCTGCAACCAGATCAAGAGTGTGCTGCGGTTCGCCAAGACACAGTCGATGGAGTTCCATACGCGTCTCTACGACTTGCTCTCCGTGCGCAAAGTCGTGGGCGAATCGCATTATCTACTACGTGGAGTGCTGCGTCGCTGTTGTGCTGCTTGGCTTTTGGCGACGGGCTCTCTGTACCTACCCTTGGTGCGTGAATGGTCACTTCTCTATCGTCATGGTGCGCACCTATCGTTTTTATGTGGATGGCGCGTATGCCGTGCTGGTCAATTTCATTATTGTTTATGTGGCGGCTGGCATGGGTCCTTGCTGCGCCACAGCTTCAGGCTCTGCAGCTTGGGTTTTGACCAACTGTGAGCATTCGGTGCTGGCACCGGTGTCGGCTACTTTTCGTGCGCTGGTATTGTGCTGGTTCCTTTTTTTAACCAGTTCTGGAGGCACCTAGCTTTGGGCTGGTTGTTCTCGGGCCTGGTGTGCCCTGATGAGTTGCAGGGCGCCGAGTTCGTGGTCTGCGAGCTCCTGTTCTGAGGCCGCCCCCTGGCGGCGCGGTAGCGGCGTCCGCCTGCGCGCTGCAGGCGGCCGCCCAGAGGCAAAAAAACGAAAGGAGGAGGAGGAGGAGGAGAAGGAGGAGGAGGAGGAGGGGAGGAGGAGGAGGAGGAGGAGGAGGAGAGGAGGAGGAGGAGGAGGAGGAGGGGGAGGAGGAGGAGGAGGAGGAGGAGGAGGGAGGAGGACGAGGAGGAGGGAGGAGGAGGAGGAGAGAGGAGGAGGAAGAGGAGGAGGAGGAGGTGGAGGAGGAGGAGGAGGTGTCGAGGCCGCTCGAGGGGGTGGTGAGACGAGGGTGCAGCGTGCAGTGGCTGTGGAGCCGACGCGTCGGCTTTGCCCAACGACTTCCGCGGCACCTTGCTTCGGCGGTTGTTGCGTTGCGTCTTCGGGGGGTCTCGCTTCTCCCCCAAGCTGGTGTCTGCTATTGTGTCCGATGCAGGCTCGATGCGGACTCGACGCGGATTTGGCGTGGATTCGACGCGGATTCGACACGGATCCGACAAGGCCGACACGGATTCGACACGGACTCGACGCGGATAGGGCCGCGACGGGACAGACAAGGGCCCCCGAAAATGCAACATAAGAGTTGAGAACATGGTGTCCCGACTTGGCGATTCCTGCTGACCCAGGGTTGAGGTGGGCCCACCTTTGCAGTCGTGCTTTTCAGTGTAAGCCCGTCCTCGGGTGATGTACTCGTCAAGCCTTCTGTGAAGCCTGGACGACGATGGGCAGTGTGCACGTAGTCGCTGACTCTTGATGTTACGGTTGCCGACACTATTGACGATATTCATTGTGTGATAGGTTCTTGGAGTTGGTTTTCGACCTTCATGTTGCGAGGTTTTCGTGCGCTCGGTGAGGATTTGGGTGGGCATCAGGGTCGCCATTCGCTCGGCAATGTTGTTCGCTTGCTCGCTCTCGTTTTCTGCATCCGGGGAGTCCTCGCCCTGGGCGCACTTTCGCCTTGGGTGAAAGCTTCCTCACGGTCGGCGAGCGGTGGGATGGAGTAAAGCAGAGGCAGCTCGGCCGGCGGAAGGCCGGCGGAAATCGGCGGAAGTAGAAGTGATATCCCCGACACTTGGGATGGAGGGTCTCTGGAGGCGGACATCTCCCACGCCACGGAAAGAGAGACTGGCGCTCCCCGTGGCGTTGTCGTAACTGCCCCTGCCAGTGCAATTTCCCCCTCCCCTTCTTTGCCCGAGCGAGATCGCCTCAGCTCCCAACTGCGCATCGCCCCTCCTTCCCCCCTGCAGGGCCTCCCTGGGGACGCGCGCGCTTGCGCTTGCTTTTCACCTCACCCACACCCTCCCCTTCCCCTCTCGGGTCGGACGCGAGGGGGGGATTGGGAAATGTGGGGTTTCCGAAATCTGCTGCGTGCAGCTGGTTTTGGCACCGCCGCTGGCCGCATTCCTCGATGCACTGGCGCCTCTGCTGATAATTCCTCCCCGTCCCACCCCGAGGCCAGTCGGAAGTGCGGGCCGGGCATTTCGCCTAAGACTTCCTTAACAGTTTCTCGGATGGAGGGCGGGTCGCTTTCAAAATGTGGCTCTCACCTTAGCGACGTGAACATCCGTCTTACGAGTTTGCAAGAGTTCAGCGGGTTGATGACAGGTCGATTTCCAAATGTGGGTCTCGCCTTGGCGCCGCGCACATCCTCTTCAAAATAGCAAGAGCTTCACGGATTGAGGACAGGCCGTTTTCAAACTGTGGTTCCTGCCGTGGCGCCGCGCACATTCGGTTTCACATGTTGCAGGAGCTTCAGGGATGGAGGGCGGGTCGCTTTCAAAATGTGGCCCTCGCCTTGGCGCCGCGCTATAAGAAATGCACGGGTTGAGGGCCGGTGGTCTTCAAAATGTGGCTCCCGCCGTGGCGCCGCGCACATTCGCTTTAACATGTTGCAGGAGTTTCTTGGATGGAGGGCGAACCGTTTTCAAAACGTGGCTCTCGCTTTGGCGCCGCGAAAATTCGTCATGGAAACATGATCAAAACTGCACGGATGGAGGTCGGGTCCTTCTCAACATGTGATTCTCGCCTTAGTGTCGCGCACATCTTCTTTTAAGAGACGCAATCGCTTCACGGATTGAGGACAGGTCGTTTTCAAACTGTGGCTCCCGCCGTGGCGCCGTGCACATTCGTTTCAGCATGTCGTGGGAGCTTCACGGATGGAGGGTGGGCCGTTTTCAAAATGTGGCCTTCGCCTTGGCACCGCGCACATTCGTCATAGAACATAATGAGGCTGCAGAGCTGGAGGGCGGTTCCTTTTCAAAACGTGGCTCTCGCTTCAGCGCCGCGCACAATCGTTTTAATATTTCACAGCGGTTTCAATGATTCTCATGGCGAACGTCCCAGAAATGGTGTTTTGGCACGACGTCGGATTGTCAGAGCGCAACAATTACTTTGACTCGTGGTGCTGAAGTACCAGAAAGTTTTTTTTGTGGCACGATTCGTGGCCGCCAAGACGGAGCAGTAGCGGTGATTCGTGGCGTTGAAGTCCCAGGAATGGTGTTCTGGCACACTTCCGGATTTTCAACCGGAAACGGTTGTTTTCCAACGGGGCATTTCCTTTCAGTGAGAATGATTACGTGTAGGGGCCATCTAGATCGAGCTTGGATGTGGGGGGTACTTGCAGCATCGTTGATGAGTCTGGGGTTTACACCTCCTCCTCCTTCCTCCTCCTCCTCCCTCAGGCGGTCGCACGGCGCCCCTGCTGTCCTCGCGGCGGCATGACGGTGCCTAGAGGGGCTTGGGCGGCCAGCGATGTCGCCTCCTTCGTAGAGGCGGCGGCGCGCGGGGCCGTCGCTGCGAGCGCCCCGCGGCGCACAGTGGCGGCCGTGGCCCGCGCAGCGCTGGCGGCCTCGCCCTGCGGGGGCGATCCACGGGCCCCCCGCGGCCGCGGTGGTTGGCGGCGGCGCTGCGGAGGCGCGCGGTTCTCCTCCTCCACGGGCGGCCTCGGGTGCCAAGGCGGCGTGCCGCCGCCTTCGCCGCCAGTGCCGCGCGGCGAGGCGTGCGGAGGAGCGTGACGCGAGGGGGCCGCGGTGCTGCGGGCGGCGGCTGCTGCGGGCCCCGGGGCCTGGCCTCGCGCTGGTCGCGGTCGACGCCGTGGCCGCCGCGGACATCGGCGGCGAGCGGGCCGACGAGCCGATGGAGGCGCCTCGCCCGCGGCGACCGCGGAGACGCCAGCCCGCCGCGGAGGCACCTGCCGCTCTGGCTGCTGCTGGAGCGGCGCCCTTGGCGGGCGACCCCGGACGCCTCGGAACGCGCGGCGCTGGTGGTGGCGCTGGTGCGTCGGCCCGAGCCTGTGGGGGCCGCCGCGGGCGTGGAGCTGTCGGACCTGAACCTGAACCAGCTGGGCAGACGTTGCGCGCCGCGGTCGGCGCCGACGTTCGCCCGACGCCCTGGCGGATGCGTGAGCTGGCGCTGCGGTGGCGGCTGGCGCGGGCCCCCCGAGGGCGCTCCGATGGGTGGAGATGGACGCGCGGGAACGCGCGAGGCTGGCGCTCGCGGGCTATACACCGCCCATCGTGATCTTCGAGGAGTTGCTGGTGCTGCTCATCTTTCCGATGGTCGTTGAGCTTATCCTCGCCGCCCCGTCGGTATACGCCCTCCTGGGTGCCGACTTTCAGTGCTTCCGCAGCGCCGGTCGGGGGGCCCAGGCCTGGTCAGGTCCAGGCCTGGCCCCCGCTGACCCCCCGTCGTGGCAATCATGGTCATGTTAAAAAACAATTTTCCTCCTCCTCCTCGTCTTTCTCCTCCTCCTTCTTCTCCTCCTCCTCCTCCTCCTTCTCCTCCTCCTCCCAAGCCCTTGTGTTTACGGGCGGGGGACTTCATTTTCCGTTCCCCCCTGTCGACTCGAAGCCCCTCCCCTCTTGGGGGGTGGGGGCTGTGTCCCTCGCGAGGGGGGGACCACAGTGCGAGGGTGCAAGCCGTGCGCCCTGATGGCCGAGGCCGCGCTGAGCGGGTCTGTGCGGCGGCGCTCAGCTCGGCCTCTGAGCCCGCCCAAGAGCTGCTGGAGCGCGAGGGCTTGGCGGTCGCCAGCCGCGCTCGCGTCCGCCCTCGGCGTGGCAGTCGAGGGGGGGCCCGCCTGGAGGACCAGGCGGGTGATCAACGGAGGTCTGCAACTGCGACTTGGCCCCCCCCTGGGCGGCCTGCGGCGGCGTGCCGCCGTCGGAAACTGGCGCTGCTCCCGGTGGAGATGAGGAAGGCCGAGCGGGCCAGGAGGCCACGGCAGCGGCGTGGGTGTCAGCCACGCGTAGAGGGGGGTATGGGGGAGGAGGGAAGGCTTCTTAAACACACCCCTGCTTCTTAGAAGGCGCGGGCCTGATCTATCGATGTAGGGCTGGCGCCTTCTAAGTGGCAGCCTCCTTCTAAGATTCTTCCCCCTTCCCCCTGCCCCCTTCTGCACGCCGACAAGAGTGCGAGCAGGAGAAGGAGATCCGCCGCGCGGAGGTCCCCCCGCCGCCCGCCGAGGCGACGTGGCCTGCGCGGCGGGCAGGGGCGCGGGCCGCTGCGGCGTCGACGACGACCCTGGCGCAGCTCGAGGAGGCAAAGCTGGCCCGCTTCCGGAGCTGCTCAGTCGCCGAGGTGATATTCCTGAGCTCGGCGATACCGCAGACCCCGTCAAGCACCTGTGCTACCTGCGCGGGCGAGTCCAGTGGCCTGCTGCCCCCGCGTCGTCGGCGACGCCTGGCTTGCAGCCGAGGCGGAGGCGGCGTCGGGCTCGGCGGCGCCGAGCTGTCGGGGAGCATGGCGTGCTCGACATCGACGACGAGTGGGCGGACGGGCTGGCGAAGCCCGCTGCTGCGGGCCCTGGCGGTGGCGCTGCTGCTGTTGCTGTTGCTGCTGCTGCTGCTGCTGCTGCTGCTGCTGCTGCTGCTGCTGCTGCTGCTGCTGCTGCTACTGCTGGAATGCCTCCTGGTGCGCCTCCTCGCGACGGAGGGCCTGCTCTCGGAGCTGGCAAGGAGCCCGCGATGCGGAAGGATGTGGATGCGGAGGCGGTGGTCGCGACGGCCAGCGGCGGTTCGGAGGGTGTCGACGTCCTCGACGTGGGCGACCTTTCGGTGCTGCAGGGCCAGCTGGCGCGCCAGGCGCATGGTGGTCGTCCTCCTGGAGGTCGGCCTGGCGCTGCGGGCACGGTGCCTACGATGGAGCAGGACGTGCGGGAGCGCGCGCAGCAGTCGCTCGCGCACCTGCCTTGCCGTGGGGTCTCCTCCCCCTCGTGATCCACGTCATGGGGGAATACGTGGTGTGGGCCGCGCTCCACGTGTTCCTCCACGCGGTCGGGGGGTCCGGGTCTGGTCAGGTCCAGTCCTGGCCCCCCGTGGTCGGGGGGTCCCGGGTTTGTGAGCCTCCTGCGCTGCGGTGGAATGGACCCAGGCCCCCCGCTGACCCCTCAGGGAGGAGGCGCCGTCATCCCTGTTGTACATCATTGCAGGTGCGCTGATGTGAAACAAAAACCCTCAGCCTCCTCTTCCTCCACCTCCTCGTCCCCCTCTCCCTCCTCCTCTTCCTCCTCGTCCTCCTTCCCCTCCTCCTCCTCCCTTTCCTCCTCCTCCGCCTTCTCCTCCTCCTCCTCCTACTCCTCCTCCTCCTCCTCCTCCTCCTCCTCCTCCTCCTCCTCCTACTCCTCCTCTTGATGACGACCCATCTGGCGGACTTCGCTGCTGCGTTTGAGGAGCAGCTCCGGGAGTTCGCTGGGTCCGTGGCTGCACAGGTGGCGGTCGCTGCCCCGTCACGGGCCCCGACCAGCAAGTCGGCGGGCTCTGCTGGTGCGCGCGCGGCGTCGCGCGTTGTTGCCCCCTTGTCGTTTCGGAGCCCGACGTAAAGCAGCGGGGAGGATCTGAGGACCGGCGCTGCGAGCAATGCGGGGGTCCCCAGCTGCGTCTGCGAGCGCTGGACATGCGTATGTGGCCACACGGCGGAGTGGACGCTGTGACTGTGCTCGACTGGCGAAGAGTATGCTCCCAAAGCGTTCCTGGGCAGGCCCGCCGGAACATTCTGAGCACAAGGCCGGCCCTTTCCATGCCAGTCATTCGGGATGGTGCTCGCCGTTTTTGCTCAGCTTCGATTTCGCGCAGGCCTTCCCGAGCGCCCGCCACGACTGGACCACATGGGTGCTCAAGCAGTGGGCCGATTCATGTGTCTTCGGATTCTTGTCCTCCGTCGCCCGCTCAGAGAGCCAGGTTGGCTGTGACGACGCCTGCGTGTACGACCTCCCTGTATCCATAGTGTTTCGCCTCTTTCATTGCCCGCTGAGCGGGTGGCGGACTCGCTGTGTCACAAGACGCAGGTTTTTTGCGCCAGACGCCGTGCCTCTTCCTCCTCCTCCTCCTCCTCCTTCTCCTCCTCCTCCTTCCCCCCCTTCTGCACCTCCTCCTCCTCCTCCTCGTCCTCCTCCTCCTCCTCCTCCTCCTCCTCTTCCTCCCCCTCCTCCCCCAGGGGCGGGCGAAGGCCGCCAACTCCAGGCCCCTCCGCTCGCCCGCGGCGGCCGCAGGGCGGCAAGTCTGGCGGCCGGGACCGCCGCGACGAGGACAGGGACGGCAAAGGCGGAAAGGACGCCGCCCGTGATGTCTCCTCCTCCTCCTCCTTCTCCTCTTTCTTTTCGTCGTTGTCGTCCTCCTCTTCCTCCTCCTCCTCCTCCTCCTCCTCCTCCTCCCTCTCCTCCTCCTCCTCCTCCTCCTCCTCCTCCTCCTCCTCCTCCTCCTCCTCGTCCTCATCGCGTTCGCTGCACTGTGAAAGCGTTAGCTTCGGCCGGCGGTATGGTTTGAAGCGCCGCGCCAGAACTACTGACGCGCCTCCTCGTGTAGCCAGAAGAGGAGCACTGGAGCCTGTGAGCGCGGTGCCTGCCAAGCCCTCGAGGCAGCGGACTGCTACAACTGCTTGACCCACCTACCGCACCAGATGCCAACCATTAAAATCAAAGCGTGCAGATTGGGACCGCTTGCGCGCCAAGCAATGCGAATGCATACTGGTGTCCCCACAGCTAGTCACTGTAGGGATCTACTCATCCAACATGTCTTTGAGACGACGGCCCAACAAGCTGCTAAACAGGACCTCGCTAAACGGCAGCCTTAACCAGAATGTCTTGGTTGACCGATCAGCTGGTGCCATGCTGTGGTGTTCAACGCCATAGCCGTGAAAATCTACCTGTGCAGCCTGGGCTTTGGCTGTTTTCAACAAGCCATAGTGCGACAGTCTTTCCAGTGTGGCCTGCTGGGCTGCCCTTGAAGTCGTGTGTGTGTGTGTGTGTGTGTGGCTGTGTGTGCTACCGCGTGATTTGTCGCATGATTCCTGCAACAGGCCAGCCTCTGTGCACGCCCTCAGGGTGGTTCGGAGATGGGTTGGAGGGGGATCTTCTGCGAAGTCGCTTTGTCGTTCGGCTGCACATCTAATTTCCCAGACGTTTCAACATGCGGCCCTTCTTAGACTGTGTGACATCCAGCATGTTGATGCCTGCTGCCCCAAGCCATGAATGTTATTTGGGTGCACGTGCCTACATTTAGTTTTGAATATCCTCCTCCTCCTCCTCATCTTCTTCCTCCCCCACTCCTTCATCCCTCCTCCCTCCTCCCACCTTCTCCTCCTTCCTCCTCCTTCCTCCCTCCTCCTTCCTCCTCCCTCCTCCCTCCGCCCACCTTCTCCTCCTCCCTCCTCCCTCCTCCCATCCTGGCTGGCTCGCCAGCAATCTGCCATAACCTCTGGCCGCAGCAGGGCCGACCCCGCCTCCCTCTCCTCCCAGGGCTTGGTGAGACACATTCCCCAAACCCGTTTCCACCTATAGAATGCACGCGAACCCTTCTTTAATCGCCCCTCCAGAAGGGGAATGGTTGCTCGATGCACATCAGTGGACACCTTTGCCTCATATAGTCTTGCCCTTTTCCTCCCCCTCCTGTCTCCTCCTCCTCCTCCTTCCGCACGCTTTTTCTCCTCCTCCTCCTCGCCTCCAGGGTTGAATTGGGCGCAGTTCCACAACCGTGTTCACCAGTGTACCGCACACGAATCCTTGGTATATTTGGTGCACCCCACCCAGCAGGTGAATAGCTGCTCAGCGTGCATCAATGGAGACAGTGGCAAAGTCTCAGATTCTCCTCTTCCTCTTTCTCCTCCGTTTCCCCCCTCCTTCTCCTCGCTCCAGGGCTGGACCAGGCACGGTACCCAAACCCGTTTCCACCGATACATTGCACACGGGAATGTGTTAGATTTGCCCTTCCCCAGCTGGTGAATGTTTGTTGCTCGGCGCACATCAGCGGACGCCTCTGCCTTGAAATATTGCCCTCCTCCTCTTCCTCCTCCCCTCCCTTCTCCCTCCGCTCTCCTCCGCTCGCCTCCCTCCTCCTCCCTCCTCCCTTCTCCCGCCCTTGGCTGGCTCGCCCGCCGTCTGCTTTGACCTTTGGCCGCATGAGGGTCGACCCCGCCTCCCTCTCTTCCCCCTCGCCTCCAGGGCTGAATTGGGCACAGTTCGAAAACCCGTTTCCACCATCATAGTTCAATCGAGTCCTCAGTATAATTGCCCCCAAATCCCAGCAGGTGAATAGCTGCTCGGCGCGCATCAATGGACGTCTTTGCCTAGTATAACACTGTCCTTCTCCTCCGCCCCTTTTCCCTCCTCCTCCGTCTCCTCCTCCTCCTCCTCTTCCTCCTTCTCCTCCTCACTCCTCCTCCTCCTCGCCTCCAGGGCTGAATCAGACACAGTTCCTAAGTCCGTTTTCACAAATCTATTGCACACGACTCCTTGCAATAACCGCCACCCCCGCAGGTGAATAGCTGCTCGGCGCACATCAGTGGAAGCCTCTGTCCAAGCTAATGTTGTTTGTCTAACAGAATGTCGTCCTCCTCCTCCTCCTTCTCCTCGTCCTCCTCGTCCTCCTCCTCCTCCTCCTCCTCCTCCTCTGCCTCCCCCCTGCACCCTTCCTCCGCCTCGCCTCCAGTGCTGAATTGATGATGCACGTTTTCCTCTGTGCTGCGAGCGCCGCGCGATTCAGCCAGGACGGCAAGGGCCGTGGTGGGAAGGATGGCAAGGACGACAAGGGCAAGGACGGCAAGGGCAAGGACGGCAAGGACAAGGACGACAAAGGTGCAACACTCAGTGTGCCTCACAGAGATCCGGGCGTTGTAGTTTTTTTCGCACCAGGTTGTTTCGCCAGGTTTCGGGCCCCAGGGCCATCACATATCGATCCAGCTGGGGCGGCGCCAGGGGCGGCGCCAGGGGTGGCGCCGCCAGGGGGGCCCAGCGCCGATCCAAAGATTCCGCGCTGAGCTCCGAAAGTCTCTGCTTATGCTGTTTCTTCTCTTCTTCTTCTTCTTCTTCTATTCTTCTTCTTCTTCTTCTCTTCTTCTTCTTCTTCTTCTTCTCTTCTCTTCTTCTTCTTCTTCTTCTTCGAATCCCCCTTCCCAATCCTAGCCTAACTTCCACCTTGCCATCACGACGCTGGTGCATCTTGCGTTGTTGGTGGTGGCAGCTCGTCTGTGGCCGGATGCTGTTCTGGGCGGCGGCTGCGGGCGGCCCCCGGCGGCACGGGGCGCCATGAAGGGGAGGGGCCCCTGGGTCGAGGCAAGAAACATGATGACCATGACCAAGATGTCGCGGAATCGATCGACCTCGATCGATCGGAGCTCGCCCGATCGGTCGATTCTCGGTCCTCGAGGATAGGATCGATGGATCCGCTACCCTCGATCGAGCCTCCATCCTCGATCAATGGATCCTCGATCGATGGATCGTTTAGTGCGTGCGCCATCTCCTGAACCACGGCCAAGATGTCGACGTCGATCTTCGTCTTGGTCCATGCCGGCCGTCGCCGATTCGCGAGGATGGTTCACGAATTGACGATGACCAAGATAGACGATGACCAAGGTCCCACACCGCGACGTTTCCGCGTTCAGTCTTGGTCATGGTCCTCGTTTTCTTTCCTCTGCTGAGGGACATGCCGGGTATAGCCAGGGCCCCGGATAAGGGGAGCCGGTTTGTGATAGTGCCCCGATCTCAACACAGATGCCAGAATCGCTAAACGAGGTCTGCCGTAGCTGGTGCTTTTTGGCGTGACGGCAATTCCAGTTAGTGGAATTCGGCTGAGAGGGCGTCCCCCAGCACACATCACCAAAGTAGGTCCCACTAAACCCGGTCCTGTCAACGCACGAAAACAGCTCCTGGGGCCCAGGGCTTTTGCAGGACCCGAGGGCTCCAAAGGTGGCTAGAGCAGGCGGGGTCCCAGGCGTGCTCGCGACGTGAACAAAATCACGACGGGGGGTTCTCGGCCGTTTTCGGCCTCCAAGTCCTCGCCCGGCCCCGAGACTGTCCAAACACGAGTCGGGATGAAAATTTGGCCCTGGGGAAAGGGTCGGGACTTCCAGGGACCCCGTGGTCAACAAAACCAGGACATCGCCTGCCTCGGGTGGGGTCCAACCTCTGCGTTTCATCCCCCTTGCCGGACCCCAGGGCAGTGGACAAAACGAAGGGCGTACAGTCGGGGCCCTGAAGAAGGAACCCTTTTCGTTGGGGAGGGGCTCCGTGTTCCTAAATTGTTTCGCAGCTTGCCTTGGATTGTCCTTAGGTTTTCGATACGAAATCGAAGTTTAATTTATGGAAAATAGGAGCCTCGTTCCTTATTTAGGGTTCCTTAGGTCAACGCCTCGACTGTAGGCCTAACGCCATCTGCCCTGGCTCCCTCGGGACGGCTCCAGCAGGACCGGTTCCTCCTCCAGAGTCGTGGAGGGCCCCGTGGCCCTCGGGACGGTCCAGGGGCCCGTGGAGGGCCCCGGGGGTTCTTGAACGTGGCGAGGAGCTCGGCTAGCCGTCTCCCCCTGAGAATCCTGACCCCCCCGCCCCTCTTCCCACGCGAGGCTTTATTTTCCCCGGCCAATGCAGATTTGTTCTGGGAGGAGGGGCGGCGAGGCCGAACTTGATTATCGCGAGGGAGAGTTGCGAATCGAAGGAACCCGATGGATTCCCGACGGATTCTTATGGATTGCCAGAAGACTCATGAGGATTTCCGAAGGAATTTGATGGATTCCCTAAGGCGTCCTCTTCCTCCTCCTCCTCCTCCTCCTCGTTGCGCCTCCCGCCCCGAACCTTTTTCATCCAATCTAATATAAATATCACCGTAAACGAGCCGCCATGGACTCCTTACTCTACATGCGCCAGTGAAAACGATTAAACAATAATTGAGTTTTGCAAATTATCAACCTCAGGTTCTGAATCGATTTTTTTTCTTCCAAAACTGGTCTGGGGGTTCCTTCTCCTCCTCCTCCTCCTCATCCTCCTCCTCATCCTCCTCCTCATCCTCATCCTCCTATAGAGTTTTTAAGAAAACCGATGGATTTCCGAAGGAACCTGATGGACTTCCGCAGGAATCCAATGGATTTCTTCAGGATCATCTTTATTTTCATCATCACCATTATCACCATCATCATCAGCATCATCATCATCATCATCATCATCATCATCATCATCAGCATCAGCATCATCAGCATCAGCATCAGCATCAGCATCATCATCATCATCATCATCATCATCATCATCATCATCATCATCATCATCATCATCATCATCATCATCATCATCATCATAATCGTCATCATCTTCATAATTATGTTGAGATCTCCAGGAAATCGTTTATTATTCCCCCTGGGCCCCGAACTTTTTTATCCCCCGGGGATTCATATTCGGAGCAGTTGGTTACGCGTGAGAGTGACTTTTCGCCGAGTGACCTATGGTGCGGGCGCACCGAGGTCCCCCGATGGCCGGAATCGATACGACAGCAGCGGCTTGCGCGCATGGGGCGGGCCCCCACCGCGCCCACCTCAAGCCGCGCCCCAGAGGTCACTCCTGCCTGCGGTCCCTCTTGCGTGTGGCCGCAGAGTTTCAGGAGGGGAGAGACACACAGGTACCATGAATCGTCGCATCTCAGGACAAGATGGGACAACATGGAGACTGGGGGGAAGACGTAAGCCCAGAAAAAATTGGGGAATCTCAGGATGTGGGTCCCTTTATAGTTGTGTCCCTGGGGCCCCTCAGGGTTCCCAGGGCCCCTCTCCTCCAGGACCCAGCTCCTCCGTGCCAGACCGCGGCCGAGCTCGGCGCTCGGCGGCGTGCCGAGGCAGAGGAAAGGGCAAGAAGGGGAAGGAGGAGAAGGTGGTCACCAAGGGCCTGCGAGGCGCACCCCGCAGGGAGCAAACGGGGGGGCCTCCTCCTCCTCCTCCTCTTCCTCCTCCTCCTCTTCTTCTTCCTCCTCCTCCTTCCCCTCCTCCTCCTCTTCTTCCTCCTCCTCCTCCTTCTCCTCCTCCTTCCCCTCCTCCTCCACGGCTGGGGAGCCGAGACCAGCGATCGGCGACGTGCTGTCCTTCCGCGCTACGCTTGGTGGCCGCCAGGAGGAGGAGGAGGAGGAGGAGGAGTGGGGATGCTGCTGATGGAAGTGGTGGTGGTGGTGATGATGACGACGTGAAGAGGGCGACGAGTATGACGACGTCGGCGACTGTGCTGCTGATGCTGCTGCTGATGATGATGATGGTGACGATGATGATGATGATGATGATGATGATGATGATGATGATGATGATGATGATGATGATGATGATGATGATGATGATGATGATGCTGATGATGATGATGATGATGATGATGATGATGATGATGATGATGAGGATGAGGATGAGGATGAGGATCATGATGAAGATCAGGGATGATGATGATGCTGATGCTGATGTTGATGCTGATATTGATGCTGATGCTGATGACGATGCCGATGCTGCTGCTGATGATGATGGTGACGTTGTTGTTGCTGTCGATGATGATGCTGCTGTTGACGATGCCGACGACGATGAGCATGACGTCGACGACGACGTTGCTGATGATGATTATGAGGATGATGATGAGGATGCTGATCGCGATATTGATGCTGATGCTGACGACGATGCCGATGGTTACGATGTTGTTTCTGTTGATGCTGATGCTGCTGTTGATGATGGCGGCGACGATGACAGTCATGACGACGTCGACGACGATGCGGCTGATGCTGCTGCTGTTGAGGATGCTGATGATGATGCTGCTGTTGTGGTTTCTGGTGCTGTTGCTGCTGCTGGTGGTGAAGATGATGAGGATGCTGATGCTGCTGCTGACGATGATGATGACGACAACGACAACGACAACGACGATGCCGACGACGACGATGATGAAGACGATGCTGATGATGCTGATGATGGTGGTGATGATGACGACGACTACAAGACTATGACGATGGCGATGACGGGCGCGGTGACCATGACGATCACGACGACGACATTTTTTGTTTCTGCTGTTGATGCTGCTGCTGACGATGAAGGTGATAATGATGCTGCTGATGCTGCTGCTGATGATGATGATGAAGGTGATGATGATGGTGATGGTGATGGTGATGGTGATACTGATGATGATGATGATGATTATGCTGACGATTGTGGTGATGATGATGGTGATGATGCTGATGATGAGGACAATGCTGATGCTGCTGCTGATGATGATGATGATGGTGATGATGTTGATGATGATGATGGTGATGGTGATTATGATGACGATGATGATGATGCTGATGATGATGATGATGATGATGCTGATGATCATGATCATGATCATGATCATGATGATGATAATGATGATGATGATGATGATGATGATGATGATGGTGCTGCTGATGATGATGATGATGATGATGATTATGATGATGATGATGCTGATGATGCTGCTGCTGCTGCTGATGATGATGATGATGATGATGATGATGATGATGATGATGATGATGATGAGGTTGACGCTTGCGATCGTTATGACGAGGAGAAGGAAGAGGAGGAAGAGGAGGAGGAAGAGGAGGATGAGGAGGAAGAACTGGAGGAGGAGGTGGAGGAGGAGGAGGAGAAGGAGCAGGAGCAGGAGGAGGAGGAGGAGGCGGAAGAGGAGGAGGAGGAGGAGGAGGAGGAGGAGGAGGAGGAGGAGGAGGAGGAGGAGGAGGAGGAGGAGGAGGAGGAGCAGGAGTGGGCAGGTACGAGCTCTACCAGTTCCGTCCTCTTTGAAGCCAGTGGGACAGTACTTGGGGAGGGGGTCAAGCCGTCCACGTTCTGGACAAGCGGGTTCGACTGGTTTTGCTGGGTGTGCCGTGGGGGCGGGGTCTATTCGTACACTTGGCTTGGATTTCTGCCCCTCCCCGCAGGCAGTAGGCGTTCCGTTCGAGTTAGTGAAGGGTTTACGCGACTTCTCGGCGATGCCATTCGATTTCGTAGCGGTGCCTGCTTTCAGGGCGTGCCCAGAGCAGACAGAGTGGTGGATGTGACGTGTTGCTCGAACAGGGGCTGTCAAGTCAAGGAGCGGTCAGGGGAAGTGGGGAGGACGTGGAGTAGTCGGGCGTGAAGGAGCTACACCGGCAGCGTGCGCGAAGAGGGCCACGCTTCGGGCTTCGCCGGGTCGGCCAACACGTTGTGTTTCGTTAGTCAGTTAGCTTGCTATTTAGTTTGTTTTTCGGACTAGGGCGCCGCGAGAGCGCAACAGATGACCGCACTGGCTGCGTGACCTGGATGCGTCGGAGGATGGGGCTGACGAAGGGGGGGATTGGGAGCATCGGCTGACGAACGGGGCGGGCTGACAAAAGTGGTGGATCGGGCTGACGAAAGGGACGGATAGGGCTGATGGAACGCGGGGAATGCGGCGGATCGGGCTGACAAAAGGGTTGGCGGACGAAAGGGGGGATGGGGAAAGGGGGGGTGGGCGAAATTGCTGCGTGCAGCTGCTTTCAGCCGTCGGGCGCTTTCCTCGATAATGTTTCTTTCAGGGTCTTGTGATAACCCGGGTTGTCGGGCCCACTGCCCCCCCTCGTCCCCGCAGGATCACCTAACCTTGTCGGTTTCGCGGGTCCGAAGGGGCGGGGCGCGCCGGGAGCTCACAGGGAGCGCAGTGTTCAACGGCGTCGTGGTCCTCGCACAGGCATGCTGGTGTTCATAAGCACGGCGTTGTAACTTCTGGTCTGGGTCTGGCTTGTGACGACGGCGACGACGACGACTTTTTTGGATTCCTACGCTGAGCTGTGCTCGACGTGGTAGTACTTTGAGGCCTGTACCCTCGCCTTCGCCCTTGGTCGGCGAAGGCTTTTCTTTTCATTAAATTCTGCAGCAGGCCGAGAGCTCCCTGGCCAAATGCCTTTGGCAAGCTGGTCCACGTTCCATTTCCCGTCCTTCGTCCGCGGGCGACATTACACGGCAAGGTTCATGAGGGTTCCGCCCTCTCGGGCGCAAATACATACGCCGCTGCTGCAAAAGAAAACTGGGATCTCCACTTGAGCGACCACGTGGTGGTTAGGGTCGAGGGGACCTGCCCCCTGTGGAACACAGTTGCTGCTACAGCTGCAACGACAGCTGTGGTGCACACAGGCGTTGGTGCACGCAGACCCTATGGTATACGTAGGCGCTGTGGTGTACACAATCATTGTGGTGGACACAGTCGCTACGGTGGGCACCAGCGTTGAGGGCCCCAAATATGGGACCGTACCTGGGCGAGACAAATCAATAATCACAAACATATCACACATGAAATTCGATATGTTCGGGTCTTCCACGTTATTCCAGATTTTGGCCCCGTCGGGACTCTGGAGGTGTGCACTGCTTTGTGGTGTGCACAGGCTCTGGGGTGTACAGGTGCTGTGGTACTAAATGGATGCTGAAGCAGCAGCCGTGTAGACACTGCTGCTGTAATGTACAAATGCACTTTGATGTGCACAGGTGCTGTAGTGCACACAACTATCACTGCTGCTGCAACAGCAGCAGCAGCTGCGGTGTACGAGGTGTTGTGGTGTATACAATCGTTGTTGTGTGGACAGGTACTGTGGTGTACAAGGCATTGTGGTGTGCAGAGGCCCCGTGGTGGACGGTGTGGTGTACATGAGCACTGCTGGTATGCACAGGCGCTGTGGTGTACACAGACATCGTTGTATACACAGGCATCGTGGTGTAGATGCCGAGGTGGACTTCACAATCCTGCTGCGTTCACGCGTGGTTCGTAATCTTCATGCGCTCACGTGTGATTTGTAGTTTTGCCGTGCTAGCGCGTGATCCACAGTCCTGCTGCGTTCAGAATGCGATGATACACAGTCTTGCTGTGGGTGCTCCTGATTTTTGCTTCGTTCAAGTGTGCTTCCTCGTTCTGCTCTGCTCACACGTGTGGCAGTCCAGCTGTGCTCAGGTGTGTTTGCGGTGCGCACAAGCCTGCGTCCGTGCGCATGGGCTTGCGCGCGCGTGCGCGCGCGCTGGCTGGTGGTGCGCAAAGGCATACACATTGTTCATTTCTAATTCTTCGAAGGTTATTTGATTTTTCTGGGGCCAAGATCATTTCATTTCTAATTGTTCTATCCTGGGCCTCTTCCTGGCTACAAGGGGGCCAGGAACGATTAGAAACGAGCATAGTTAGAAATGAGCACGATAAGAAATGAACGACGTGCACATGGGTTTGCCCAACGCGAACAGTCAGGTTCTCGGCTGGCGCCCCCCCCCCCGGATAACCCGGATCACCCCCGCAAGTGAACAGACACTCTCATGGCGCCGCCGGCGCTGTGCGGCACCGCGGCGCAGGAGAGGTGGCTGCACTTGCTGTTTCGCTCACCCCCTCCTGGCATCGCCCCGTGCCGTCCATCCCGGCAGCGGGAGGGGGAGACGGAGGGGCGACGCCCTCGTGTGTGGGCGGCCGCTCGCGATGGCTCGCGGCCCCGCGGGCGCCAGGGGGTGGGAACCAGACACACTTTCCAGATCCACGGCCTTGCGGTCTGGGTGCCCTGGCCGCGACCCCCCGGGGCACGGGGAGGCTTGTCGCGGGTGCCCCCGGGCGGAGCGCTTCGGCGCGACGGCGCATCCGCGGGACCGCGCCTCGGAGTCCAGACCGCGAGGGGGTGGCGCGAGGGGGGGGCGGGCCTCCGGGAAGGCGGGGGGCTTCTGAGGAGGCAGCGGGGGTTCTGCGGTGAGGAACCTTTGCTTATCGTGTTGCCTGCCGGCTCTGACCCATCGCGCCTCGGTGCGACACGCCATCCGCTTCACGGTCCCGAGGCGTCAGTGCCCCGAGCTTTCCCGAGCCTC
The DNA here is from genome assembly GCA_963575745.1 of Prorocentrum cordatum. Classification (NCBI taxonomy): domain Eukaryota; class Dinophyceae; order Prorocentrales; family Prorocentraceae; genus Prorocentrum; species Prorocentrum cordatum. Next base: position 29,343 of record CAUYUJ010018924.1, read on the forward strand.
CCGCCCCGCGGAGCGGGGCGATGCGCTATCCGCTCGCAGGGCATAGCGTGTCGCCGGGGCCGCCGCGGCGACATGCTGAGCAAACGTTCCCGACTGCAAGAAGCCTTCCCAGAAGCCCTCGTGGCCTTCAGACTGCTAAGAAGTCCCTCCGCCTTTTTTTGAAGGGCCCTTCCTCCTGGCACCCCCTTGCGCAGGCTGCCAGGCTGGCTTTCGCGTCGTACCCTGGGCTTCCGGCGGCCGTTCGGGACGTTTCTGACACCTCTAGGGCTCTCTCGGCGAGGCGCGGCTGATGGAAGGCACCCTGGGGCCAGGAAGACCCCAGAGCCAATCTGACGCATGCTTGGACACCGCCAACTCGTCGCCACTTCGTTGCGCTTGCGCAGAGGGGCGGGCAGGCAAAGTCGTCCAGTTCCTCGCCAAGAAGGAGGGGCAGGCCCGCCCCAGCGGGTTCATCTCGAGGGCGGACGGCGAGAAGGACGTCTACTTCGACGCGGCGGACATCCTGGACGGAGAGACGGCCGGGGGCGGAGGGGTGAGGAGGAGGAGGAGGAGGAGGAGGAGGAAGAGGAGGAGGAGGAGGAGGAGGAGGAGGAGGAGGAGGAGGGGGAGGAGGAGGGGGAGGAGGAGGCTCCCCCCTGGCCTCGGGTCACAGAGAGCGCGGCGCGACGCACCTCTGGGCCCGCGGGCGCCCGCGAGCGGGCGGCGGTGGAGCCGCCAGCGGGGCGCGCGGGAGCGGACTTGAGAGGCACGACGGCGCGGGGGGGCCCGAGGGGGCGGAGGCGACGGAGGCCGGTCGGAGCATGCGGATCTCCACGGGCGTGCCGGAGCCGTGCAGGCGCGTGGGGTCGGCGTCCGAGGCCGGAAGCCCGGCAGGCAGCCGCACGTGGCGGGCAGGCTGCTGGAGCTCCGCGCGGGTGCCTCGCCTCGGCGCCGGGCCCGTCTCCTGGGCGCGCGGAGCGCGTGGGGGGCGGCGCCAGAGCTGCCGCCAGGAGGGGTCCAGCGCCGAGTCAAGAGACTCGCGTGGGCCTCCGGAAGTTATGTCTGTTCCCCACCCGCTTCGTTGGTCCGAGCATTCGCGGACGACACTGCCATAGTCCTCACCCACGTGTTCGTGGAGGGACCAGGTGTCAGCTGGCTGTCCCAGAAGTTTGCGAGCATATCGAACCTCCGAAGCAAGGCGCAAAAATGTATAATCATCCCTCTGTGGAGCACCTCTTTGCGTCGTTTTGCCCAGCTGATCCAGGAAATCCCAGGAAATCCCAGGGATGTTCCCCACCCGACAGGTTGGGGTTGTTAGATTTCAAGAACCGACCCCCCGGCCAGCCCCACCCTGCATACCGTGGCCGCCAGGCCCCAAGTTGTCCCGAGAGTCCCCCAACATTCCCGAGAGTCCCTGGGAATCCGGCCCCCTCGCCCTCGACAAACACGACTGCATACCGTTCCGCCAGACCCCAAGTTTTCCCGAGAGTCCCCGAGTGTCCCCGAGAGTCCCCGAGTGTCCCTGGGAGTCACGCCTCGCGTCCACGACAAGCACGAAACAGCACAGCAGTACACAACATAACATGACATAACATAAGATAGCAATATCATGAAAGCATAGAACAGCATATAACATCACAAAAGGGCATAACATTACATAACAGAAAGCTGCAGAACACACACTAACATAACACAGCTGATCATAATATAACGCACCTTGACGGGACATATCATATCATGACACAGCGTTCAGAACACATCATAACACGACAACAGGGCATAGCGGCGAGCACGACATAATTTAACGTGCCACTGTAGAATGTAACAGGGCATAATACAACCATGACATAACATGATGGAACACAACATGCCAGCATCACTACACACCATATCATGACATAACATCACAGAACATACCCGAGCATATCACGCCATACCAGACCAACATAGTAGACATAACACGACAGAACAGAACAGAGCATGACAGAACAGAGCACACCCTAACATCACAGCGCTGGCGATGGTGCTGCTGTCGCTGGCGATCCCCACTTGCAAAACGTTCTTGGTCAGCAGTTCGACTTGATGCAGCCAGCCAACCGCGTTCCGATAAACATCCCTCGTGGAAGGGAAACTAATGCATTTCTTCGCGCGCAGGCGTCAGAACATTCCATAACATAACGCGACATAACACACCATAACATAACACAACGGATCATACCATAACACACATTGACGGGAAGTATCATACCATGGCGCAGCGTTCAGAACATATCATGACATAACAACAGAGCATGGCGACGAACACGACAGAACACAACATGTCACAATAACAGGTCACAAAACAAAACGCAATCATGACATAACACGACGGAGCATTAGATGGCAGTATCATTACAACACATATCATGACAACACGTCGCAGAACATTACATATCACATCATGACAGAGCAGCACAACGTCGTACCCACACCACGAAATACTATAACATATTATGACAAAAGGTGACAATACAATGCATAGCATGAAAGAACAGAGCACACCATAACATCACATAACAAACCAAACCATAATGTCACATAACAGAGAACCACATCACCTCACGGAACAAACCAAACCAGAGCACAAGATAACATCACAGAACACACCAAAACCAGGCCAGACCCCCAGTTGTCCCGAGAATCCCGCAGTCCCTGCTGCCGCCCTGCCGCGGGCGGCCTCCTCGCCTGCATCCCTCAGTCTAAGGATGGGAGGGGGGAAGGAAGGAGGAGGGGAAGGAGGCACGGGGCAGGAGGAGGAGGACAGAGGCTCAAGGTTTCGGTGGGGATCGCTCGAGGCAGATGATTGTTTTTTTTGTTGGCTCTCTGTTGCAATTTTGCAGTTCGCTTCGGCCACTGGTGGGTTGGCGAGGCCTCCTCCTTCCAGCGGCCAGACCCTGACGGGAGCCTCAAGACGGCGGTGCTGCTGCCCTGGTCAGCCTTCTGTGGGTTACGCTCGGGGTCGGGAGCGTGGCGTGCCTGGAAGGTGGAGGAGGAGGAGGAGGAGGAGGAGGAGGAGGAGGAGGAGGAGGGGGAGGAGGGGGAGGGGGAGGAGGAGGAGGGGGAGGAGGAGGAGGAGGAGGGGGCTCTCGCCTGCGGCGCGCCGCGCCCCCGGGGCGGAAGGCACGTCGGGAGGGCTGCTG
>CAUYUJ010018924.1:37500-60000 GCA_963575745.1 Prorocentrum cordatum
CAAGCGATTCCCGCTCCCCGGTGACAGTGGTGACAGTGGTGAGGACGGTGGTGGTGGGGACAGTGGTGTGGGGACAGTGGGACAGTGGTAGGGACAGTGGGGACAGTGGGACAGTGGTGGGGAAGGTAGTGCTGGGGACAGTGGTGGGGGCGGTGGTGAGGACGGTGGTGGGACAATGGGGCAGTGGTGCAGTAGGGAGTGCTGGGGACAGTGGGGGCAGTGGTGGGGACAGTGGGGACAGTGGGACAGCACAGTGGGACAGCGGTGAAGACAGTGGGGACAGTGGGGGCAGTGGTGGGGACAGTGGGGACAGTGGGACAGTGGTGGGGACAGTGGGGACAATGGGGAGAGTGGGACCGTGGTGGGACAGTGGTGGGGACATTGGGGACAGTGAGACGCTGGTGGGGGCACTGGTGGGGACAGTGGGGACAGTGGTGGGAACAGTGGGGACAGTGGGAGAGTGGTGGGGACAGTGGGACACTGGTGGGGACGGTGCTGGTAGGGACAGGAGTGTGGGGACAGTGGGACAGTGGTGGGGACAGTGGCGACAGTAGGACCGTGGTGGGGACGGTGGTGGGGACAGTGGTGAGGGCGGTGGTGGTGGGGACAGTGGTGTGGGGACAGTGGGACAGTGGTGGGGACAGTGGGGACAGTGGGACCGTGGTGGGGACGGTGGTGGGGACAGTGGTGGGGGCGATGGTGAGGACGGTGGTGGGATAATGGGGCAGTGGTACAGTGGGGACAGTGGTGGGGACAGTGGGGATTGGGACAGTGGTGGGAACAGCGGGACAGCTCAGTAGGACAGCGGCGGGGACAGTGGGATAGTGGTGGGGACAGTAGGACAGTGGGACAGCGGCGTGGGAAGGGAGGGGGGGGAGGGGGGTTCGAGCAGGGGGGCGATTTTCGGAGGGGGGGACCCCCTGGTTCCGGAGGAATAGGGGGGGAATTTTCCACAGTAATGCGGCGGTTGATCACGGTCTCTCTCATGTTGGGTCCTTGTCGTCAGGGTCTCAACATGGGCCCAGCGTGGGCATGGAATCCTCGAGGACCATGCGGGAGTCACGTTCAGCCATTGCAGTGAGGGTCTCAACATGGTCCCAACGTGGGCACGGACTTTTCGAGGACTTTGCGGGGGTCATGCGTGGGCGATGTTGCGCCCTGACCTGAGGCTTTCAATCTGGTCTCGACGTGGGCACGGCATCCTCGTGGACTGTGCGGAAGTCACGCTTGGGCGACGATGAGCCCCTCGCATGGGGGTGCAACGCGGGCGCGTCATTTCTGGTCAGACTTTGGTTCTCACGACTTCAACATGGCCTCAACAGGGCCAAGAAGTCATCGAGGATTGTGCGAGGGTCATCGGGTCGACCTCGATGCCTTCGCAGGTGGGCCGCGCACGCCGACGAGGCAGCGGCGACGCGTTTTCCTCTTCAAGTTTGAATTTCAACTGGGAGTCTTAGACGCGGGCATCCTGCCCGCGCCGGAACCACCATCTCACGTCGTCGTCGATCGCATCCGAAAGCGTTTTGGTTCAATCCGCCGACGGATCCAGAGGCTACCCGCCGCTATCCGTGTGGTCCGCAGCCTGGCTGGATCGAAGCCGGCTGGGTTGCCCGCCGCCTCAGTATGGGGCCGACTTTTGGGTGCGGGGCCAGACTGCCAGTCTGGTTTGGGCCTGCGTGTAGCGTGCGCCTTGGCCACCGTGGAGGGCGCGCGTTGAGCCTCCCCTCGGTGCCTTGTTAGTATGATGGCACTCAGAGTCGGGCGGGGCTCAACATGGGCACGAAATTCTCAAGGACTCAACGGGGGTAGCGCCTGGCGCACGTTCGTCATAGCAGTTTCCGACTGTTGCTCGAGTGGAAGACGGATCGCGCATTCGCATTTTCCTCCTCCTCCTCTTCCTTTCACATCATCCTCCCTCCTTCCGCCTCCTTCTCATCCTCTTTCTCCTTCTTCATGGACGCTGTTTTTCCTTCCCTCCTCCTCCTCCTCCTCCTCCTCCTCCTCGTGCTCGTCGTCCCTCCCTTCCTCCCTCCCTCCCTTCATGCTTCCCTCCCTCCCCCCATCCCTCCCCCCCTCCCCCTCCTCCCTCCTCCCTCCTCCTCCGCCACCTCCCTCCTCCTCCGCCACCTCCTTTCCCCTCTCTTTGCTGTTCCCTCTCCACCCGCTGGGGCGAGGGAGCCCCCCCACCCCCTGGCCCCGGAGGGCACCGTGATCGACGAGCGGTCGGCCAAGGCGGCGGAGCCCATCACTGCATCCAAGGCTGGGTCGCTGACAGGCCCTCCCTGGGGCCGCCGCCTCCGCTGACACCCCCCCGCTGCGAAGACATCACGCCGGGGGTTGTTGCTGTGAGCGAGGGCGCAGTGGGGGAGGGCGGCGTGGAAGGGGATCGGAGCGCGCACTCGTCTTGGCCACCTCGGGTCAGGCCGAGCCCGCTCCGATGGCAGAGGGGGGGCTCTGCACTTCCTTTTCCTGCCTGGCTCCATTGGTGCCGACCGCGGGCGGGAGGGGCGGCTCCACTGGTGCCGCCCGCCGGCATGGCAGTTGGCCTCGCCACCGGTGGCCCGGGGGACGCCTCTGCAGAGGCAAGGGCGGCCGCGGCGCCCGTGGGCCTTGCCCCCGCGCCAGGGCCGGTGGGGGGCAGCCCCCCCCTGCGCCTGCAGCCGCATCTCTGGAGGCAGGAGCTGGGCGTGGTGCGAAGGTGTGTGGTGCCACTGCGGACGAGTTTTCCCGCGCCGCGCTGGCGCCCCCAGACCCCCAAAGTCTCAACGTTGACGCCGACGCACCCGGCTTCAAATTTTCCGACGGCGTCCGCGCACCGCGCCGCGCGCGCAGGGGCGAGGGGGGGTCGGCAGAACTTGCTTTCAGTTTCGCGGAGGGTTGCCATCCATCGCAGATAGCACCGCCATGTCCATCATTGGCACCATCCCCCTTCATGCCACACCCCTTGCCGACCTTCAGAGCATCCAGTGCTGCTCCCGGCGGGGCCTCCAGGAAATCCCTGGCTCGGCCCCCGCGCAGCGGCCCCGGGCGTGAAGTGCGGGCCGCGCGGCGGCGTGGACCGGCGTGCCCGAGAAGGCACGCGGCACGTGTCCGCCGCCGTGCTGCCGCGGTGTGCCGATGCCGACCGCTCGGGCTCCCTCTCGCCGTCCTCCTCTGGGATCCGGGCGTTGCAGTTCCCAGACCTCCAACGTATTGAAAAAATCAAGACGGAGGTTTTTCTCGATTTTCGGCCTCTAGGGGCCCTCGCCAGGCCCCGGGACCGTCAAAAAACGACTCGAGATGAGAATCCGGTCCTGGGGAATGGGTCGAGACTTCGGGGGACCGCATATGGAAAAAATCACGACGTCGGATCTCCGTTTTTTTTTTTTCACCCTGGGTGTTTTCGCCCGGTGTCGGGCCAATGGGCCATCTCAGATCGATCCAGCTCGAAAAGTGGCGCAGGAAGATGCAGTCTGGGGCTCTGGTTGTGATTTGCCGCAATGTTGCACGCTTTTTGTCGCTGCCCACCAAGACACCCCAACCCAACCCGAAGGCCTCAAGTTGCCCTCCATTCCCAGAGGGGGGGCATCCCGGAACATTAGAGACACAGATGGAGCCCGTAAACGGCCCCCCAACCTGAAATTTGGGATTTCGTGTTGGGTTGGGGTGGTCTGGCAGCCAGTCATTTCGGTAATCATCGGATCCGTGTTCGTGATGGACCAAGGTCGGGTGGTCGCTGAAGCCTCGCAAGGGGCGTCCAAGGCCCCTGCATCCTCCCCGCGCACCCTTGCTGCTCGCTCTACGGGTGGACTGCAGCCGAGAACGACTCGGCGTGAAGCACCGCTCCTGGCGGGTGGGAAGGAGGAGAAGGCGGGGGAGGAGGAGGAGGAGGAGGAGGAGGAGGAGAAATAGTGGGGGGGGGGGGAAGGGAGGGAGGAGGGTGGGGGGGGGGTAAAAAAAAGAAAAAAAAAAAAAAGGAGGAGGAGGAGCGGAAGGAGGAGCTAGGAGGAGCTAGGAGGGGGAGGAGGAGGAGGAGGAGGAGGATAGGAGGAGGAGGAGGAGGAGGAGGAGGAGGAGGAGGAGGAGGAGGAGGAGGAGGAGGGAGGAGGGAGGAGGAGGGGGGAGGAGGAGGAGGAGGACGAGGGGGGAGGAGGAGGACGAGGGGGGAGGCCCGGCAGGAGCCCGCCGCGGGCCCGACGGCCGCACACGCCCCGCCCGCCAGGCTCGCTGACCGGCAAGATGACGCTGGGCCCGAAGACGGGCCCCGGGGCGGGGAGGCCGGGCGCTCGGCGCTCGGCGCGGCGGCCCGCGCGGGAGAGGGGGCTGGCGGGCAGCGGGCATCGAGGCCCCCTACCGTCGGGGCCTTGACCTCAGGAGCCCCAAAGAAGGAACGAGGCCCCTTTTTCCCAGAAGTTCGACTTCGATTTCCTGTCGAAAACAGAAGGAAAGCCTGAGGCAAGCTGTGAAACACTTAAGGAACGCGGGAGCCCCTCCCCAACCAAAAGGGTTCCTTCTTCAGGGCCCCGACTGTAGGTGGGGTCGGAGCAGGTGGGCTCGGAGGCTCGCGCCGCATCGCCGAGGCATCGCCCAGGCGGCTCGAGGCGGGGCCCGATCTGCTTCGTGTCGCCGTCGCCGAGGCGTCGGCGCGGGCCTCCGACCCCATCTGCTCCGACCCCACCGAGGAGGCCTCTCGGGAAGCAGAGGCGTCCCCCAGATCTCCGACGGCGTCGTCTTTTTTTTTTTTTTTTTTTTTTTTTTTTTTTTTTTTTTTTTTTTTTTTTTTTTTTTTTTTTTTTTTTTTTTTTCTCAATCGGGCTGTTCTTGCACGCCACCGGCTCCCGCACACGTGCTGCATGCTCTGAGTGTGACTCTCGGACCCCCCCCCGGGCCTCCTTGCCCGCGCGCTCTCACCCCGGCGCTCGCCCCCTGTGGCCCAGCCAGTCTGCCACTGCGCCCCCGTGCTTTCTGAACGCGTCTCGGAGTCAAATCGCCGCCAGGATTTTCAAGGTGCCCCCAGGACTTCCCAGGATACATCCGTGGATCCGACGGACAGTTCAATTGGGGGTAAACCAATTCTGTAATCGATTTCTGAGTCAAAACAACCAAATCTGGTGTTGTTAGAAGTGCCCCTGGCCCAAGGTGCCCCCAGGATTTTCAAGGAGGCCCACACGACCTCCAGTGCACCCCTCACGAGGCCCAGACGGCTCCAGAGGCTCCCAAATGGAGCGGGACGCGGGGGGCTCCTTGGGGCCAGGGGCACCTTTGGCAATCCCCGAGAGCAGGCCAGCAGTCAGCGTGAAGCAGAGGGCCCCCCCTAGATTTCCGACGATGTGTCTTTTTTGTGGTTTTTTTTCCAGTCGGCGCACAGGTGCTACATTTAAGTCGGGCCTGTCCTTCTACAGGAGGAATATTCAAAACTAGTCAAACAATAGTCTGGGGACTATGTTCCTATTTTTTTTGACCATGTAGGGGTATTTTTGGACGGTTTTTAACTTTTCCTCCAAATCCCCCTGTAGGGGGACAGGCCCGACCTGATGCTACATGCTCTGAGTGTGGTCTCTCCCCCTCCCGGACAGCCTGCCCGTGCGCTCTCGCCCTGTCGCTCGCCCCTCGTGCCCCAACCGGTCTGCCTCTGCGCCCCCCGTGCCTTCCGAACGCTTCCTGGGGTCAAGTCGCCGCCGGGGCTGGCTGCGGGCGCTATCGCGAAACATAGAACAAATGGGGCTCCTCCTCCTCGTGCGTACCTCCTCCTTGTCGCGCCACGAGACGCGCCGCCAGGGCGGGCGGGGCGTTTCGCTGCAGGCCTCCCCGCGTTTCTGATCCTGATGCTTCCTCGGCACTTCAGCAGCTACGGGGATGGAGGGCGGTACCTCTTGAGAACGGGCCTCTTGCCCCAGCGACGCGCGCATTCGGCCCAACAGCTTACAAGGAGGACGGTCTTCAGTCGGCGGCTTGCAGTCGACTGCAACCCAGGGCGAGGAGGAGGAGGAGGCGGAGGAGGGAAAAACATTGCACTCTATTCTCAGAACTTCCCTTGCGTGGTGTTCAGCTGTCCGCAGCAGATCCTCATCTACATGCTCTTTCTACCTCTCCTGTGCACGCAGGAGGAGGAGGATGATGAGGATTAGGATGAGGAGGAGGATGAGGATTATGATGTGGATGTGGATGTGGATGTGGATGTGGATGTGGATGAGGATGATGATGATGATGATGATGATGATGATGATGATGATGATGATGATGATGATGATGATGATGATGATGAAGATGATGATGATCGAAGAAGAGAGGAAGGAGGAGGAGGAGAGGAGGAGGAGGAGGAGCGATGAGAGGAGTGAGGGAGGAGAGGAGTAGGAGAAGGAGGGCCCCGGGACCATCACGAACCAAACGCGGGGCGACAGACGGGCCCCAGGCCGCGGAGGCCCGCAGCGGCGCCGCGCGGTGCCGCGCGGGAGGGCCATCAGCCAGCGTGAAGCAGCGGATGGGGTCCGGGGTTTTTGGTCCTCCTCCCTCCTCTCCCTCTCCCACCTCCACCACCTCCCCCTCCTCGTCCTCCTCCTCCTCCTCCTCTCCTCCACTCCAATCCCTTTGCACTCCTCCACACCCCTCCTCCTCCTCCTCCTCCTCCTCCTCCACTCTTTTTCCTTCCTCCTCCTCCTCCACCTCCTCCTTTCTCCTCCTCCTCCTCCTTCCTCCTCCTCCTCCTCCTCCTTCTCCTCCTCCTCCTCCCCTCCTCCTCCTCCCCCCTCCTCCTCCTCCTCCTCCCCTCTACGCCCTCCTCCTCCTCCTCCTTCCTCCTCCTCCTCCTCCTCCTCCTCCTCCTCCTACTTCCTCCTCCTCGCCTCCTCCTCCCTCCTCAACCCCCCCCCCCTCCTCCTCCTCCTCCTCCTCTCCTACCTTTCTCCCCCTCCTCCTTTCCTCCTCCTCCTCCTCCTCCTCTCCTCCTCCTCCTCCTCCTCACCTCCTCCTCCTCCTCCTCCTCCTCCTCCTCCTCCTCCTCCTCCTCCTGCTCCCTCGCTCACTCCGAACCTCAGACCTCCACGCCTCCTCCCCCCCCCTCCTCCTCCTCCTCCCCTCCTCCTCCACCTCCTCCTCCTTTCTTCTCCTCCTCCTCCTCTTCCTCTCCACCTACTTTCCTCCAACCTTCCTCCTCCTCCTCACTCCTCCTCCTCCTCCACCTCCTCCACCCTCGCCCTCCTCCTTCCCTCCCTCCTCCTCCGCCTCCTCCTCCCCCCCCACTCCTCCTCCTCCTTTTCCTCCTCCTCTCCTCACTCCTACCGCCTCTCCCTTTCTCTCCTCCTCCCTCTTCCTACCACCACCTCCTCCCCTTCCTCCTCCTCCTCCTCCTCCTCCTCCTCCTCCTCCTCGAGAGAGAGAGAGAGAGAGAGAGAAGCGCGGCGCGGGGCTGTTCGCTGGTTTCGGCCTCCAGGGGCCCCCTCGCCCGACCTGGGGGCGGGGCCGTCCGCAAGACGGCTCGGGAGGCAGGGCCGGTCCCTGGGCAGAGGAGGAGGAGGAGGAGGAGGAGGAGGAGGAGGAGGAGGAGGAGGAGGAGGAGGAGGAGGAGGTGAGGCGGAGAGGAGAGGAGGCGGAACAGAGGAGACGAGGATCGGCGCGAGGCGGAGGAGTCAGGAAGAGGGTGAGGCGGCTGAGGGAGGAGGAGGAGAGGCGGCGGAGGAGGCGGAGGAGGAGTAGGAGGAGGAGTTGGGGTCGAGGCCTCTCCCCGGAGGCGGTGCTCCGAGGTATGTTGGTCGTGGTAGCCACAGGATCGGGGGCCGTAAAAGAGGGGGGTTATGACTCGGGGGGGTCAGGATATCATGGCGGGGGCCATTCCCCAGATCTCGTGCCGCCTCTTCTTATTTCATTACGTCCCTGGCCCCCCCGCTGGGCGGCGCACATGCCGCCGGTCATGATTTGCACCTCCCCCCCTCTTGGACACCCCCCTCTTGGCCGCTCCCGAAAAGGTGCCCCTGGCCCAAAGTAACCCCCAGCTTTTCGCTCCCTTTTGGAGCCCCCGAGGCCCTCTGGGCTTCGTGAGGGGCGCACTGGAGGTCGTGGGGGCCTCCTTGGAGATCCTGGGGGCACCTTGGGCCAGGGGCACTTCTAAGAAGACCCGATTTGGTTGTTTTGAATCGGAGATCGATTACAGAATGGGTTTACCCCCAATTGAACTGTCCGCCGGATCCACGGACAACACGACGCATACTGTTCGTAGATTGCGAGCATTATGTATTCGTCTCACTCAGTGATCCGACGAAGCAGTTAAGTATGGAACAGTTCAACTCTGTAGTCGATCCCCTAATCGATGGTTGGGTGCAGGTCAGCGCCGATTTTCGTCGCTTTTTCTCGCTGCGCACCCGCATTCATCCTTGATTGGTGGAGCGGAACAGACCACTGTGTGCGTACCTTTTGCGTCACCTCCTCGAGCGCACAGCTGACAGCAATTGGGCTGATGAGGTCGACTTAGTCCTTTCCCATTGGGACGTCGACTTCTCGGATCCGTGAGCCAACAACGACTCTCACATGGATTGCCCTTCCCTAGGCAGTAGGACGTTGACGCAAGGGCATCTTCTATATTTTTGTATCTTTTCTGATCGGCTCGGGCCTGCCTTTCCCCCCTCCTGCCTCCCACCTCCCCCTGCTCTCGTTGTAGTTATATGCGCATCAAGTTTTTCATCACGGCGGTCAGTATGCCTTGTCACACGGAAGCCTGGCCGCAGCTGCTTCGCTGGTTCAGACTATTTCAGACATTATGTTGATTTGCCAGCATACCTCTACTCAAAATTGCTGTGCACATTCTGCATTGCCGTCGCATCCAGCCGTCTGCGAAGACCTTGCGGCTGATGCCTCCGACAGCATTCGCTAGGACGAGGAGGAAGAGGAAAATGATGAGGCGGAGGAGGTGGAGGAGGAGGAGGAGGACCACTGTAAACCCAAGACTCACCAACGATATTGCAATAAGCCCTCCCTCCAAGTTCCCTCGTCATAGTCCCCTACAAGGATTCATTCTCACTGAGGGAAGTGCCTCGTTGGAAGCAACCGCTTGTAAATCCTGTTCTGTGCCAGAACACCCCTCCCTGGGACTTCAACGGCGCGAATCACTGTTATTGTTGCGTCTTGACGATCCTGAATCGTGCCAGAACAAACTTTCTGGGACGTCAACACCACGAACCGATGTAATTGTTACGCCCTGACAGTCCGACATCGTGCCAAAACACCGTTTTGGGGATGTTAACCATACGAACCCGTGAAACTGTTGTAAATTCTTAATGCAAATGTGCGCGGCGCTGAGGCGAGAGCCCCAGTAAAGGAATGGAGGAGGACGGCGAGGAAGAGGAGGACGAGGAGGAGGAGGAGGAGGAGGAGGAGGAGGAGGAGGAGGAGGAGGGAGGAGGAGGAGGAGCAAGACGAGGAGGAGGAGGATGGGAGGGAGGATGGGGGAGGCGAGGACAGGAAGAGAGAAAGCAAAAGTGGGGTGATGACATGGGAGGGGGGGAAGGTTGACCCCACAGGACCTTTCCCGGGATCATCCCCAGAGGCGCCCTCGGGACCGCCGTTCTCCGATCTCGCGCCGCTGGCCGCTCTCCTCTCCCGGCCCGAGGCTCACCGGCGGGTTGTCCCTGCGCCCCGGGGGCCTGACCGGCGGCATCTCACTGACGCCCGGCGGCGCTGGGGCGCGCCCGCCACCCCCGCCGCCCCAGCGTCCTCCGCGGCAGTATGTGAAAGGCAGGAGGTGGTGGGTGTGTGGGAGGGACTATGATGATGACGATGATGTTGATGATGGTTATGATGATGGTGATGATGATGATGCTGATGCTGATGCTGATGATGACGATGACGATGATGATGATGATGATGATGATGATGATGATGATGATGATGATGATGATGATGATGATGATGATGAAGATGCTGATGCTGATGATAGATGCTGCTGCTGATGATGATGATGATGACGATGATGATGATGATGATGATGATGATGATGATGATGCTGATGATGCTGATGCTGATGCTGATGCTGATGCTGATGCTGATGCTGATGCTGCTGATGATGATGAGGATGAGGATGAGGATGATGATGATGAGGATGATGATGATGGTGATGATGATGGTGGTGGTGTTGATTGTGTGATCGTGATCGCGATGTCGATGCCGATGTCGATGGAGCGTGTTTCTCATAGCTTGGGGCATGACGGGCGTCACCCTACGACGTACCCCGTACGCTCCGGGCGCCGCGGGGCCGCGCGTGCTCCACGTGTGGAGGCAGAGTGCGTTTTGTGTTGTTTTTTCACCGGGATGGTGGGGCGTGTGGCCCGCATGGGGTCGGTATGGTTCCAGGTTTGTCGCCCGCCGGGTGTCGGGGGCCCCCAAACGGTGCGGTGACCACACCGTGCGGTGAGTCGGTGGGGATTCGGGGTCACCGCACGGTTTTGGGACTCGGGTCGTCCTCCGAGGACGTCTCGGGCGATTGGGGCCTCCGAGGTCCCAAGACCGTGCGGTGACGGACCGTGCGGTGAGGTCTTGGGGGATTTCGAGGTCACCGCACGGTCCGTCACCGCACCGTTTCGGGACTCCAAAGGGTGGGGGAGGGGGTGTATACTAATCGGGAACAGTGACAAGCCCTTCCCCGAGGGGGAAGAAGGGGTTTGGAAGCGGAGGCGCCGTAGACCTCCTACGCCCAGAGGGCTGGCGGGATTGATTGCGGCGCCGTGCCCGCAACACTCAGGAATCAAGCTCCCGCTTTGGATTTCCAAACGATTTACTTGGGAATCGCGCCATCGCTCGAGACTTCCTCGCGATTCATGTTGGACTGACGCTTCAGCGACCCGCCCGCTCGACCGGGCTGTCTGGGATCGCCCGCCCGACCTGCCCGTTAGGGTCCGCCCGCCCGACCCGCCCGTCTGGGTCTGCCGCTCGTACTCGTTCTCGTAGCCCCCCCTACTGCAAAGTTCTCTCGTGTCCCATCTTTCTCGCTCCCCCTCGTCTTCGCTCCTCGCTTCCTTCCCCTGTTTAAGGGGCTGCGCCGACTACACGTGGCAGGCAGGGAGGATATACCCCCCCAACGGGGGTACGATCGAAGACGAAGAGGGCGGGTATCGAGGGTTTGTGATATACGTGTTGAATGGCACGCAAGCAGATAAGAGCGAACAATCATGTAATGATTGATGTTGTATACAATCGTCCTAGCTTCGTCCTGCCTCACCTAGGGCGGGCCTCTGCTGCCGTCCCCCCCTCAGGCCAAGAAGAAGGAGGAGGAGAAGAAGGTGGAGTTTGGCGCGGGAGGTCCAACCGAGGACGCGCCTTGGGCCAATCGCTCTCTCCTCGACCTCCGCTCTGGCCTCCTCCTCCTCCTCCTCCTCCTCCTCCTCCTCCTCCTCCTCCTCCTCCTCCTCCCCCTCCTCCTCCTCCTCCTCCTCCTCCTCCTCTCCTCCTCCTCTCCTCCTCCTCTCCTCCTCCTCGACCGCTCCGCGATGGCCGCCATCGTGCAGCTGGCTGCCCAGGCCGGCTGCACCGTCCTCCCGCCTGTTCATCCGGGCGGCTCTTCCTTTGTGTGCATGGCTTGGAGAGCGACAGCAGCAGCAGCAGCAGCAGCAGCAGCAGCAGCAGCAGCAGCAGCAGCAGCAGCAGCAGCAGCATTTCCAGCAGCAGCAGCAGCATTTCCAGCAGCAGCAGCAGCAGCATTTCCAGCAGCATGGTCAGGTGACTGTGGTTGGCTTTGGACCTCTCCGGGCACGCTGCGCCTCCCCCCCCCGCGCTGTCTCTCCCGTCGTCGCCCGCTCGCCCGCATATCGACCGAGCTCCAGCCACTGCGAGCCGCTGGGTCGGCTGCGCACGACGGCTCCATCCTCCGCGTGTCCCACGAGTTTGCCGCGGGTTTCGCCCCGGCGCTGGGCGAGCTGGACGGATTCTTTTACGCTCATCTCCTCCTCCATCCTCCTCCATCCTCCTCCTCCTCCTCCTCCTCCTCCTCCTCCTCCTCCTCTTCGTCCATCCTCCTCCTCCTCCTCCTCCTCCTCCTCCTCCTCCTCCTCCTCCTCCTCCTCCTCCCTTCTCCTCCCTGTTCGCTGCCCCCTCGTGGGATTGCGTGCTCTGTGGGGGTGCTGACCAGGGCCCGTGCCTTCTCCCGAGGGATCCTGCGGCTCCTCGAGGGGTGCAGGGCTGAACAGCTCGTGGCCGGCCGCCCCCTCCTGGCCCCTGGGCGGCGCGAGGCGTTGCGTCGAGGCTGCTGCAGAAGGGGCCCCCGCGAGCTCTGCCTCGTCTTGCCTGCCACGTGCGGTAGGTTCGCGTCGTGTCGACCGGCGGCGACCCCGCTGGCCGGCGCTTCACGTGGCACGCCGCCGGCGGCCCAGAGTGGGTCGAGGTTGAACGATCTGACGCTTCGGAAGCGGCCCCTCGTTCGAGTTTGAACGCTCCCCGCGGCGTCAGGAACCAGCGCCAGGGTCGCCGCGAGCCCGTGGTGCGCGAGCTGGAGGGGGGGCTCGAAGCCGCTGGCGCTCGTCGTGAAGCGCGAGGCCCGCAGCGGGGAGCTCCCGGACGGTCCGCTGGAGGTCCGCGGCCAGGCTCAGGTGGCGTGCGCGGGGAGGCCGGCCGAGGAGCGGGCCCCCTGCTCTGCCGCCATGGGGGACGTGCTCCGGCTCTTCGCCGGGGGGCGGCCGTGGCGTGCCTTGCCGCTTCCGCCGCCCGCTTCGCCCCAGGCGGGGGGGGCGGTGTGGCTGCGGAGTTGCGTGCCCAAGCTTAGGTCGGGCGTGCCCCCCTACAGAGGGATCTTCGACGAAACATTAACACTGTTCAGAACAAATTCCAAGATAGTCAAAAAATAGTCCGGGGGCTATTTTTCGTTTTTTTTTTTTTTCAAAACCGTTTTGGGGTATCTTTTATTCTTCGTCGAAAATCCCCCCTGTAGGGGGACACGCCCGACTTAAGCCTAAGCCTTTCATCCGCAGAGCCAGTCGATCGCCAAGGCGCTCGGGTCTCCGCGGGCCTCCAGACTACGAAGGCGGCGCAGGCCAGCCCACTCCAGGGCCTTCGGTTGGGCGAGTTTGCGGGATGGCATAGCAGCACAGCAGACTCCACAGTGTGACTCTTTGCCGCCTCGCTTTGCTGCCATATCAGGCTGCTTTTGATCCTACTCCTCTTCCTCCTCTCGATCTGTTGATGCTGCACGTTCGACACAACGACTATGACTCATCATTGTCTGCGTATTGACGTGATCCATTGGATACGCAAGCTAGTGCACGAACGCAGGTGTTTTAACACTTATGTGTTGGTTATGGCGGAAGGCGACGCGCACAATTCTGTTTCTTGACAGTCACCGATCTGCCACTTTAGCCCAGCATTTAGCTAAGCGATGGGCCCCATACCAAAGTGCGGCCACCTGCTTGGAAAGCAGTCTCGCCCCAGCGACTCTGGGCAGAAGTCTCCGCTGCACGGTGGCTTCTGGTTCTGGCAACATCTATGACGACTTCGCTTCGCGCTGTTTCCGCGCGCAAGGTGGGGGTGGTCCATTCGGTCCGTCGCATCCCTCCCGTCGTCGACTCTGCAGTGCAGAGGAACCCCCAGCTTCCCTGAGCTCGCTGATGTCGCTCCTGTTTGCCAAAGGCGGGCCGAGGCAGGCGACACAGCGGAGGCCAGACTTCGGCTCGTCAGTCGTGGTGGTCTGACCGCTCCCGTCTCTGACGTGGAGCGGAGTCGTCTGATGGAGCGCGAGCCCGATCGGGAGCTCCAATCGAGGAAGCGCTAACATTGATTAGGGCGCGTGGATTGGCGACGGGTCCCGTTTCCATGCAACATCGGCGCGCTGTCGCCGGACGAGGCGGCACTGGCCTCATGTGTCGGGGGTGCCTTCGCTGATCCATGCCGGCGCGCGCCCGATCCAAGCGAGGGGGGCCGAGTCGTCGGCACCAGTACGCCTTCCGCGATGACAGGTGCAGGTTCCGGGGGGCTCAGCGGACCTCTGACGCGCACTCTGGCTATCAGCGGGCTCGCAGAGGCGCCGCGCGCGCCGGTCGATGTGGCGCGACGGAGCAGGAGGGCCTTCATATTGGAGCAGGCCCCGTCGCGGATGGCGGCGCACAGAAGGGGCTGGCGGCAGGGCTAAGCTCGACTACGCGTACGAGTGACCCTTCGCCGAAGTGACCCTTGGTGCGGGCCCATTGGGTTCCCCCGATCGCCGAGCGCGATGCGACAGTAGCGTCTTGCGCGCTCATGTTTGGTCCCCACGCGGCCCCCAGGAAGCCGCGCCCAAAAGGTCACTCGTACCCAGGGTCACTCTCGCGTGTAGCCGATGAGCGAGGAGGTGGTGGCCCCGTGCTCCTTCCCCTCGCCCGGAGGGCGACGAGCTACGCAGGCGCAGACTCTGCACGCCTGCGAAGGAACGCCTGCCAGCACGCGGGCGTCCGACGTGGTGTATGCCTAGGGGAACGAACAATGACAGAAACATAAAAACTCGAAGGTCCGCGCGGACCTCCGAGTTTTTATGATGTCATTGTTCGTTCCCCTAATGCCTGCTCGTGTGCTTCCCCGCCCCCGCAGCCGCTCCTCCGCTCTCCGCCGACCACGCAGCGCCGGCGGGATCCGGCCTGGCTGCTGGAGCCCCGCGACCGCACGCGCCTTTGGCTGGCCTTGGCGCCCCTGGTCCTCTTCCTCCTCCTCCTCCTCCTCCTCCTCTCTCACTCCTCCTCCTCTCTCACTCCTCCTCCTCTCTCACTCCTCCTCCTCTCTCACTCCTCCTCCTCCTCCTCCTCCTCCTCCTGCTCCTCTCCCCTCCTCCTCCTCCTCCTCCTCCTCCTCCTCCTCCTCCTCCTCCTCCTCCTCTCTCACTCTTGCACGCTGCCCCAGCTATCGGGTCACTCCGGCCTCCGGGTCTGCCCGTGCCCCGCCTCTGTCGCTCCGCACGGAGCCCTCGCCGCTGCTCGAAGCCGGGCGCCGCTCCTGCACGGTGTCGGCCGGTTGCTGTCGCCGCCTCTTCCTGCCCTCTGCTCTCCTGCTTCCTGCGTCCCCCCGTCGTCGCCTCGCTCGGTGCCGCTTGGCAGCACCCCTCCTCCTTCCTCGCGGCACTCGGCGCCCTCTTCCCCCTTCGCGTGCGCAGTGGCCCGCGCTGGCAGGCGGGGCCCCCGAGGCGCGCGGGCGCGGCGCTGCGGCGCTGGAGGCCCGTCCCCGGGAGCCGCTGCCCGTGCTCCCAGCGGGCTTGCGCCTCCGCGGGGCGCGAGGCCCAGCCTGCCTCCGTGCGGCAGGGCGCGGGCGGCGACGTCCTCCCCAGACCCCCTCGAGTAATGAAAAAATCATGACGGGAGTTTTTTCCTGATTTTCGGCCTGGGGGGGCCTCACTGGGCCTCGGGAGCGTCAAAAAACGACTCAGGATGCAAAGCCGGTCATGGGGAAAGGGTCGGGACCTCTGGGGGTCGACGTAACGAAAAAATTATCCCGGCAAAGCAACCTAACAGCGATGTGTAGAAGCATAGCTGGAAACATTGCCTGTGGTATTCATGTAAGAGTGCTGTTGTAGAATTCTGGTGTTCTCGCAGTCGCATTCGGATTCGCAGTGGCAGTCGCAGTGGCAACATCAGCGGCAGTCGCAGTGGCACTGCCAGTAGATGCAGTAGCAATAGCTACACTAGCAGCAGCAACAACAACAGTTGGCTCCGGGCATTCAACATGTGGCCCGGGAGTGGAGTTCTGGGAAGTCCAAGAGCACGAAGTGGCCTACAGTTGGCTCCGGGCATCCAAAATGTGGCCCAGGAATGGTGTTCTGGGAAGTCCAAGAGCACGATCCAAAATGTGGCCCTGGAATGGAGTTCTGGGAAGTCAAAGAGCACGAAGTGGCCTACAGTTGGCTCCAGGCATCCCAAATGTCGCCCGGGAATGGAGATCTGGGAAGTCGAAGAGCACGAAGTGGCCTACAGTTGGCTCCGAGCATCCAAAATGTGGCCCGGGAATGGAATTCTGGGAAGTCGAAGAGCACGAAGTGGCCTACAGTTGGCTCCGAGCATCCAAAATGTGGCCCGGGAATGGAGTTCTGGGAAGTCGTAGAGCACGAAGTGGCCTACAGTTGGCTTCGGGCATTCAAAATTGGTCCGGGAATGGAGTTCTGGGAGGTCGAAGAGCACGAAGTGTGTGACTGTTTGCTTAAAACGAGCCCGGCCCTGAGCCCGGCCCTCGCTGTCCGGATGCCGCCCAGACCTCCCTTCTGAGTCATCAGATGCTCTCTTTTGACACCACTAGAAACCTATCAGTCTTCGCTGTTAGGTAATCATTGCGTCGGGGGTCTGGGTCCCGGGCCCACGCCCCCCGAGCTCGCTCGCCCCTCGAGGGCCACGGCGCGTCGCTCGAGACTCTCTGCGGAGCCCCGCCGCCGCGGGCCGCTCGGGGGGCGCGGCTCTGCCGAGGCGGCCGCCCCTTCTCCTCCCGCCGCGCTCTCGGGCTGCAGTCGGCCATGGGCGCCCTCCCTCCGGCAGGGCCCGGCGGGCTGAGCCGCTCGTGGGCCGCGACCGGCCGACCGATTTCCTCCCGCCCTCCCAGAGACGTCTTCTCTTGGCGAGAAAAGTAGCGGCGGAAGTTTTTGTTGTTTTTGTTTTTGTTTTTGTTTTTGTTGTTTTTGTTGTTGTTGTTGTTGAACATTATTATTTCTAAAGAATAATTATTGTTGGGGCCCCTGGTGCATGGCCCCCCCGCCGCGCCTAGGCCGCAGCCGCGTTTTCATCATTTTCGTGAGGAAGTCTCAGGCAAAACGGGTGGGTCCGGATCCGGTTGTGTTGTTACGGCCCGCTTTCCCTTGTAAAAAATAAGCTAAAGTGGACATTTCTTGTTCTAACATAACCAAACTTCAAGAATCCCTTGCAAAAAATAAGGTAAAGTGGACATTCGCGCGCGCAAGACGAAATCCTTCCAAAACCTTAGTTTTCGTAGCGATTTTAACATAAAAACATCAAAAAACCAATGGTTTTTCAAAAACAAATGTCAAAATTTCATCCCGCGCGCTCTTGCGGATTCGTAGGAAACCCAACACTTTTTAAACATTTCTGTCAAACGGGCTTTTGCGAGCAACTTTTTCGAACTTCTGCAACAACGGTTGCGCACCTGCCAGGGCCATCATCCCTGTCAAATAACACCATGCGGGACACATTCGTTTTTTCTTCGCGCGCGCACGCCGTCGTCGTCGGCCGCGGGGCCCTGAATAGTAGCCACGGTCGTCCGCATGCCACGAAGTGAAGTGTCCGAACGTCATAGGGCGGGAAGCTGGGTGTGGGTGGTGGCGAAGAGTCGTTTGGAAATTTGGTAGAGCTTGAACCGGCCCCCCCACAAAGTGGGGGTATTGCCCGCCTCCTATGAAAACCCTGGCACTGGTGAGAACGGAGTGTCCCCACGTGCTAGTAATTGTTGTTGTTGTTGTTGTTGTTGTTGTTGTTGTTGTTGTTGTTGTTGTTGTTGTTGTTGTTGTTGTTGGTTTGTTTATGTATTGTTTTTTGTTCTGTTTTTGTTTGGCTGTCCCCTCCCCATCGTCGGCTCCCGGGGGCCCTCGCCAGGCCTCGGGACCGTCCAAAAGCGTCTCGGGACGCGACGCCGGTCCCGGGGAGAAGATCCACGCCGCGGGATGGACCAACACCTTCCCGCCGCGGTTTTGTCCGAACATGTGTTGTGCCATTTCCAGGGGCCCCTTAATTGGAGCCGGGCGCTGTTCGGACCTCTGTCAGGGGCAACGTTAGGGGTGGATAGGCTCAAGGGGGGATGCAACCGCCGATAGGGGCCCGATAGCCCACCCCGCCGAGGAGTTGCGGCTTCGCTGTCGGGGACTTCTCGCCGATCCATCGGCGATGTACCGTCGATTCCACAGTCGATGTTTCCTCCGTTGAGCTGGTCCCCCCCATGATCTTTTCCTTCATCTCTGTGGCTCCACGCTATGGAAGAGGTCACGGCGTCGGAGAGGCCCAGGCGCGGCTACGCGCTCAGCCGCGTGCCTCCCCCCTTGTTCCCCCCCAACAGGAGTGCGCCGGCGACGACGACGGCGTTGCGTGGGGCCGCATCGTGTCCGTGCGGGGCAGCTTCGGGTTTCTGCAGCCGCTGGGTTCCCGCGGCGGCCGGCCGGGCCGAGGTCGAGATCGAGGTCGAGATCGAGGTCGTCGTCATCGTCGTCGTCGTCGTCGTTGCCATCGTCGTCCCCGTTGTTGTCGTCGTCGTCGCCGCCTTTGACGTCGCCGTCTGCTTCGCCGTCGCCGTCGCCTCGCCGTCGTTGTCAGGGTCGTAGTCGTCGTCGTGTTCGTCGTCGCCTTGGTCGTCGTTGTTGTCGCCGCCGCCGCCGCCGTCGCCGTCGTCGTCGTCGTCGTCGTGGTCATCTTCGTCGTCCTATTCGTCGTCGCCCCCCTTTCCATCTCCCTCCTGTCGTCTGTTCTGCCCAGCATCGGTTTC
The DNA here is from genome assembly GCA_963575745.1 of Prorocentrum cordatum. Lineage (NCBI taxonomy): Eukaryota > Dinophyceae > Prorocentrales > Prorocentraceae > Prorocentrum > Prorocentrum cordatum. Next base: position 55,882 of record CAUYUJ010018924.1, read on the forward strand.
GTGGGCCACGTGGGGCGTTGGACGCAAGGTGCTCCTGCATAGCTTTCCAAGGGCAACGCGTGCCTCTCCACGTGATCTTTCGTTTGGGCTGTGCTGGTTGACCCGCCGCGTCTTGCCCTCGTTTGTTTTTCTGCCGGGTTGTCGGACAAACATTGTTGGTGAATGTGTCGGGTGGTAAATCAATGGTGGGCGGGCGAGCTATGACGGCTAACCCCCTCTGCCCGTCTATTCTTGTCGTTCTTTGATCCGCCGATCTCCGACTGTCGCCTTCCCTGCTGCCTAATGGATGGCCCTCGCGCCGTGCAGAATTCCGAATCTGATGCTACGCAGGACTAGCAATGCATGGGGATCGCCGTGGCGGGCCCCAACCTGAAGAAGAGCAACGAGCGAGGGGATGGACGAATGAGCGAATGAGCGCTGTCCGGGATGACCCGGAGAAGATCCGGCAGGCAGCTTGCGGCGTCGAGCCTGGGCCGCCCTCGCCGCAAAGCTGCAACACTGCAGTGCCCCGCGCTGCGCGAGCCCCCGGCGGCCCTGGCCGCCCGGCAGCCAGGGCCAGAGAGACCCCAGGGCGCTTCGGGCCGCACGGGAGGTGCCGTGCGGCGCACCGCCCCGCGCCACGACGGCGGGGCCCAGGGCACTCCGCACCTCGCCGTGCCCTCGGGACAGGCGGCGGGTGCCGCCGCAGAGGCCGCCGCCCTGTGGCAGTTGTCGCGCCGGCCAGCGCAGGGCGGCGCTCGCGACGTCGCAGGCCTCGTTTTCAGGATCTGCGCAAGGATCGCCCTTCCTGCCGTGGTGCTTGGAGTCCCTAGTTTGAGGGGCGGCGCCTGACTGAATGCCATTGCGTGAGGAGGAGGAGGAGGAAGAGGAGGAGAAGGAGGAGGAGGAGAGAAGCAGGAGGAAGACGAGGAGGATGACGATGACGATGAAGATGACGACGACGATGATGATGCTGATGATGACGATGCTGCTGCTGATGATGATGATGATGCTGATACTGATGATGATGATGATGATGATGATGATGATGATGATGATGATGGTGGTGGTGGTGGTGGTGGTGGTGGTGGTGATGACTATGATGTTGCTACTGATGATGATGCTGATGATGACGATGATTATGCTGCTGATGATGATAATGACGATGAGGCTGCTGATGATAATGATGATGATGACGATTCTACAGGCTTACGCCACATCCGCCCACCCCTTGGATTCCTTGTGATAGAAGCGCGAAGTCGTCAAGCATCATTAGTCGTTTTCTCTCGCCTTGCAATGTTTGGTCCCTGCAGCGCGGCACGAAGGCAGTTTTGAAGCCACTTGGGGGCATCTGACGGCTTTTTGGGGCACTCTTGGGGCCTCCGTGTGGCTCCTGGGGGCGGAAAGGTAGATGTTTAGAATTTCTGGACAGCACCACTGAAGCGCAAGACATGCAAAGGAGTCCCTGATCTCTGGGATCTCTTGCGGGGCTTCTCGCGGGACTCTTGGAGGCAGTTTCGAAGTTTCTTGGGGGCCGTTTTGGGGCCGTTTTGGTGCCTCTTGGGTTTTTTTGGGGGCCTATTCAGGCTGCTGATGATAATGATGATGATGATGATGATGATGATGATGATGATGATGATGATGATGATGCTGATGATGATGACGATTCTTATGATGATAATGCTGCTGCTGATGATGATGATGATGATGTTGCTGATGCTGATGCTGATGCTGATGCTGATGCTGCTGATGATGATGGTGATGCTGATGGTGATGATGATGATGGTGATGATGGTGGTGGTGGTGGTGACGATGATGCTGCTGCTTATGATAACGATGATGCTGTTGCTGCTGCTGATGATGATGATGCTGCTGCTGCTGCTGCTGCTGATGATGATGATGATGATGATGATGATGATGATGATGATGATGATGATGCTATGAGACGACGATGATATGGGATAATGACAGGGTGTGTCAATGATGAGCGGGAGCCAGAACACAGTCACGCTGATGTGGACGATGGGCAGGAGTATGGGTGGAGAAACGCCTCAGGCTCGGTGGCCGATAAGGGCGACGTGTTCTTTCGCGCCGCGGACGTGGTGGGCATGAACTGCCTGGACCAGCCGCCGCCCGGCTTGCGTTGCCAGTTGACCGAATGCTCCCTCCATTCCATTAGAGCACGGTTTGTCAGGAGCTTGGGGGGGAGGAGGAACAGGAGGAGGAGGAGGAGGAGGAGGAGGAGGAGGAGGAGGAGGAGGAGGAAGAAGAGGTGGAGGAGGAGGAGGAGGAGGAGGAGGAGGAGGAGGAGGAGGAAGTGGACTGGGCTGGAGAAGGTCGAGGTCAAGAAGGGGGATGGGGACGAAAGTCGTGATGAGTAGGAGGGAGTATTGCGAAGGCCTTACGGCCAGTGCCGCTGACCCTGAATGGCGACGACGACGACGACGACGACGAGCGCTCTTGGGGGCCTCTTGGGGGTAGTTTGTGGGCCTCTTGGGAAGCTCTTAGGGGCCGCTTGGAAGCCTCGTGGGGGCCTCTTGGGGCTTCCTGGGGGTCTCTTGGAGGGGGCCTGGGACGTCTTGGAGGCTTCTTGGACGGTCTTGGGGCTGTCTTGGGCGTTTGCGGCAGATCTTTGGGCGACTCGGGGCCCTCTTGGGCCGTCTCGGGGGCCATCTTGGGCATTCGGACCTCATTTGGAGTGTTTTCGAGGTTTCTAGGCCGCCCGAGGGAAAACGAATCTGCCCCCCCACCCCCCCCGGGACACCCCCCGGCCCGGGACCCCCCCCGGGACCCCCCCGGACCCCCCCCCCTGGGGAAGGGATCGAAGGGAAGGGGCTTCCCTTCGACTCGATTACGACACTGCTAGATTTTTCTCTCGCTCACGAGCTTGAGAAGGAAGCTGCAGGGAAAAGGGACGACGGAGGCGACGACCGACGGAGACGCCGACTCGAACAGCCAAGCCCCTCGCACACGCCGACAGGGTCGGCGGATTTGGGGAGCGGGGGAGGCAGCGCGATCGGATGAGGGCAGGGGAGAAAGGGATGAAGGGAGGAAGCTCCTCCTCCAATCTCTCCTCCTCCTCCTCCTCCTCTTCCTCCTCCTCCTCCTCCTCCCTTCTCCCCTCCTCGTCGTGCTCCCCGAGAGGGAAACCTCGTACCTGCGGTGCCCCCTCGCCTGCGTCCCGGACCTCCGTCGTCGTGTTTTTGTTGTTTTTGTTTGGGCTGTTTCTCAACGTGGACCTCTGGAGGTCTCGACCCCTTCCCGGGGACCAGCTTTTCATCCCGAGTCGACCTTCGACGGCCCCGGGGCCCGGCCCAGCAAGGGCACCCCAGAGGTCCCCAAACAGCAGCAACATCCGGCCGTCGCAGCGTGTTCGTCGCAGCTCGGGGACGTGCGGGTTGTCCACGGGGGTGGCACGGAAAGCAGCCCCCCCCCCGGGCCCAGCGCCGGGGATCCGAGCCGACTGGGAGCCGCCGGCCCCGCCAGCACTGCGTGCCCGCGCTCCCCTGCGTACGGAGGGGGAGGAGGAGGGGTAGGGGGAGGACCGCGCAGATGACCAGAGGTCAGTTTCAAAACGCAGCGGGCCTCACCGCAGAAGTGGAAGCTGACAAGTAAATTTCAAGTCCTTCCAGTCAGGGCTTTCATGAACTTGTTAGTCAGAAAGCTCTTGCCCGATGGAGCGCACGCTTGGCACTCTCAAGTGGTTTTGGCTGCTTTAGGTCGCGTGAGGAGGAGGAGGAGGAGGAAGAGGAGTAGGAGGAGGAGGAGGAGGAGGAGGAGGAGGAGGAGGATGAGGAGAGGAGGAGGAGGAGGAGGAGGAGGAGGAGGAGGAAGAAGGTGAGGAGGAGGAGGAGAGCGACGGCGACGGCGATGGCTCGCCCTTGTCCCTCCCTGGTGCCCCCGCCTCCCCTTCCTCCCTCCTCCCCTCTCCTCGGGGGCAACGATGGGGTACAGCCAGCCCAGATTAGTAGGTCGACCCTGCCAAGTCAAGGGTACCCTTGTGTCCTCTGTCTCGCGACCCATGCTTCCTACATTCGTGTGGCAATGTGGCCCTCGGAAGGGTCTTGTGTCCTCTCGCGTGTCCTGTCCAATCGAGTCCGACTGTAGGATAGGCCCCGGGGCAACTCGAAGAGAGAGAAG
>CAUYUJ010018924.1:65000-85000 GCA_963575745.1 Prorocentrum cordatum
TTAATGGAGAGGAAGCATGCTGCCGAATTAGTTCCAGATGTCTAAAACATGTTTCGAACATGGTTTTAACTATGTAAAGACATGCTTGAAAGATTTGTAGAACATGTTTTACACATGTAAAACACATGTTTCATTCAATGATCGGATTGTTAGAGTGTCCACTGCCGTGGCATCCACAACAGTAGGGATTCGGGGTGCCCATACGGTTCTGGGCCTCGGGCCGTTCTTCGATGACGTTTCGGGAGACGGAGTTTTTTTTGGGTTGCAAGGCCGTGCTGTGACGGACCGTGTGGTGAGGTCCTCCAGGATCTCGAGGTCGCCGCACGGTCTGCTCCCCGCCACGGAGACATCCGCACCCGCCATCCCTCGAGGTCCTGTTGGCACGACCCCGAAGCGGCGGATCATCCTGGCGTTAAGTCGGGCATGTCCCTCTATAGGAGGACTATTCAAGAATAGTTAAGTCATGGGGCGATTTTTCGACTCTTGTCCATTGTTCTTCAAAATCCGCCTCTAGGAGGACATGCCCGACTGAATCCTGGTGGTGGACGCGGCGCCACTACCCTACAAAGCACCACTGCGTCAGCCTCACGTGAATGAGCCGTGCCACTGGGTGCCACGTCGCGCCCGATTTTCACACAGGACCGATGGTTTGACCTGCACGCACGTGTCAACGACGGGCCTCTGACACCTCTTATGCGACTGGTTGCGCCGCCGTGCCTCACATGCAGATGGACGGCGGCGCTGCCCAGCCGCCTCCCCCGTCCTGCCCCGCACGGCCCCCCCTCCCGCCTGCGGCTCGCTGCCTGGCAGAGTTCAGCGAGCGTGTGGCACTTGGGATTCGGAGACCCCTCCCTCCTCCCGCCCCCTCCTCCGCCTCCGCTCCCTCCTTTGCCTCCTCCGCCTCCTCAGTCGGCGTCCGTCATGGTGGCAGAACGACTGCAGGCGAAGCAGAAAACAGCATAAGCATAATCTGTCAGAGCTCCGCGCGGCTCTCTTGCATCGGCGCTCGGCCCTCTGGGCGGCGCCTCGTGCGCCGCCCCTGGCGCGCTCCGCGCGTCAGAGAGGGCTTTCCAGCGCGGATCCTAAAAGTTGGCCGCGGACCTCCAAAAGTATCTGCCTACGCAGCTGAGCATGTGCGCCACCCGGCACTGCCTGAGCCCCACGAGCGTGATCGCGTGGGCCCTCTGCGCGAGGGCGCGGGCGCACCTCGGCGGGGCGAGGCCCCCTATGAGTCTCCGGGCTCGCCAGCCTCACACTGGAACTCTGCACTGTCCTTGAAGCCTGGACTGTGCTTCGCATGGCTTGCGTGCGCGGTCGCCTCGGGGTTACGCCACCCGGCATCTCGTGACCTTGCCGCACCTTTGGCACGGCCGCACGTCTTGCCCTTCCACGCCCGGCTTGCAGCCCGTGTAAGCCTGTGCTCTGGCTTCGCATGCACAAGATCTTCACGGTCTGAGCGCGCTGCACCGCCTGCGGCTTCCTCCTCCTCCTCCTCCTCCTCCTCCTCCTCCTCCTCCTCCTCCTCCTCCTCCTCCTCCCCCGCGCCCTTTCTTTTTCCTTTGTGCCCAACTCGGTTCCGATGTGTCCCTCGGCTGTCCCGCCCGCGTCTTGGGCCCACGTCGCCGCTGAACAAAAGCTAGCCAGCCTCCCTGCTGCTCCGTTCGGTGGAGCCAGATCGCCCACGGCAGCGCTTCGGATGGACCCCGAGGCACAGCTTTTGGCTGGTGACGCTGCCGCTCTGCAGCTCGCCCCCGCGACGCGCGGGCACACAGCAAGAAGCGATCGGCCTCTCGCTGTGGTGGGCCCTCTGGGCCAGCGCGCCGGCAGCCTCTCGCTGTGGCGGGCCCTCTGCGTGAGGGCCCCGAGCCGTGGCTCCTGGATCGCGTGGTGCCGGCTCGTCCTCGTGCCAGCGGCCCTCCTGCTCGCCTCCGGGGCCGCTGGGGGCCGGTGCTGCCCCTCGTGTGGGCTGCGTGCTTGCTGCGCCCGCCGGGGTCCGAGCCGCAGACGAGCTGCTGCGTCGAGCCGCGCCTCCCGACCGTGCGGTGAGGTCCCCGGGGCCTCCGAGAGGCCGCCGCGCGGTCGGTCCCCGCACCGCTCCAGGACCCCCCCCAGGCGTTGCGGAGGAGGACCGGCCGCCGCCGCCTGCCTCTGGCACCGCCCGCGGCCTGCTCCTGCCGCGCTTGCGGCGGCCGCGCAGGGGCCCGGGCGACGCGCTCGCTCAGCACTCTTGTACCTGTGGTGTGCGCTGCGTGGCCTGCCTCCCAATTAGTGCTCTCTGCGGCCCGCCTAGCTCTTAACCGGAAGAGGCTCGCTCTCGACCCGCAGATCAAACAAGTGCGCTGCGTGGCGGGCGGCTTTCTGGCCATGCCGCTCGGGGAGCGATCTGCGGTGATGTAGTGGTAGTCTATGATCGGGTCGGGCGCACGCCTCCGAGGAGGGCGCGTCGTTCCAGCAGGCCCTTCCTCGGTGCCCCACGTCTGTCGGGGGAGGGCCCGCCGGCCGCGGTGTCGGTCGGCCCTCCTCCGACCGACGGGCCCGCGCCGCCTCGGCGCGGCGGCAGCGTCGGTGCCGCCGCCTCGGAGCAAGCCGCGGGCAGCGCCTGGGCGGGCTCCGCGCGCTCTGGCCCGGTTGGGGGCGGCCTCGGCGCTCTTTTGCTCGCCCTCGGCGCTCTGTTGCGTCCACCAGTGAGCGGCAGGCCAGCCTTCAGAATGTAGCGTCTTGGGCGTTCAGATGTGTGCAGTGGTGCACCTCGCTTCTGGGGCCCCGGCCCCCCCGCGCCGACCCTCGAGGGCCCCGCTCCGGCGGATCTGCGCGCTTCGCTTCGCTTCGCTTCGGCACTGGCCCTTGCTCGGAGCGCAAGGGCCAGTGCGGTGGCCTGTGCACGGGCCGCCTGGACAGGGGCCACCTGCCGTACACCATGGCGCTGCTTGTGCGGCACCCCTCGGGCGGTGGGCTGGGCGTCGTCGCGCGGGCGCTCCTTTCCTGTGCAGGGGCGCCTCCCTCGAGTGCTTGGGCTCGCTCTGCGTCTCACGCTCTGCCGCCGCCGCGTCTTCTTGCTCTTGAGCGCCCTGGGCGTGATGCTGGAGTGCCGACGTGCGTGCTGCCTGGCCGCACGCGCGGGGTGCTGTTCCTGTTGCATCGCCTCGTCGAGGCTGGCTTTGGGTCCAGACGAGGATGCAGGAGAAGGGCTCCGTGAAGGAGACCCCACCCGTCCCCAGGGTACGCTGGGGGCGTTCGTCGAGGAATGTGCCCCGGAGGGTTCAGACCCTGGAAGATTCCTTACCTGATGAGCGCGGCGGTAGTAGCCATGGCCAAGCCCCAGTTGGTGCTCCACTGGCTTCTAGACTATGGTTTCTTTATCCACTGATGACGTATCCAATGATGTCACCGTATAACTGCCCACTTTGCTCGGGGCGCCGGGAAAGGGGGTCAGCGCTGGTGGGGGGGAGCCGATCCCTCTGATCCTCTCTGGCCAGCCAGGGCTTGGGGAGCCACGTGGCTCATTCCAGAAAGGGCCCCGCCTTCGAGGATCGAAGGGGTTGACATCTCTCCTCCAGCGGAAGGCGGCGGAAGGCCGGTGAAAGGCGGCGGAAGTAAAACGAGGGCGGTTCCGCTGGCGGAAGGCGGCGGAAGGCCGGCAGACGGCGGGGGAAGCCAAAGAATGCGCCCCAATGGAATGGCGAGGTTTTCTGGTTCAAGGTTTCTGGAGTCGGCCACGTGTGTGTGGCCTCCCCCTCCACTCCCCCCGCCGACCTCGGTTTCGGAGTTACTTCGTGGCCAGCCTGGCGTCGCGACGCGGCCCTGGCTGACCCAGATTATCGCTTCGATGATGAGCAGCATGATCTGCAGCCTGACTTCCGCGAGCCCACTTGCAATGAGGCCTTTGAACGATTTTGTCGAGGTTGTCGTGGTTGGCTCTGATGTTTTACCCTCCGTGGACAGCGGCCGTGTCGGATGGGCGAGGAAGGATTTCCACTACCTAGTCCCGTTCTTCGCCATGCTGTGTTTCAAATTATCATCCGTAGGCGATGGTCTTTCAAGCTGCTACGCCGAGGCTTCGCCGCATGATGACTTTGGACAGGGAGCGCCTGGGAGCGCCTGGGAGCGCCTGGGAGCGCCTGGCGGCGCTTGGGTGGGCGCCTGGGAGCGCCTGGGAGCGCCTGGGAGCGCCTGGGAGCGCCTGAGAGCGCCTGGGAGCGCCTGGGAGTGTCGTCGTTGCGGCAGCTCTTCCCCAGCGACCACGCCAAGACATCGAAGGTCACAGCCGGCTTGGCCGTGTGACCGTAGTGCGCTGGACGCGGACTCATCGATGTGGCAGTCACGGCGACCAGTCCTCTTCGGCGCCCCACGGGAGTTCTGCGTCCTTCGATGTGTCCACAGACTCGGCTCTATCCGTCGGCACTTGCACCAGCCGCTGTTTCGAGTGGTACTGCATCCCCACTGACGGCAGCTCGTGGAAGTCGTGCGGTGTCTCGGAGGGTGCCGGCGACGATGTGCCCCACCAGCCCCCGGTGACCCTCCTTGCTGGTGCTGGCGATCGGAGGCGACGGCTGACAGTCCCGACGGTCAGCATGTGTTCTCCGTGATGCCCCTCCTTTCCCAGTGCCCTCCCTAGGTGCCCCGCTCCCCCGCTCACGCCACCGCGCGAGCAGACGCTGTATAGTGGGCGCGTAGAATGACTCCAGCGCGACCTGAATTCAGGGTCTTCCTGCTTGCTTCCAGGGCAATTCAGAGCAGTTCTGAGCAATGCAAAGAAGTGCAGCGTAGAGCATTGCTTCGCATCGCTTGGCATCGGTTGGCACTGCTCGGCGTTGCTTGGCGTTGCTTGGCATTGCTTACTTCGCATTGCTTTGCATTGCTCGGCATTGCTTGTCGTTGCTTGGCATCGCTTGGCATTGCTTGGCATTGCTAGCATCGCTTGGCTTTGCTTTGTCGCTTTGCTTTTCGTTTCCTGGCCTTGCCTGGCGCTGCTTAGCATTGCTCGGCATCGCTTGGCATTGCTTGACTTTGCTTTTCGTTGCTTGGCATTGCGTGGCGTTCTGCAGCCACAGCGGGCAACCCTGGGCAGCCCTGGACTGACGGGCAATTGGGCAACCGGGCAACCGGGCAACCCCGGGGAACTACGGGGAGCCTTGTGCAACGCGGCAGCAGGGCAACCTGGGGATCCCCGAGGGCGACCTCTCGTTACCGCCGGCCGCACCCACCGGATGTTTCACAAATCACCCGGGACCCCATCAGGCAGAGCCTAACTAGCGAATCAGAAACCGCCCTGCCAGCAGGTCTCCCGCGGCAATCTCTCGCCGCCCGATGGCCGCAAGGACCCACAGCAGCCTTGGAACCCCGTAGGATGCTCAAGGATCGACGACAGCGGTGTCCCTGCTGTATACGCCAGAGTTCTGATCTGCTTGGCCCCTCAATCGGTGCCCCACTCGGCCGCATGGGATGCTTTCTCGGAGCCCGTTCGGGCGCATGGTTTCAAGGCTCTGACCGGGGGGGCCCAGGTTGAAGGCGCAGGGAGCGCTCTGGCTCCCTTGCCTTTCGAGCACACCGGCCTGCGCCTGTCAGATGAATGCCAGGGTTCTTGGCCTCAACGGGGACGGCCAGGAGCATCGACCGCAAGGCCCGAGGGCAATATGGTGCCGCATCGAGGGCACTGTTTGGCCTGGGCGCGCGCACTGCCGCTGGCCCCAGGCGGCTGGAAGAAACCACAACCTGGGTGAACGCAACCATCGTCTGATGGGAGCGTTTGCCCAGGGCTAATAATATCCAGATCATTTTTTGCACCCCGCCGTTTAAAGTTTGCGTGCGTGTTGTCTAGATGTTTTTTTGTTTGTTTGTGTTTTTTTGTTTTCTCTCTCTCTCTCTCTCTTTCTCTGTCTCTCCCTCTATCTCTGTCCGTGTGTGCACATTTCCTTTATCGGTGTCCAATCTTCCGCACTCCGCCCTCCTCCCTCCTCCCTCCCTCCTCCCTCCTCCCCCCCTCCTTCCCCCCTCCCTCCCCCCATCCTCCTCTTCCTCATCCTCCTCCTCCCTCCTCCCTTCTCGCAGAGTTCTGCACGCAGCCATCGGGCCACAAACTCTCCTTTACTAGCCGGCACCTTGTGCCGCTCCGTGTCGGCACCCTGAGGGCCGCGGCGCCCATGCGGCTGGATGGTGCGCTGGCCGGCCCGCTGATTCTCGCGGTGTGCGCCGTGCTCCGTGCGAGCGCCCTCCAGAGCCGAATCGTGTACGACCTGGAGGCCGAGGGCGAGGGCGCCTCGGACGACCTGCAGGGCCAGAGCGAGGGCAGGTCCTACAGCCTGGAGGGCGGCGACCAGGGCGCCTCGGACGACCTGCAGGGCCAGAGCCAGGGCAGGTCGTACAGCCTGGAGGGCGGCGACCAGGGCGCCTCGGACGACCTGGCGGCTCAGGGCGAGGGCGAGTCCACCGACCTGCAGGGCCAGAGCGAGGGCAGGTCGTACAGCCTGGAGAGCGGCGACCAGGGCGCCTCGGATGACCTGGCGGCCGAGGGCGAGGGCGAGTCCACCGACCTGCAGGACCAGAGCGAGGGCAGGTCGTACAGCCTGGAGGGCGGCGACCAGGGCGCCTCGGATGACCTGGCGGCCGAGGGCGTGGGTGACGTGCCCGCGGACACCCGCAGCGAGAGAGAGTGGCCGCGGTTAGTCGTGAAGGAGGGGGCGGCGCAGCATCAAGCAGCAGCAAGGTGATGAGCAGCAGCAGGAGGTGGATGATGATGATGATGATGATGATGATGATGATGATGATGATGATGATGATGATGATGATGATGATGATGATGATGATGATGATGATGATGATGATGATGATGATGATGATGATGATGATGATGATGATGATGATGATGATGATGATGATGATGATGATGATGATGATGATGATGATGATGAGGAGGAGGAGGAGGAGGAGGAGGAGGAGGAGGAGGAGGAGGGAGGACGAGAAAGCTCCTGAGGCTGCTGCTGCTGGTGATACTGATAGTGATAATAATAATAATGATGATGCTGATGATGATGCTGCTGCTGATGATGATGCTATGGTGATGACGACGATGATAATGATGATGCGTCTGATGATGCTGATGATGCTGGTGACGATGTTGCTGATGATGATGCTGATACTGATGATGCTGCCGATGATGATGGCACTGCTAATGATGATGATTATGAGGCTGGTGATGGGGATGATCAAGATGATGCTGACGATGCTGACGATTATGATTATGCTAATGCTGCTGCTGGTGACGATGCTGCTGATGCTGCTGATGCTGATGCTGATGATGATGGTGATATCGACGAGGCTCATGATGATGCTGATGATTGTGAGGATGATGATGAGGCTGCTGCTGCTGATGATGATCATGCTGAGGATGATGATGCTGCTGGTGATGATGACGATGCTGATGCTGATGATACGGTGCTAATGCTATGATGATTTTGATGATGACGATTGCGATGTTGACGACGATGCTGATGATTGTACTGCTGATGATGACGATGACGACGACGACGACGACGATGATGATGATGATGATGATGATGATGATTATGATGATGATGATGATGGTGATGGTGACGATGATGATGATGATGATGCTGATGATGAAGATGATGATGATGATGATGATGATGATGATGATGATGATGATGATGATGATGATGATGATGAGATGATGATGATGATGATGATGATGATGATGATGATGATGATGATGATGATGATGATGATGATGATGATGATGATGATGATGATGCTGGTGATTTTCCAACTAGGCTTGCCCTATAGGAGTTCCAACTCAAACCCTACTAATTGGTCCGTTGCCCCCCAATTTCTATGCCCCCTTCCCCCTAATTCCTATTGCTATGTTTATGCCTATGCCTATGCCTCCCCCTAACTCCTATGCTTACGCCTATGCCTATGCCAATGCCCATGCCTATGCCTATGCCTGTGCCTATGCACCACCTCTGAGCGTTCCCATGCCTAAGCCTATATGCCTAAGCCTATGCCTAAGCCTATGCCTAAGCCTATGCCTATGTCTATGCCTATCCACCACCTCTGAGCGCCCCTCCACCTCTTTGCATCATCTTCACGAAGCTGACCCGGCTCCTTGGTAACGCGTGCCAGTAGACGCCCCAACAGAGCGCGGCGCGGAAACGTCCGCGAGGGAGGCGTGGTCGGCGCGCTGCTCCCCTGACGCAGCTGCTGGGTCGCACGGTCCACTACGGTGCAGTAGAGTGGGCTGGGGTGTGCGCGTGTTGAAAGCAGGATCGTCCTCATCGCCATCATCATCGTCATCATCACCATCACCACCCGCTACTATTTGGAGTCAACGCTGGCTGATATGATGATGGTGCTGATGGTGATGATGACGGTGCTGATGATGACGGCGATTATCATGATGATGCTGCTGGTGCTGCGAATGATGATGCTGGTTGTGCTCATGCTGATGCAGATAGCGAGGAGGAGGCGGTGGCGATGGGAGCAGAGGCGTGGCATGGGTTGTTGGTGGTGGCGATGCTGTTGGCCATGCTGGTGGTGATGCTGATGATGATGACGATGGCGATGGTGATGATGGTGATGGGGGTGAAGAGGAGGAGGAGGTGGAGGAGGAGGAGGAGGAGGAGGCGGAGGAGGAGGAGGAGGAGGAGGAGGAGGAGGAGGGGGAGGAGGCTGATGACGAGGAAGAGTATGATCATGCCGCAGGAGCGCGCTTAAGGCGCTCAGCCGTGGCATCGGCTCATCCACCCAGCGCCCACTCCCCGCCAGGGGAACGCCCGTGGCTCCCTCATTCGACTTCAGGCGGGTATCATGGAGTCAGGACCTGTATCAACTTCTGGGAGAGAACAGGGGCATTCGTTGAGAGGGTTGCCGAGGTCTGCGTTCTGGTTTTCGTTTGCGGATTTCGGTCTCCATGTGGTTGTTGGGCCCCTGAGAGGCCCGTGGCGTCAGTGCGGAGGTTTTTCTGGATTGTGAGGGTTCTTTCAGAGTGGCTTCGCCAAAGCAGCGGGAAACAACACAAAGGAACATTATGCGTATGGAGATGCACACGGTGATGATGGTGAATCTGGTGATGCTGCTATCCCTTCTGCTTCTGCTGCTGTTGATGCTGCTGCTGATGATGATGATGATGACAATGACGATGATGAGGAACGGTAGTGGTAATAGTGGTGGTGATGACGGTGATGGTGATGGGGATGATGATGAGGATGCGGATGATGCGTATGATGTTGCTTGTGATGGTGATGGTGATCATGATGATGATGGTGCTGATGCGGATGATTTTGATCATGATCGCGAGGAGGCTTATGCTGAAAACGATGATGTTGATGAGAATGTTGTAGTGCAGATGGAAGGAAGGTGTGTAGCAGGAGGCGGAGGGTTCATTGAGGGAATGCACTTCAGGGGCAGTGGGGTATAATGATGACGACGACGGTCGTGACGATTATGCTTCTGATGGTGATGATGACGGAGGTGGTGATCATGATGCGGATGATGATGACAGCGATGATTATCATGACGTCGTGGATGTGGATGATGATGGTGATGATAATGCTGCTGATGATGATGGTGTGCATGATCATGATGATGATGATGGTTATGCTGATTATGTTGATGATGATGGTTTGGCTGCTGCTGCAGATGGTGATGCTAGCAGTGAAGATGATGGTGATGATGCTGATGCTGCTGCTGCTGATGATGCTGATGCTGCTGCTGCTGATGATGATGATGATGGTGGTGATGGTCCTGCTGCTGCTGATGATGCTGTTAATGACTGTGGTTTTGATGACGATCATGATGACGATGATGTGTCTTGTGCGGCAGATGATGCTCATGCCAATGACCTCCGGTGGCGACTTGTCTGGCGCTGCAGCAGGCCGCAGCGTCGGAACCAGATGGCGACGGTGTTCGGCTGCAGCGATGGCGGTTTTCTCACAGATGCCACTCGAGAACTCGCGCCCCACTTGAGTCTCCAGGGCGGCCGCAGCGGCCCTCAACTTCAGCGCAGGCTCTGGCGCGCACGCTGCGGCAAGGCCCTCCTCCTTGGGCGGCCCTGCAGCCGGTCAGGTCTCACGCCAGCAGCATCCAGGCCGGTTCGTGGTCGCTCACCACGGTGGCGCGCGGCGCCGACAGGGCCCCGCCGTGGTGGGGTAGCGACCCTCCATGGGCCGCGTGATGCGCCGCTTCCTGCTGGAGCCCTCCGCGCCCTGGCGGGGTTCGCACCTCATCAGCAGGGCTGCACTTGCCGCTGTCGGCGCAGCAGGCGCACCGCTGCCTGCCCAGGCTGCGGTGCGGCTGCCATGCCGGCCGCGGCCGCTGCTGGCACCGCCCAGCCTGCACCGCGTGGCAGCCGCCGCCGCTGCTGCCATGGCAGGTTACCCTTGCCGCTGGCGGCATGGCAGCCCCCGCGGCCTGGCGCCGCCGCGGGCGGAACTCGGTGGTTCAAAGAGGGGGTCCTGAGGGATGGGGTCCTCAGGACGATGTGCCCCAGACAACGTAAATCCACCCTTGGATCCCTTCCTATCCTCAGGCCCCCCTCCCTCGGGATCCCATCTTGGAACCACCGCGGAACCCGTCGCTCCCCCCTGCCGCGGGGCAGCAGGTGCGCAGGAGCCCCACGCCCCGCTCGCGGGCGGCCGCCCGTGGGCAGGCGGCTGCGGTGTGCTGCCGCCTGGGTCCCCACGCGGGGGCTCCGGCCCGCAGCGCGCGCCCCCGCGGCGCAGTCGGCCACGCTCGGGGCCGCTCGAGCTTGGAGGCGGCCAGGGGGTCCGAATCGGTTGGGGACCCAGAAAATCGTTCAGGAAAGGGGGGGTGGGGGGCAACATCCACTCATGATCGGTCCCCGGATCCTTGTTCTGGGGTCCTTCTGGGGTCCATGTGGTGCTTGCAGTGTTTCACCTTGGATCCGTTTTGGACGGCCTGGGGGCCCGAAAACGCATGCCTGAGGCAGAAAAAGGTACAAACCCTTCGCGGTCCGATAGCCTCGAACCTGCCCCCTCGCCCTGCTGGCTGGGACAAGTGCTCGGCCACCTCAGACCCCCAGCCGGCTCCAGGCTCCAGCAGCGCACGCCATGCTGCGGCGTACGCGCCGAGGGCACCCAGCGCGTCGCCGTGGCCCGTCGACGCGCCGAGGGCACCCAGCGCGGGCGTTCCAAGGTTGAACGCCGCCAGTGGCCCGGAATCGGCCAGAGTGGAACGATCTTGCGATCGAAAAGCCGCCGATTGTTCCAGGTCGAACGATCCACGCGGTGTCTGAAACCAACGCAGAACTCATCACGGCACGAAGCTGCCGCAGCGTGTCGCCGCGGCGGCCCCGGCGACGCGCTCTGCCCTGCGAGCGGATAGTGCGTCGCTCCTCTCCGTGGGGCGGGAGGCTCCGAAGTGCTTGGGACGTCGACGCTGCTGGCTGGGAAGTGGATAGCGTGTCGCGCCGAAGCGCGGTGGGCCATGACCAGCGGAGCGACACGCTAGCCAAGAGATCCCGACCGTAGGGCCAGGGTAAAACGTTCAAGAGCGCTCCAGAGCGCTCGCGCTCCAGAGCGCTCTCAGAGCGTGCTGGAGCGCTCCAGAGCGGCCGCGGCGCGCCATGCATCCTCCACATGCGTTTTTTTGTTACCCCCTTTTTTGCTGTTTTTCCCAACCATCCTGTGGTGTTGGGTCCTCGTTTTGAAGAGACGGTGCCCCGCGTTCCTTCCTTCCTCCTTCCTCCTCCCCCCCTCCTCCCCCTCCCACCCCTCACACGGTTCGTGGCCCCATAGGGAGCTCCACCGAAGGCCCCAGTGGCAGGGTTCGCATGGCGGCCCCGCCCCATTTTGGCGCACCCCTCACACGGTTCGTGACCCCATAGGGAGCTCCACCGAAGGCCCCAGTGGCAGGGGGTTCGCATGGCGGCCCCGCCTCATTTTCGCGCACCCCTCACACGGTTCGTGGCCCCATAGGGAGCTCCACCGAAGGCCCCAGTGGCAGGGTTCGCATGGCGGCCCCGCCCCATTTTGGCGCACCCCTCACACGGTTCGTGGCCCCATAGGGAGCTCCACCGAAGGCCCCAGTGGCAGGGTTCGCATGGCGGCCCCGCCTCATTTTGGCGCACCCCTCACACGGTTCGTGGCCCCATAGGGAGCTCCACCGAAGGCCCCAGTGGCAGGGTTCGCATGGCGGCCCCGCCCCATTTTGGCGCACCCCTCACACGGTTCGTGGCCCCATAGGGAGCTCCACCGAAGGCCCCAGTGGCGGGGTTCGCATGGCGGCCCCGCCTCATTTTGGCGCACCCCTCACACGGATCGTGGCCCCATAGGGAGCTCCACCGAAGGCCTCAGTGGCAGGGTTCGCATGGCGGCCCCGCCCATTGTGGCGCACCCCTCACACGGTTCGTTGCCCCATAGGGAGCTCCACCGAAGGCCCCAGTGGCAGGGTTCGCATGGCGGCCCCGCCCATTTTGGCGCACCCCTCACACGGTTCGTGGCCCCACAGGGAGCTCCACCGAAGGCCCCAGTGGCAGGGTTCGCATGGCGGCCCCGCCCATTTTGGCGCACCCCTCACACGGTTCGTGCCCCATAGGGAGCTCCACCGAAGGCCCCAGTGGCAGGGTTCGCATGGCGGCCCCGCCCATTTTGGCGCACCCCTCACAGGTTCGTGGCCCCATAGGGAGCTCCACCGAAGGCCCCAGTGGCAGGGTTCGCATGGCGGCCCCGCCTCATTTTGGCGCACCCCTCACACGGTTCGTGGCCCCATAGGGAGCTCCACCGAAGGCCCCAGGGGCAGGGTTCGCATGGCGGCCCCGCCTCATTGTGGCGCACCCCTCACACGGTTCGTGGCCCCATAGTGAGCTCCACCGAAGGCCCCAGTGGCAGGGTTCGCATGGCGGCCCCGCCCCATATTGGCGCACCCCTCACACGGTTCGTGGCCCCGCAGGGACATAGGGAGCTCCACCGAAGGCCTCAGTGGCAGGGTTCGCATGGCGGCCCCGCCCCAGTGTGGCGCACCCCTCACACGGTTCGTGGCCACATTGGGAATTCCTTTTGCTTCGTCCCACCTGCCCTGCGGTATTCACGTTTGCATATGGTTGGGTCCTTCGCCAGGATAATTTTGTGTTGGACTTTCATTCTTGAAGAATAATTATTGTTGATCCCCCCCCACCGGTGCACATTGATTTTTTTCGATTGAAGTGCCACCCCCGGGGCTCGCACCTTGTTTTTTCTCAAGGAAAGTCTTCCTGCTCAAACTGTGCCCCTGCCCCCCGGGCTACAACAACAACGGCTCCCGCCTGAGACTTCCTCGATTTTTACTCAGGACCCCCGCTCCCGCCTGAGACTTCCGCGCAATTTACTCAGGAAAGGCGCTCCCGTCTGAGACTTCCTCGCAATGTAATCAAGACCCCCGCTCCCGCCTGAGACTTCCGTGCGATTTACGTGGGAACGGCGCTCCCGCCTGAGACTTCTTCGAATTTTACTCAGGACCCCCGCTCCTGCCTGACATTTCCGCGCAATTGACTCAGGAACGGCGCTCCCGCCTGAGACTTCCTCGCAATTTAGTGAGGACCCCCGCTCCCGCCTGAGACTTCCGTGCAATTTGCTCAGGAACGGCGCTCCCGCTTGAGACTTCCTCGCAACTTAGTCAGGGCCCCCGCTTCCGCCTGAGATTTCCTCACAATGTACTCAGGACTGCGCTCTCGCGTGCGACGTCCTCACAAATTATTCTGGAATTGCGTTTCGGCGCTCAGGAACCACGCACGCGCCAAGGACGCCTTCACAACGTGGTATCTTCCCTCTTCCTTCGTCCTTCCCCCTCCCCTTCCTCCCACTCTCCCTCGTTCTTCCCCTCCTCCTCTTGCAGGGCCCGCGCCAATTCCAATGGCGGGCAGAGAGATGTACGCCCCCGAAGGATTGTCCGCCCGTTCCGGTTTGCCCGTACGTCTAAGCCCGCCGGCCCCAGCAAAGAGAAATAATCCCCCCGAAAGGGGTGTGATCGAAGACGAAGAGGGCGGGTATCGAGGGTGTAGGGTATACGTGTTGAATGACTCGCGGGCAAGTACGAGCGTACAGCCTTAAAATGGTTGTTGTTGTTGAACTCTCATTCTTGAAGAATAATTATTGTTGATCCCCCCCCACCGGTGCACATTGATTTTTTTCGATTGAAGTGCCACCCCCGGGGCTCGCACTTTGTTTTTTCTAAAGGAAAGTCTTCCTGCTCAAACTGTGCCCTTGCCCCCTGGGCTACAACAACAACGGCTCCCGCCTGAGACTTCCTCGATTTTTACTCAGGACCCCCGCTCCCGCCTGAGACTTCCGCGCAATTTACTCAGGAAAGGCGCTCCCTTCTGAGACTTCCTCGCAATGTAATCAAGACCCCCGCTCCCGCTTGAGACTTCCGTGCAATTTACGTGGGAACGGCGCTCCCGCCTGAGACTTCTTCGAATTTTACTCAGGACCCCCGCTCCTGCCTGACATTTCCACGCAATTGACTCAGGAACGGCGCTCCCGCCTGAGACTTCCTCGCAATTTAGTGAGGACCCCCGCTCCCGCCTGAGACTTCCGTGCAATTTGCTCAGGAACGGCGCTCCCGCTTGAGACTTCCTCGCAACTTAGTCAGGGCCCCCGCTTCCGCCTGAGATTTCCTCACAATGTACTCAGGACTGCGCTCTCGCGTGCGACGTCCTCACAAATTATTCTGGAATTGCGTTTCGGCGCTCAGGAACCACGCGCGCGCCAAGGACGCCTTCACAACGTGGTATCTTCCCTCTTCCTTCGTCCTTCCCCCTCCCCTTCCTCCCACTCTCCCTCGTTCTTCCCCTCCTCCTCTTGCAGGGCCCGCGCCAATTCCAATGGCGGGCAGAGAGATGTACGCCCCCGAAGGATTGTCCGCCCGTTCCGGTTTGCCCGTACGTCTAAGCCCGCCGGCCCCAGCAAAGAGAAATAATCCCCCCGAAAGGGGTGTGATCGAAGACGAAGAGGGCGGGTATCGAGGGTGTAGGGTATACGTGTTGAATGACTCGCGGGCAAGTAAGAGCGTACAGCCTTAAAATTGTTGTTGTTGTTGTTGTTGTTGTTGTTGTTGTTGTTGTTGTTGTTGTTGTTGTTGTTGAATTCTCATTCTTGAAGAATAATTATTGTTGATCCCCCCCCACCGGTGCACATTGTTTTTTTTCGATTGAAGTGCCACCCCTGGGGCTCGCACCTTGTTTTTCTCAAGGAAAGTCTTCCTGCTCAAACTGTGCCCCTGCCCCCCGGGCTACAACAACAACGGCTCCCGCCTGAGATTTCCTCGATTTTTACTCAGGACCCCCGCTCCCGCCTGAGACTTCCGCGCAATTTACTCAGGAAAGGCGCTCCTATCTGAGACTTCCTCGCAATGTAATCAAGTCCCCCGCTCCCGCTTGAGACTTCCGTGCAATTTACGTGGGAACGGCGCTCCCGCCTGAGACTTCTTCGAATTTTATTCAGGACCCCTGCTCCTGTCTGACATTTCCGCGCAATTGACTCAGGAAAGGCGCTCCCGCTTGAGACTTCCTCGCAATTTAGTGAGGACCCCCGCTCCCGCCTGAGACTTCCGTGCAATTTGCTCAGGAACGGCGCTCCCGCTTGAGACTTCCTCGCAACTTAGTCAGGGCCCCCGCTCCCGCCCGAGATTTCCTCACAATGTACTCAGGACTGCGCTCTCGCGTGCGACGTCCTCACAAATTATTCTGGAATTGCGTTTCGGCGCTCAGGAACCACGCGCGCGCCAAGGACGCCTTCACAACGTGGTATCTTCCCTCTTCCTTCGTCCTTCCCCCTCCCCTTCCTCCCACTCTCCCTCGTTCTTCCCCTCCTCCTCTTGCAGGGCCCGCGCCAATTCCAATGGCGGGCAGAGAGATGTACGCCCCCGAAGGATTGTCCGCCCGTTCCGGTTTGCCCGTACGTCTAAGCCCGCCGGCCCCAGCAAAGAGAAATAATCCCCCCGAGAGGGGTGTGTTCGAAGACGAAGAGGGCGGGTATCGAGGGTGTAGGGTATACGTGTTGAATGACTCGCGGGCAAGTACGAGCGTACAGCCTTAAAATGGTTGTTGTTGTTGTTGTTGTTGTTGTTGTTGTTATTGTTGTTGTTTTTTTGTTGTAATATATATAATAGTATGAACCTCCCGTTGCGTCTCTTTACGTCGCGAGCATGTCTTGGTCCAGAGCTGCCAGATCTCAGAGATCCCTGAACTGGATCCACAAACCACCAAGTGGTGGATTATTCGTATCGAGAGGGTTGCATGCTTGGTCCATATTTTAAAGATGAATGAACCTCGCGATTTTTTTTTTTTTTTTTTTTTTTTTTTTTTTTTTTTTTTTTTGTCATTGGAAGTTCATGTCATTTATCTTACTCATTTTTGCATTCTTAATTTGAATGTATAGTTAATAATTTTACATGTTTTGCTATGTGCTCGCAAGTGCGATTGTTGGATTCGCTTATTGCCCTGTAGATTGTTTCTTGGACTGCAGGAGGAGTCCTTGCGGCCTCGAATGCAGTCAGCGCCTGCCAAAGCGTTCTCCTCAAGAGTCCCGCCGACTTGTCCAGTTCGACTTTTCCTGGGCTTGGTTTCGTGCGCTGCGTCGAGCCGCGGCGCGCCAGTGGTGGTCCTTGCCTGCTCCCCGCCCCGTGGGAGTCACATAGCAAGGCGGCGTAGACATCTGGGCCGCAGAAGTCCAGCTCTCCGACGATGTGTGTTTTTCCCAACCATCCTGTGGTGTTGGGATCTTGTTTTGAAGAGACAGCGCCCCGCGTCACCTCCTCCTCCTCCCGCTGCCCCCTCCCCCCTCCTCTTCCCTCCATGCGTTTCACCCACCAAGACCAGCGCTTCGTGGCCCCATAGGGAGCTCCACCGAAGGCGCCAGTGGCAGGGTTCGTATGCCGGCCCCGCGTTTTGGCTCACCCCTAACACGGTTCGTAGCCCCATAGGGAGCTCCACCGAAGGCCCCAGTGGCAGGGTTCGCATGGCGGCCCCGCCTTATTTTGGCGCACCCCTCACACGGTTCGTGGCCCCATAGGGAGCTCCACCGAAGACCCCAGTGGCAGGGTTCGCATGGCGGCCCCGCGCCATTTTGGCGTACCCCTCACACGGTTCGTGGCCCCACAGGGGGTTCCACCGAAGGCCCCAGTGGCAGGGTTCGCATGGCGGCCCCGCGCCCGTTTGGTGCACCCCACACACGGTTCGTGGCCCCCTAGGGAACTCCACCAAAGGCCCCAGTGGCAGGGTTCGCATGGCGGCCCCGCCTTATTTTGGCGCACCCCTCACACGGTTCGTGGCCCCATAGGGAGCTCCACCGAAGGCCCCAGTGGCAGGGTTCGCATGGCGGCCCCGCGCCCGTTTGGTGCACCCCACACACGGTTCGTGGCCCCCTAGGGAGCTCCACCGAAGGCCCCAGTGGCAGGGTTCGCATGGCGGCTCCGCACAATTTTGGCGCACCCCTCACACGGTTCGTGGCCCCATAGGGAGCTCCACCGAAGGCCCCAGTGGCAGGGTTCGCATGGCGGCCCCGCGCCAGTTTGGTTCACCCCTCACACGGTTCGTGGCCCCATGAGGAATTCCCATTGCTTTGTCCCACCTGCCCTGCGGTTCTCACACTTGCGTATGGTTGGGTCCTTCGCCAGGATAATTTTTTCAATCCCCTGGGGCCAGTTATCTGGCCCCGGGGCCACCAACATGGATCCGGGACGCAAGATTCCCCCCTTTGACGCGGTCGGGACCTCTGGGGCCGCGGATTGAAGAAAAATCCCACTGGCGGGCGTCGGGGAGTGCCGCACGCTGATGGCTGCACCGCAGAAGCCAGTGCTGCACGACGGGCGCGCCCCGTCAGCGGCAGTGCACCTCGCGCGGCCTGCGTGCGGGTCTGGCGCGGTTTTTGTGGCTCTGCCGCCCGCCCGGCGCCCCGCAGGCAATGCGCGAGCAGCGTCGCACGACGTGCACATCCGGCGTCTGCCTGTCCTGCCTCCGCCCCGCGCGTCGGGCCGCGGCGCGGGAGGCCGCGGACAGCCTCTGGGGCGTGAGGGTCGCGTCGGGGCTGCATCGCCGACGCCGCCGGGCCAGAGCGGCCCCCCACCGCGCGGCGCGGGACTGCACGGTGCTCGGGGCACTCTTCCGCGCTCCGCAGCGGCCGTCCACGTTGCCGGACGTTCCACCTTGACTCGCGCGCGCGGCGTCCGTGGCAGCTCACTGGCTCTGCGAATGCGTCGCCAGGCTCGTCATCACTTTTGCGGTGTCCGCTCCCCGTGCTCCCGCCAGACGAGCAGAGCAGAAACCCCTGCACTCCGCAGCGTGTCGGCAGCAGGTCCGGCCGCGGGCTCGGCTCGAGCTCCGGGGTCGGGGGAAGTGTCGCAGAGCGGGCGCTGCCTCGCCCACGCCCAGCGTAGATGCACCGCCAGCACGGCCGCGCAGCGCGAGTGCCGCGCTGTGGTCGCAGTGCTGCTCTGGCGTGTCGCACCATGCCCTTGGCAGCGGCGTCGGCCGTTCGTGCAGCGGATCGGTTGCCAGCTCATTCTCGTGCCCAGTGGCCGCGAGGCGCCAGGCGCCACGATGACGATGGTGATGAGGCTGGTGATGAAGCTGAAGATTCGGATGATGATGATGATGATGGTGATGGTGACGATGATGATGATGATGATGATGATGATGATGATGATGATGATGATGATGATGATGATGATGATGATGATGATGATGACGATGGTGATGATGCTGCTGATGATGATGATGATGATGATGATGATGATGATGATGCTTGTAATGATGACGATGGTGATGATGAAGATGCTGTTGCTGCTGCTGCTGCTGATGATGATGATGATGGCGATGATTATGATGATGATGGTGATGATGATGATGATGAAGACGGTGACGACGATGACGATGACGATGGTGATGATGATGGTGGTGATGATGATGCTGGTGATGATGATGACGATGATGATGACGGTGATGATGACGTTGATTGTGATGATAATGCTGCTGCTGATGATGGTGATGCTGATGGTTGTGGTGATGATAATGATGATGGTGGTGATGGTCATGGTGTTGGTGATGATGATGATGATGACGACGATGACGGTGGGGATGACGATAGCGAGGATGATGGTTGCGATGCTGATGATGATGATGCTGGTGATGATGATTATGACCATGATGACGGTGATGATGCTGATGATACTGATGATGATGGCGATGTCGATGACGATGGTGATGCTGAGGGTGGTGGTGATCATGATGATGCTTATGATGATGCTTGCGATGCTGCTGCTGCTGATGATGATGATGACGACGATGACGATGACGATGACGCTGACGATGACGATGATCATTATGATGATGATTATGATGATGATCGTGATGCTGATTGTGATTATGATGATGATGATAGTGATGGTTATCATGATAATGATGGCGATGATGACGATGACGCTGACGATGTGATGATGTTTGTGGTGGTGATGCTGGTGATGATGATGATGCCGATGACGATGGTGGTGTTGATGGTGGTGATGGTGATGATGCTGACGAGGATGATGACGATGCTGATGATGAAGATGACGATCATGCTGCTGATGATGATGAAGATGATGATGATGATGATGATGATGATGATGATGATGATGATGATGATGATGATGATGATGATGGTGATGGTGATGGTGATGGTGATTGTTGTGGTGATGATGATGATGATGATGACGATGGTGCTGATATGGTGGTGACGATGATCACGATGATGATGACGATGATGATGATGATGACGATGATGATGCTGATGATGGTGATGGCGATGATGATGCTGATGGTGATGGTGGTGGGTGGTGGTGGTCATGATGATGGTGATGCTCATGAAGACGATGCTGATGATGATGATGATGATGATGATGATGATGATGATGATGATGATGATGATGATGATGATGACGGTGTTGGCGATGATGATGATGATGATGATGATGATGATGATGATGATGATGATGATGATGGTGATGCTCATGAA
>CAUYUJ010018924.1:91844-104344 GCA_963575745.1 Prorocentrum cordatum
GGAGGAGGAGGAGGAGGAGGAGGAGGAAGAGGAGTAGGAGGAGGAGGAGGAGGAGGAGGAGGAGGAGGAGGAGGAGGAGAAGCAGGACGAGGAGGAGGAGGGAGTTTGTTGGGGTGCTTGTAGTAACCTTTCGGATCTTCCCTGGGCCCTGCCAGCATGGCTATATAGGGGCCGTCCTGAGTTTTCAAACCGCTTCAGATCGGGCCCCACGGGGGAATCCTCGGGGGTCTCGGGGCCCATTCGAGCCATGCTGGCGGCCACCTCGGGGCAGACTTGGCCCGCTGGTGCCATCCTGGGTCATCCTGGGCGCTCCGCGGCTTCGCGACCAGGCGGGGGGGGCAGACGCCCGAGGAGGGCGCAAGGGCAGGGGCCACGCGCTCCCCGACCCGGAACACAAGGGCGCCCTCGCGGGCGCGAAGATATTCGCGCTTCGCGCTTCGCGCTTCGGCTCCGATTCCTCATCCTCCTCCTCGTCTCCCCTGGGAGGCGACGCGAGAGCGCGAAGTCATTCGCACCTCGCGCTTCGCGCAGCGCGATGCGCGAAGCTGGGAGCCCTTGGAACAGGAGGCTGCGTCCCGGGAAGAGCTGCCGCCCTGCGTCGCCTCTACCCCGAGTGCGGGTGGGCTCTCCTGGCCCCCGCCTCGCAAGGCCGCCGCCGTGTGTGGCCCAGCTCTCCGCAGCTGGCCCAGCGTCTGGCCAAGGGATCGAGCTTGGCATCGCTCGGACGTGTGCATGTTTCCTTCGGCGAGGACCATCGAGGAGCATCCTTGATCATTTGGCGAAAAAGCCACGCACGAAACCGGAAAAAGCACAGGGAAGGGACGTCCGAGCGATGGCCAGCGAGGAGAGCCGGCCTGAGCTCGCCGACGCACGAGCTCGCCCTTTGCAGGGAGCCTTGCCGCCTGCGCGAGGCAGAGCGCGGCTGGAGAGGCCTCGTCACCTGCAGAGGCCGCTGCACCCCGCTCGGGCGTAGAACCAGAAGGATGACACCCTTGCTGCAGGAGACCCCAAACAGCCCAACACGCCGGTCGTTGAAGGTAGGTATTTTAGGGTTCCCAGATCCCAATCTACTTCAAGCGCCTTCCTACTTCAAGCATCGACGCGCTTTTGCTGTGTTTTGCTATTCTCTGGGGGGGCCTGGACCCAATCTACTATATCCGCCTTCCTATTTCATGTTTCTACCTACTTCTTCCGACCGACGTGTGACGCGTTGTTCTCTTCTAGCTTCTTCAGCGCAGTCGAGAGTTTAGAGGCACCTGGGGCCCTGGTCGCGGTGCCCTGGGGCACCCATGCTGCTTTGGAGTTTCAGGCCTCTGCGTCTCCTAGGGCCACCAAGGTTTGGAAGGCTATGCGACCGATTGTCGGGGGGGGACAGAACCCCCAAGAGTGACACGTCGGTCAGTGAATTGTCCGTTTTCGGTTCTCGAGATGGCGCCGCGGCCGTTCTTTTCCAGGCTCGCGCCCGCCAGGTTTGGGCCTCGGGTCGTTTTCACTAAACCACGTTTTACTAAAGGGAGGTCTGTCCATCCCCGAGAGAACACGCGAGCAGCCTCCCGCTGGACTTCCAGCCATCATCGCCTGGGCGGGGGCGCCGCCCAGCGAGGGAGCCTGGCGTGACGGCGGCCCGTCCTCCTCCTCCTCCTCTTCCTCCTCCTCCTCCTCCTCCTCCTCCTCCTCCTCCTCCTCCTCCTCCTCCTCCTACTCCTCTTCCTCCTCCCCCTCCCCCTCCTCCCTCTCCTCCTCTGGGGGCCCACGATGGGGGGCCCACGATAGTGGGGCCCCCCGGTTGGGGGCCCACGGTTGGGGGGGCCACGGCGGAGGGCCGCGCCGGGCCACCGCTCCTCGGGGGCCCGGGGCTCTCCCTCGCCGGGCGCCGGAAGCACCTCGGGAGGAGGAAAAGCACACGGACACATTTCATCGTCGATTCCCCCGGAAGTATGGGGAAATATGGGCAGTGGGCGGGAAGATTTGAGGCCCGAAAACCATCACATCACTAATTTTGGGCCCCAGGGCCCGCTGATGCCCCAGGGGCCCCAGATTAGTGAAGTGATGTTGTTTCCCATGGAAGGACCTCGAAATTCATCACTTCACTAAATCGAGCTCAGGACGAAAGTCAGGGGCCGAATTGATGCTGTGATGCAACATAGGTCTCGTAGCACCCAGAAGATATGGGGAGACATGGGGAATCCTTTTACTTTGTGTGTGTGTTTGTTTGTGTGTGTCCCAGGGCCCCCTCCGAAACGGCGGAGCTCTGAACGGCAGGCTGTGTAAGGAATGGGCGTGCAAGGAACGCGCAAATCACATAGGCAGCACAACCGCCTCTCGGACCCCGCGCGCGGCGAGGAACTCCAACGGCTACAAGACCATCTGGCTCGCCGCGGACGACGAGGTCTCGTTCACGGTGTCCAAGGCGTGCGTGTGGTGGGGGGGGGGGAAGCGCTCCGCTTCGAGAGGCCTGGGCCTGCCGGCGGGACCTCCCTGCCTGCTCCTCCAGCCCCCCCCCCCCCGCCTCCGCGAGGAAGGGCGCCGAAGGCCGAGCGTGGCCGGGCCCCCCTCGGCGCGCCACTCTGCGAAGCCATGCCCGGCCAGGACACGCCTCGTCGCGGAAAGAGCGCATCGGGGGTGGTGGTCCGCGCTTCCCTGGCCAACAGCGCGGCGGGGTTGTCTGCAGTAGTACAGTCGGGGCCCTGAAGAAGGAACCCTTTTGGTTGGGGAGGGGCTCCGCGTTCCTTACGTGTTTCACAGCTTGCCTCAGGTTTTCCTTATGTTTTCGATGGGAAATCGAAGTTTAACTTATGGAAAAAAGGGGGTTCCTTATTTAGGGTTCCTTAGGTCAACGCACCGACTGTATTCATATGTGTTTCGAGTGAATGATGGTGCAATCTGACATTCGACCGAGAGGCTCGTGGCCCCCACGCCGGTACACCTGACCAAAGCACACTTCACCATTGGTCTTTCCACCACGTGACGTTTCGGCCTGGTTGTGGCCGCAGTGTGCTTTGACGAGTGAAATGTGCCTCGTCTCTTTGCTTCTATCTTATGCTGTCGCAGCTAAGGCAGCAATTCCCCCATCTCCTTCCTGTCGGAGGCCTAGAGGTTGACGCCAACATCAATATCGGCGGTGCGCCTCCACCGAGAAACGATGATCCCGATCTCGGTGATGGTGGTGATATCCGGGCTTCGTAGACTGCCGAGACATTACCACCCGCGCCAAGATCTAGGATCGCCTTCCCCTGGTGGAGGCAGACCCCCGTGTTGGTGTCGGTGCCCGCTTCCAAGCCTCCGATCCTGCTGCTGCGCCGCCCTGAGGAGGGATGAGGGAGGAGAGAGGAGGGAGGAGGGAGGAGGGAGCGGAGGGAGGAGGGAGGAGGGAGGAGGGAGGAGGGAGGAGGGAGGAGGGAGGGAGGAGGGAGGAGGGAGGAAGGTGCCTCTTCGTTCATCTTCCTGCTCACTCCCCCCGCCTCCCGCCCCGACGCCGCCCGCCGGACCGGCCGCCCGCCCGCAGGACAGCTCGGGCAAGGCCTGCGCCGTCGAGATCTACAAGGAGAGGAAGGGCGCCTGGCGAACCGGGCGGCCAAGTAAAGGCCGCGCCCACCCCCCCCTCCCTCCTCCTCCTCCTCCTCCTCCTCCTTCTCCTCCTCCTCCTCCTCCTCCTCCTCTTTTTCTTCCTCCTCCTCCTCCTTCTTCTATGAACGGCGGCGAGAAGCAGCTCGGCGCGCCCGACGTGGGTTTGCGGTGGCGCAGAAGCAGGAGGGCGACTACTGGAAGCGGAAGCAGGGGAGCATCCTGAAGAAGGCTCAGCTGTGGCTCCGCAAGCATCCTGTCTGGCAGCTCAATAGGGTCAAGGTGTGCGCGGAGGCGAGGGGGGTCTGCCGTGACGGGCACTCCAGTCCTCAGGTCTCTCCCTCGGGCTCTCCTGAGGCGCATGCGCATGCCCCTCCGTACACGGTGAAAGATGCTGATGCCATGCTGAATGCAGTGCGCGAGTACTGGGGCCCTGTCTTCAGAGAAAAGGACATCGACGATGACGCGGCCACAGTGTGTCTCGAGCGATGGTTCGCTCCTGCCAGTCGCCGTGAGGACTTCGCCTTCAGTGACAAGGATCTCATGCGTGCGGCGAGGCATGGTCGAGACTCCTCTCCTGGGCCTGACAGGTTGCCGTATGTCGCGTGGGCGGATGCCTGCGGCGGTCGCCTGTCTCTTTCGGCTCTGCCAGGAAGCGCTCGCAGGATTGGGCTTCCCCGACGGCTTCAACCACGGGCTGCTGGTGCTGATTCCGAAGAGTGGTGAGGCCTTCTGTGCCTCAGAGATGATTTTGTCACCCTGGGGCGCTGCGGCCGCTCATGCTGCTTAACACGGACAGGGAACTGATCGCAACGGTGGTCAACCATGAGCTGGCGGCAGTGGCGCAACGGAGGGCAGCGGCGGTCCAGCGTGGATTTGTCCGAGGCAGGTCCTTCATCCCGAACATCATCCACGTTGACTTGATGGCTCGTGCATTCAGTGGCATCTGCCAGGCAGAAAGGGGGTCATCCTGTGCTGCTCACCGTGGCCTTCACGGTTACGGCGGGGGTTGCTGAGGGATGCCCGATGTCAGGCTCTTTGTGTGCCCTGCTCTTTTCTCCCTTCCTTGAGCATCTGGCCTCTGTGCTGGACATGCCGTGGCGTGGTGAGCCCTGGAAGATCGAGCGACCTATTGTGTTGCGCAATGGTGACGTCGAGGGCTGTGCTGATGGCGTGGGGGTCGTGATCCGCGACCTCGTCTCGTTGTGGCCGATATGGGCGGTCTTCAGGGCGATGGCGGCCTTCGCGTGCCTGGAGCTCAACTTGGCCACGTGCCGCTTGGTGCCGCTCTGGGCGCCGATCTCGGAGCTCCCCACCATCTTCGTCAAGGGCTCCTTGGGGACCGCGGTGGACGGCTGGTCGGGCTTCGCGATCACCTCCATGGCCAAGTACCTGGGCTGCTGGCTGGGCCCTGGAGCGGACCTCAGCAGGCAGTGGCATGAACCTGCTGCCAAGTTCGCCGCGAGGGCACGCGCCTAGGGAGCTTCAGCATTATCCAACGACGCGCTGACCCAGGCATCCAATGGTCTGGCGGTGCCGTGTCTCCTCTACGTTGGCATGCTCTTCCCGCTGCCCGACGAGGTGCTGGACCGCGAGCTGGACCTGATGCACGTGCTGCTGCGGGTGCCGCCGAAGGCCTTCAGGAAGGACTGCCTCCTTTCCATAGGCAGCAGCCTGGGCCTCACAGCACCGCTGTCGCTCCCTGAATGTGTGCGGCTCGGCACAGATGGTGTTGTCGGACCTTCCGCAGTTCCTCTTCACTCCGAGCTGGTGGTGCTACCGTCGAGGCCCTGCGCGGCACCTGCGAGACGTGCTTGAGGGCAAGGCGCCGCACTGTCGGCCCAGGCACCGCGAGTGGGCGGAGGCGAACCTGAAGGAGGCGCTGCGGATGACGCAGGAAGCAGAAGTTGCGTGGCGGGCAGAGCCACGGGGTGAGGATGAGCGTAGGAAAAAACGTTTCTCTTTCCAGTCCTCCATTCGCTCCTTTCTCACGTCCCTCTCTTTCTTTGATTATTTTCCCATCACGTTCAGGAAACATATTGTTGGGTGGGGGTAGACACTCCTCCCACCAGTGTGCCGAGCAGACGCTGGACGTCTTTAAAGCAGGTCCTGCTGACTAGAGGGAGGGGGGTGAGGTGGGCGGTGATCAAAGTCCTCACAGGAGCGTGGCCCCACAGTGGCCCGCATGCATGTATTCACATCTACTCCTTCGGCCCCATCTAAGTTTGGTTGCCAGGAGGGAACAGACCCGATGGCACATCATCTAAGATGTCGTCACCTGTGGTGGGCGGTCTGCTACCCTAGAGAGTTTTGTTCTGGTTCAGTTCTAATGAAGTTGTGTCAGGGATCAGCCCAGGATCATTCCTCGACCCCCGGCGACGTGCTCGATCGGTCGGTCTTGAGGCTGAGCATGACGCACCAAGTGCACTGCATTGTTTCAGCGCACCCTGGTTCTGGGCCTCAGTACTTACTTCTTTGCCTGGAATCTGCACGTGCACGCACGAGAAGGTAGGTGACCCCCTTTGGAGCGACGTTCGCTCCTCCGCCTCCTTCTCCTCCTCCTTCTCCTCCTGCTCCTCCTCCTTCTCCTCTTGTTCCTCCTCCTCCTCCGCCCTCCTTCTCATTCTCCGCCATCTTCTCGTCCCTCTTCTCCTCCTCGTCCTCCTCCTCCTCCTTTTTCTCCTCCTCCTCCTCCTCCTTCTTCTCCTCTTCCCCCCCTCCTTCCACTTCTTCTCCTCCTCTTCCTTCTTCTCCTCTTCCTCCTTTTTCCCCTCCTCCTCCTTCTTTCACGCTCCGCCTCCTCCTCTTCTTCCTCCTCCGCCGCCTCCTCCTCCTCCTCCTCCTCCTCCTCCTCCTCCTCCTCCTAGTTGGCATGCTGGCCCAAGGCGTGCACGCTGGGCCCGCCGCTCGCGCCCGCGCCCCCGACGCAGGCCGCGCGCCCGTACTGACCTGCCGGCCTGCTGCTGCGGCGGGGGGTGAAGGTCACCACCCACCAAACCACCCCAACCCAACCCGAAGGCCCAAATTTATCTTCGATTTCCAGTGGGGGGCGTCGGGGATGACGAAAAAAACACGTGGAACCCGTACCCCCCCCCAACCCGAAATGCCGGTCAAGTTCGGGTCTTCGGGTTGGTTGGGGTGGTCTGGTAGGTCGTCAGAAGGCTGAGGAAGGGCAGCGATGGCCGGCCCCTGTGGAGCTCGCGCCGCCGCCCGGACGACCCGCGGCGCTCTCCTGGCGGGTCACGCTGCCAGCGGCTTCGCGGCGCACCACCCCCGAGCGGGAGTGCGTACGCGCGGCGGGCCGCCGAGGGGCTGCTCGGGGCAGCCACCGTGGAGATCGGCACGACGCCCGCGCCGACCCTGGCGGAGCCTGCGGCCGCGGCGCCCCTTCGGAGACGCCACCGGCCGCGCGGCCGCGCGGGGCGCCCGCCTGCTGTGCCGAGCGTCCACGGCGGCGATGCCGAGGAACAGCAGGAAGGAGGAGATGGCGGCGCAGCAGCGGCTGGAGCGCAGGGCGGGGGCCCAGGCGCGGCGGCGGCCGCACAGGCCTCCAAGAGGCGCTGCCGCCCCAGCGGGCGGCCGCACGCGGCCCGGACGTTCCCGCAGGCAAGGCGTGCCCAGCAGGGGGATGCCGCCTCCCCCGGAGACGGCTGGGCCGACGGCCTCATCTCGGGGTGGCCGCCTGGGCTTCGGCTGCGCGGCTCGGCGGCGGCGCGGCGGGCACATGGCGGAGCGCATCAGGCCGTCAGGAGTCAGGGGCCGCAAGCGGGATACCCGTGGCAGGGCGGGCGGTGCTGTGGACAGCGACGATGGCATCGACGTGTTCCGTACAGGGATGGAGGCCCCCAGGGCGGCCGTCGGCGGCCTCGTGGTTGGCCCCACCGAGCACGAGGCCGCGCTCGCGATGGTGGCGGGGCAGGTTGGAGTCCTCGTGGCGGGTTTTCGCAGCATCGCCAAGCAGTACATGTGGATGTGCTTGTTCGGCTCGGTCGTCGTGGGTTGGGGCCCGAGGCCGTGTTCGTGGAGGGGTTCTTCGCCGCCGTCTTCGACGAGCGCTGAGGCCACGCAGCGGCGAGGCGAATCGCCTATGCACCATTACCATTACCCTTACCATTACCATTATCATTACCATTGCCGTTGTCATTGCCTTTACCCTTACCCTTACCCTTATCCTCACCCTCACCCTCACCCTTACCACTATCATTACCACTATCATTACCACTACCATTACCATTACCATTACCATTACCATTACCATTACCGTTACCGTTACCATTACCATTACCATTACCATTACCATTACCATTACCATTACCATTACCATTACCATTACCATTACCATTACCATTACCATTACCATTACCATTACCATTACCATTACCATTACCATTACCATTACCATTACCATTACCATTACCATTACCATTACCATTACCATTACCATTACCATTACCATTACCATTACCATTACCATTACCATTACCATTACCATTACCATTACCATTACCATTACCATTACCATTACCATTACCATTACCATTACCATTACCATTACCATTACCATTACCATTACCATTACCATTACCATTACCATTACCATTACCATTACCATTACCATTACCATTACCATTACCATTACCATTACCATTACCCATTACCCATTACCATTACCATACCATACCATTACCATTACCATTACCATTATTACCATTTACCATTACCATTACCATTACCATTACCATTACCATTACCATTACCATTACCATTACCATTACCATTACCATTACCATTACCATTACCATTACCATTACCATTACCATTACCATTACCATTACCATTACCATTACCATTACCATTACCATTCCACCATTACCATTACCATTACCATTACCATTACCATTACCATTACCATTACCATTACCATTACATTACCATTAATGTTACCCTTACCCTTAGCCCTTGCCCTTGCCCTTGCCCTTGCCCTTGCCCTTGCCCTTGCCCTTGCCCTTGCCCTTGCCTTGCCCTTGCCCTTGCCCTTGCCCTTGCCCTTGCCCTTGCCCTTGCCCTTGCCCTTGTCCCTTGCCCTTGCCCTTGCCCCCTTGCCCTTGCCCTGCCCTTGCCCTTGCCTTGCCCTTGCCCTTGCCCCTTGCCTTGCCCTTGTGCCCTTGCCCTTGCCCTTGCCCTTGCCCTTGCCCTTGCCCCCTTGCCCTTGCCCTTGCCCCTTGCCTTGCCCTTGCCCTTGCCCTTGCCCTTGCCCTTGCCCTTGCCCCCTTGCCCTTGCCCTTGCCCTTGCCCTTGCCCTTGCCCTTGCCCTTGCCCTTGCCCTTGCCCTTGCCCTTGCCCTTGCCCTTGCCCTTCCCCTTACCCTTACCCTTACCCTTACCCTTACCCTTACCCTTACCCTTACCCTTACCCTTACCCTTACCCTTACGCTTACCCTTACCATGACCATGACCATGACCATGACCATGATCATGACCATGTCCATGACCATGATCATGACCATGACCATGACCATGACCGTGACCGTGACCGTGACCGTGACCATGACCATGACCATGACCATTACCATTACCATTACCATTACCATTACCATTACCGTTACCTTCCCCTTTGTCATTGCCTCTTCCTCCTCTGCCTCCTCCTCCCTCTCCCCCTCCCCATACCCCTCCTCCCCCTTCTCCTTCTCCCCCCTGCTTCTCCTCATCCCCCCCTCCGCCCCCAGGGTCGGGTCGGACACACGGGGGAAGTTAGCGGAGTCGGCGTCGCCGTCGTCGCTGTCGTCGCCTGGGCTGCCGACGTGGGGCGCTCCTGAAAAAAGGCCTCGCCTTCGGCATAGCTCGCCCTCTGCGGGGGCCAGCGGCATGCCGGCGGAAGCCAGCGTAAGTGAACTTGCGGCGGGTCTGCTGGCGGAAAGTGGGCGGCAGTAGTAGAAGTTAGACGTCGTCGACCTTTTTTCGAATTCATGGTTTCGGTAGTCGCCTACGTTCAGGAGGGGAAGACACACACACACACACACACAC
This sequence comes from Prorocentrum cordatum, assembly GCA_963575745.1. Classification (NCBI taxonomy): domain Eukaryota; class Dinophyceae; order Prorocentrales; family Prorocentraceae; genus Prorocentrum; species Prorocentrum cordatum. Next base: position 101,432 of record CAUYUJ010018924.1, read on the forward strand.
AAATGAATCGCCGGCCCCCCAGAAACGATGGGAAAATATGGGAAATGGGCGGGAAGACAAAAACCCAGAGCACGTGGGAAACTATGGGGAATCCACTTATCGGTGGCGAAGCTGTGGGAGCCCACAACTACGGGAAACTATGGGAACCGATGGCGAAGACCCAGAACTATGTGTATCTATTCGTGTGTCCCAGGGCCCCTCTCATACGTGGTCGTGGTCCTCATGGCCGTCGTCGCGGTGGTGGTCGTCGTCGTGGCCAAAAAGAGCGCCTGGGCGGAGCGACGGAGCCCCGGCGGGGGGGTTCGGAGACGGGAGGGTGACGGGGAGGGGGCCCCCCACCGCAGCTCAGGAGGGGAAAAGCAGCACACAGACAGAAGGCAACCTCGATTCCCCAGAAAATATAGGAGAATCTGGGAAGTGGGGGGGGGGGACGACAAGAAACCCAGAACATATAATAGGAACATATGGGGAATATTTTGATTTGTGTGTATTTCGTTGTGTGTCCTTGGGCCCCTTGAGCAGCGCTGGGGCAACGGGAACGAGTTTGGCAGTGTTTTCTCCAGCCCAAATGGCTCGTCTGCAGAGGTGGTGCGATCCGATGGTTCTCCTCCCCCACTCTGTCCGTCCCTTTCCCGTCTCCATCTCCGTCCCTCTTCTTCAGCTCTCCCTCTCTGGCTCTCCCCACCTCCCTCTCTGCACCTTCACCCCTTACTCCCCCGTTCCCCTTCCTCCGTCTCTCCGCCCCCGTCCCCCGTCCCCGCGTCATCCGTCCCCTTTCCCCTGCGTATCCCCTTCCCTCTCTCCGTCCTGCTCCTGTCCCCTCCCCCTTTTGCCACCACTCCATTGCTCTCACCGTGACCGTGGTCTGGGCTGGCGGGTTTTGCGGCTCCGAGGGCCATATCGGCAGTGAACTTTTTGTATGCTTTGATCCCAGTCTGCGTGGACAGAGACACTCTTGCTGCCAAAGATGTTCGTTCGTTCGGTTTGCCCTCCCCGTTTGTCCCGCTTCTACCCCTTCATCTCCCGCCTGCCCTCCCCCGTTTCCGTCCCTGCCATTCTTTGGGTCTCATCTGCATGCGCGGAGGAGGAGAAGGAGGAGAAGACAAGGGAGACAGAGGCAGACGACGAGGATGTGGAGGCCAGTGGGGCGAGGAGCAGAGATGTTACGGATGATGATGATGCTGATGATGCTGATGATGATGCTGATGATGATGATGATGATGATGATGATGATGTGGATGATGCTGCTGACGACGATGATGATGACGATGATGCTGATAGTGATGATGATGATTATGGTACATGTTATGATGATGCTGTTCATGATGCTGTTGTTGATGATGATGGTGATGGTGATGATGATGATGATGCTGATGCTGATGCTGATGCTGATGCTGTTTCTGATGATGATGCTGGTGATGGTGATGGTGATGATGATGCTGCTTCTGATGATGTTGCTGAGGATGACGCTGGTGCTGGTTATCATGGTAATCATGGTGATGCCGATGATACTGATGCTGATGATGATGATGCTGACGCTGCCGATGATGATACTGATGGTGATGATTATGGTGCTGATGCTGATGATGATGCAGCTTGAGATGATGCTGATGCTACTGATGATGCTGCTGCTAATGACGTTGCTGGCGATGATGATGCTGACTTTGGTGATGCTGGTGATGATGGCGATGTCGATGATGATGATGATGATGATGATGATGATGATGATGATGATGATGATTATGATGATGATGATGATGATGCTGCTGATGCTGATGATGATGCTGATGCTGATGCTGACGATGATGACGATGACGCTGGTGATGATTGTGATGGTGATGGTGGTGATGATGATGACGATGACGATGCTGATGATGACGATGATGCTGATTCTGATGATGATGATGAAGAAGAAGGTGGTGATGACACTGGTGAGGATGACGATTACGATTACGATGACGGTGATGATGCTGCTGATGATGATTGTGATGTTGGTTATGCTGACGATGATGGTGGTGGTGATGATGATGATGATGGTGTTGCGGTGGTGGCGATTACGATAATGCTATTACTGGTGACGATGTTGATGCTGATCATTCCGGTGATCGTTATGACAAGGATGAGGATGAGGATGAGTTTGAGGATGAGGATGATGGCGATAATGATGATGATGATGTTGATGATGATGATGATGATGATGATGATGATGATGATTTCTGATGATGATGATGATGATGATGATGATGCGAAGGAGGAGTATGAGGACGAGAACTGGTTCGATGATGATGCTGATGAGGATTATGATGCCGACTATGATGATGATACTGATGCTGATGCTGATGCTGATGCTGATGCTGCTGCTGATTATGATGATGATGATGATGATGTGATGATTATGATGATGATGATGATGATGATGATGATGATGATGATGATGATGATGATGATGATGATGATGATGATGATGATGATGATGATGCTGATGCTGATGCTGATGCTGACGATGATGACGATGACGCTGGTGATGATTGTGATGGTGATGGTGGTGATGATGATGACGATGACGATGCTGATGATGACGATGATGCTGATTCTGATGATGATGATGAAGAAGAAGGTGGTGATGACACTGGTGAGGATGACGATTACGATTACGATGACGGTGATGATGCTGCTGATGATGATTGTGATGTTGGTTATGCTGACGATGATGGTGGTGGTGATGATGATGATGATGGTGTTGCGGTGGTGGCGATTACGATAATGCTATTACTGGTGACGATGTTGATGCTGATCATTCCGGTGATCGTTATGACAAGGATGAGGATGAGGATGAGTTTGAGGATGAGGATGATGGCGATAATGATGATGATGTTGATGATGATGATGATGATGATTTCTGATGATGATGAT
>CAUYUJ010018924.1:121757-192004 GCA_963575745.1 Prorocentrum cordatum
ATGGCTACGGTCGAAATGAGGCGGGGGATTAGGATACGAATGGATGATGGGGGGCGGGGGAAGGGGGATGGGGGACGTCGAGGAGGAGGAATGGCAGGAGGCGGTGGAGGACAACGATGAGGAGGAGGCGGGGGAGGAGGAAGAGGTGGTGGAGGTGAAGCATGAACGGGAACAGGAACATGAGCAAGAACATGATGATGAAGAGGAGGAGGGGGAGGAGGAGGAGTTGAGGAGGCGGAGGGGGAGGAGGATGAGGAGGAGGAGGGGGGGGGGGGGGGAGGCTGATGAGCAGGAGACGCAGCCATGATCACGAATGATGGCGAGGGAGGAGGAAGGGGAAGAGGAGGTTGAGGACGAGACGGAGGTTGATGATGATGACGAATGGCAGGACTACGGGGACTAACATGAGAAGGACGACTGAGGATGCGGATGATAATGATATGGATGATGATGGTGATTCTGATCATGATGGTGGTGATGATGCTGATGATGGTGGTGGTGGTGGTGCTGATGCTGATGCTGATGATGATGACGCTGATTCTGACGATGCTGCTGCTGCTGATGATGCTGATGGTGATGATTATGTGGATGCGGGTGATGCTGATGCTGATGCTGATGATGCGGATGCTGATGTTGCTGATGATGCTGCTGATGATGATGCTGCTGCTGATGACGATGTCGATGCCGACGACGAGGCTGCCGATGCTGCTGATGATGCTGATGATGATGCTGATTCTGCTGCTGCTGATGATGATGATGATTCTTGTGGTGATGATGCTGATACTGATGCTGACTACGCTGCTGATGATGTTGGTGCTGATGTTGATGAGGCTGCTGCTGCTGATGGCAATGCTGGTGATGACGATGCTGGTGATGATGATGATGCTGCTGATGATGATGCTGCTGATGCTGATGCTGCTGCTGATGCTGATGGAATGATGATGCTGAGGAGGATGATGTTGATGATGAAGATGCTGCTGATGATGATGCTGATGACGATGCTGCTGATAGTGATGCTGATGATGCTGACGACAAGCAGGAGGTGAGGTGACGGGTCAGGAGGAAGAGTAGGAATAGTATGATGAGAGCGAGGATGCGGAGGGCGGTATGGGGGTGACAGCAGCAGGTTCAGGTTCATGGCCAGACGTAGCAGCAGGAGCAGGTGGGGATGCTGATGCTGATGATGATGCTGATGAAGATGCTGATGATGATGATGATGATGATGATGATGATGATGCTGATGATGCTGATGATGGTGATGATGATGATGCTCATGCCGATGATGATAATGATGATGGTGGTGGTGCTGATGATGTTGATGGTGCTGATGCTGATGCCAATGCTGATGCTGACGACGGTAAAGGTGTTGATGAGGCTGAAGAGGTTGATGATGCTGAGAGTGATGATGAGGATGAAGGTGATGATGATGGTGAGGATCCTGAGGTTGATGACGATGCTGATGATGCTTAGTATGTTCATGGTGGTGGATCATGTCGATGACGATGCGGCTGATGATGATGCGGATGCTGCTGATGATGCGGCTCCTCCTTCTGATGTGAATATTGATTATGATGATGAGGGCGAGCATGATGGGGACTGGTGGAAAGGAGGAGGACGAGGAACACAAGGAGGAGGTAGGAGGCGAACGAGCCAGTAATACGATGCTGGTGGTGTTGAGGACGAACGCGACGAGAATGGTGATGCTGTCGCTGTTGTTGCTGATGATGCTGATGATGATGGCGATGATGCTGGTGACGTTGTTCACACGTTTGCTGCTTCTGTTGAGGGTGGTGATAGTGGGGCTGCTGATGATGATGATGGTGGTGGTGATGGTGAGGATGGTGATGATGATTGTGATGATGCTGGTGATGGCGGTATTGTTGCTGCTGGTGATGATGATGATGACGATGGTAGTGATGACGATGACGACGGTTGTTGTGATTATTGGGATGCTGATGTTGATAACGATGATTCGGATGGCGACGATGCTGATGAGGGTGATGAGGCTGTTGATGATTATGATGAGGAGGATGAGGCTGACGATGATGACGATGATGATGATGATGATGGTGATGCTGCTGCTGCTGCTAATTCTGATTTGTATGACGATGCTGGTGATGCTGCTGATGATGATGCTGCTGATGATGCTGATGATGCTGCTTGTGCTGATGATGGTGATGGTGATGACGATGGTGATGCTGATGATGATGATGATGATGCTGATGATGCTGCTGATGGTGCTGATGGTGCTGCTGATGCGGATACAGCTGGTGATCATGATGATGCTGATGATGCTGATGATGTTGATGCGACTGACAATGATACTAATGATGCTCCAGGATATGCAGATGTTTCTGAGTATGCTGAGTATGTGGAGGGAGAGGAGGTGGAGCTGGAGAGGGGGGATGATAAGACGGTGCAGGAGGATAATAATGGGGGTTGGGGAGGGTGAGGATGGGGAGGAGGAGGATGAACCTGATGAGGAGGAGGAGAAGGAGGAGGAGTGAATGTGGGGAGGAGGAGGAAGAGGAGAACCCCTGTTAACAGTAGGAGCAGCCTCGGCCTGAGGACCAAATGAACTGGTTGATGGAGATGGACACCGAAGAGGCGAGCGTGTGCGATCGCCCTGCGTCGTCCTGGCTCGTGGCACGCTACCCCTCTCCAGCCTACCGCTTCCCCTCCCCCTCTCGTCCCCGCCCCCTTCCCCATCCCGCGGTCTTATATATAGCCCCCTTGTCGCACCACTGGGCGCGTCGGCTGGGCGGGCCAGGCGTTTCGCGTGATAACTCGCACATATTATGTCCCGCAGCGTGACAGACTCGACATGTACACATATTTCGACCAGGTGGTTTTCAAGTTGTGCCTCTGGACTTGGTGACGCGCGCGCTCATCTCGATTGGTTGCAAACGTCACGTGGATATATTTGTACATACGTAGGTGCGTGTATTAATGCCTGTATGCATGCATGCATGCATGCATGCATGCATGCATGCATGCACGCATGCATGCATGCATGCATGTATGTATGTATGTATGTATGTATGTATGTATGTATGTATGTATGTAGGTATGCATGTATGTATGTATGTATGTATGTATGTATATATGTATGTATGTATGTATGTATGTATGTATGTATGTATGTATGTATGTATGTAATGTAATGTATGTATGTATGCATGCATGCATGCACGCATGTATGTATGTATGTATGTATGTATGTATGTGTGTATATATGTATGTATGCATGTATGTATATGTATGTATGTATGTATATGTGTATGTGTATGTATATGTATGTATGTATGTGTGTATGTATGTATGTATGTCTGTCTGTATGTATGTATGTATGTATGTATGCATGTATGTATGTGTGTGTATGTATGTATGTAGGTAGGTAGGTAGGTAGGTAGGCATGTAGGTAGGTAGGTAGGTAGGTAGGTATGTAGGTATGTAGGTATGTAGGTATGTATGTATGTATGTATGTATGTATGCAGGCATGTATGTATGTATGTACGTATGTATGTATGTATGTATGCATGCATGCATGCATGCATGCATGCATGCATGCATGTATGTATATATGTGTGTCTGAATTTATGTATGTCCCAACCCTCCTATGGCTGGGTACTCCAGATTTCGTAATAAAGGGAGGGGGGTCTCATTTCGGGGGGGTCTCTTCGGGGCTATCTTGGAGGGCCTGGGGGGGGGGTCTGGGGACGATGTTTTGGAGGGTTCTCCCACAGGGTCCTCCTCCTCCTCCTCCTCCTCCTCCTCCTCCTCCTCCCCTCTCCTCCTCCTCCTCCTCCTCCTCCTCCTCCTCCTCCTCCTCCTCCTCCTCCTCCTCCTCACTCCACGTCCCCAGAGTCTCCCCGATGCGCCCAAGAAAGTCCCCAGCGACCCCTCCAGAGCGTCCAAAGAGCCTGACGTCGTTATCTTTCTAGTTCTTCGCTTCGCGCATTCCGCTGGCCCAGACTGCCTCGCCGCGGCCGTCTGTCGGGGTGTTGCTGTCAATGCGGTGCGGTTGGGCGGCTGCTATTTCTCGGAGGCGGTGGTTGGCGGGCCAGAGGCCTCACGGATGTTGGTTGGGCTCTCGTGGTTGGCCTCTCAGGGGCCTTTGGGAGGGAGTTTTGAGGCCTTTTGGGGGCCGTGTTGGGGCCTCTCGGGGCCTCTTGGGGGCCTCTTTGGGCTTCTTGGGGTGCTTCTTGGGGACCCCTTGGGGCCTCTTCGGGGCCTCTTGGGGCCTCCTCGGGGCCTCTTGGGGCTGAAGGCTGGACTTTTCGGTTGCTGGTCACCTTCTTGGGCCCCTCTTGGGGCCGTTTTGGGGCTCTCTTGGGCCGTCTTGGGCGCCTCGTAGGCTGTCTTGGGGCCATCTTGGGCCGTCTTCCGCTGTCTTGGGGTCCTCTTGGACCCTCTTGGGGCGATGTTGGGAGCCTCTTGGGCCATCTTGGAGCGTCGGGACGCCGAAAAAGGAGAAACCCCGACATGTGTCCAAAACCCATGGCAAAACAATTAAGTTTGCCTCTTGGGCCCTCCTGGAAGTGCTTTTGGAGGCCTTTCGGGGCGTCTGGAGGCCATGGTGGGCGTCTGGGAGCGATCTTGTGGCATCTCGGAGCCCTCACGTCCTACCTTGGGGGCGTCTTGGGGACTTCTTGGCTTCTCTTGGGGCTCTCCGGAGGGCGTCGAGGCCAGCGGCCAGGAGAAAATGGGCCGTCTAAAAAAATAGCAATAAGAACAAATAATAAAAACAAATAACAGCATACAATAACACATAAAAAAGAGAAAATGTGCCGTCTGTGGGGCCTCCGGTATCCAGGCACTCGCCGGGACTTTGGCGGGGTACTTCTCGCGTCGGGGCTCCCAGGGGCCGCCTCGCGCGCGCGAACTTGTTATATGGTTAACATGTTGCCGGAGATCTTCGCACGCCTCTGGTCCGTTGGGCCGGCGAATTTCCTTGACAGAACTTCGGGAGCCTTGAGACGGGGGTCCATGCAAACGGGGGTCAGCCAGAGCGCCCGATCTTGCAGGATCCTGCAGGGCCAGGGTCGCATTGACCCGGGTTTGGGTGCAGGATCCTGCAGGATCTTGCAGGATCCTTCGCATTGACCCGGGTTTGGGTGCAGGGTCTTGCATGATTTTGCAGGATTCTGCAAGGCCTGGCTGACCCGGGTCTGGATTGACCCGGGTCAGGAGATCCCCGCTTCTGGCCAGTTGGGCCGGCGAATTTCATTGACAGAACTGCGATTTGTTAGCACATGCATGTTCTGGATTTTGTTTAACAGCGTCCAAGATGGCCAAACAGGCTCCCAAGATAGCCCCACGCCGGCCCAAGAGAGCCCCAAGAGGCCGCCAAGACAACCGAAGAGGGCACCAAGACGGCGTAAGGTCGCTCCAGGACGGCCCAAGATCCCCCCACGACAGCCCGAAGAGAGCTTCAGCGCTGATCAGCGAATCCCGAAACGCGAATTAGCAAAGTAGCGCCTGGCGCTATCCCATCCCGCTGGGAGAAAAAAAACAGAACACCCGATCGTGATCGCGCGCAAGCAAGGCTGACGCGGACCCGACAAGGACAAGCCAAACACACATCGCCCGATGCCGCTGCAGGGCCAGAGCGGCGCGGAGGGCGCGAACGCGCCCGATGGGGATCGACGCTGGGCCAGCGCGCGTGGTGGACGCGCCTCCTCGAAGGCGATGACCCTCCGCGCGAAGGTCAGGAGGGAAAGAACACACACAGACACAATGAACCCTCGATCCCCCAGAAGATCTGGGAAAATACGGGAAGTGGGGGGGAAGACAAAAACCTAGAAAGTATGGGAGCATATGGGGACTAGTTTTGTTCGTGTGTGTATTTCTCTGTGTGTCCTGGGGCCCCTTCAGAAGGGGCGACCACACTTTGCGCAGCGGGCCCGCGCATGAAGAGTCGCCGCGGGGTGCTCGCCCACGAGAGCAGGCGATAAGCCACGTGAGCCGACCGACCTGCGGCGGGGCGTTGGAGCACGTGGGCTCTGCCGAGGACGGATGTCGCGCGTTGGCGACGACGTGAGCAGTGCAGACGTGTCGTTCCTCCTCCACGTGGCCTTCCTCCTCGCTCCTCTCTTGACTGCATCGTTCTGCCGCCGCTCGCGCCGGTCCTCGTGTCCGCCTCTCTTCGGCCTCCCCCTTCCCTCTCCCCTCCCCGTCGCCCACCGTTCCCGAACCTTGACGCTTCTCTCCAATCGCCGCCGGCCTATCCAGAACAGATGCCCGCGCGAGTTGTCTTATTCGCTTCGTGGGGGCCTCCTGGAGGGATCTGGGGAGGAAGGAGAGGCGGTGGAGGAGGAGGAGGAGGAGGAGGACGAGGAGGAGGAGGAGGAGGAAACGGGGGATGATGATGTGCAGCAGGAGGAATGGGGAACAAAAGAGGGATGATAGGGGATGATGAGCAGGAGAAGCGACATGACGTTGAGGAGGAAAGGACGCATGGGGACGCCTTCGCAGATCTTTTGCCGTTAGAGCCTCGTGAGGTGGCACTGGGGTAATTTTTGGCCCTTCTTCGAAGTAGTCTTGCCCCCCTCTTGGGGCCCGTTCGGTGTTTTCGTGCGTTCTTTGGAGGGGTATCCGGGCCCTCATGAAGCGATTTTTGGCTCCATGGCGTATCGTGGCATGGTTCTTAATGTCCCCCCCCCTCCTCGGAGGCCCAACAATTGCATCTTGTGGCCGCTTGGAGCGTTTTTGGGGGCCTCTAGGGGGCGTCTTCGGCCCCTTGGTCGCCTCTGTGGGCTCCATTGGACCATCTTAGGGCCATCTTGAAACCACACAGAAGCATGGAACCGACACTAAGAGAATGCCGTGTCCATTTGGTTCCCCTTGGCTCTGGACAGACTTGGGCATTGTGTGAGCATCCCTGGGAGGCTCAGTGGCCACTCGGGACTGTCTTGGGGGTCTTGGGGGCCTCTTGGAGGCATCGTGGGATCCTGAGGCCCATGTATCAGGAGGGAAAAAACACACAGACACAATGAATCGTCGACTCCCAGGAAATGATGGGAAAATATGGGAAGTGGGAGGGAACACACACACACACAAAGCCAGAAGATATGGACAAGTATGGGGGATCCTGTTATTTGTGTGTATTTATCTGTGTGTCCCAGGGCCCCTTCAATGTAGCCGTGCTGGCTCGACGGCCTCCCAATATGATCCTCGTGCCTCGGAGCTCCAGCTTCGAGGCTCGGTTTGCTGCTGTGGGGGTATGACTCTCGTGGGGCACCGGGAACCTGTGCCAGGTTAGAGGACCACATGTGAACCCTACCCCTACCCCCCCACGATTTCTGAGGCGGAGGGTGGGGTTCACTTCGCTCGGGAGCCTCCGATCGAAGTGAACCCCACCCTCCCCCTCAGAAATCGTGGGGGTAGGGGTAGGGTTCGCATGTGGTCCCCTACAGGTGTCGTGCCCTGGACTGTGCCGCGTGCCGTGCCAAGTGCTGTGCTGGTTGCCGCCCGCGTCCGCGGGAGGGCTCCGAGCAACGCCAGTCTGAGCAGCCCAGGCAGGCTCGGCGCATCCCCTCGGGTTCCTGGTCGTTCACGAAAAGCACGCCGCGCTGCAGTCCAGTCGGGATTGCTGCGACCTGGCGGGCGCTCAGCGTTTCGCTAGGCACGAGGAGCGTGGCTTTGGGCGGCTGGCCATCTTCGTGGCCCGTCGCCAGCGACACCTCGACTCCTCCCAGAGTGTCCCGAGGCGCCCTCCGGCCGCGAGACGCGGTCAAAGGGAGGTGCCTGGGGCCCGGGGGCCTCTGAGGTTCAAGCCGTGGTGTCCCGAGGCGACCCCCCAGCCGCGAGACGCGGTCAAGGGGGGCTATTCGGAAGGCGTTCGAGGTTGCCGCCGTGGCGTTCCGAGGTGCCCCCCCGGCCGCGAGGCGCGGTCCAGGGGGAGTGCCCAGGGGGCGCCCGAGGTTGACGCTGCGGCTTCTCAAGGCGGCCCCCCGGCCGCGAGACGCGGTCAAGGGGGGCGTCCGAGGTTGAAGCCGTGGTGTCCGAGGCGATCCCCCGGCCGCGAGTAGCGGTCATTGGGAGGTGCCCGTGGGGGCGTCCGAGGATGAAGTCGTAGTGTCCTGAAGCGCCCCCCCCAGGCCGCGAACCGGTCAAAGGGAGGTGCCCAGGGGCTTCCGGGGTTGACGTCGTGGTGTCCTGAGGCTCCCCGTCTGGCCGCGAGACGCGGTCAAGGGGTGGAGCGGCTGGGGAGCTGTGTCTTGTGGTGCCCTGTCGGCAGAAGAGCCTCAAGAGGAGTTCCAGCTGACCAATTTCTGTTAAGCACCTACGGATTTTCTGGCTGTGCCTCTGGAATTCTTCATTTGTCTGCCGAAGATTGTTCCTCAGGGGTTTCGGGCAGGCGGCGACCGTTTCAAGAGGCCTTCCGAGGTCATCAGTTTGGCCTCGAGTGCCCCCAAGGCCCCAGAGACCGTTCAGCGGATCCATCCTCGGTCCCAGTAGGCCCTCAGATGGTCCGAAAATGTTTTGAGATATCCCAGCTCCCTATTTGCTCAAAGAGCCCAAGAGGTCCTAGCGGTTTCCGAGCGGCCACCCACACAGCCACTTGAGAGTCATCACAGGTCTCTCTGCTGGCCCAAGCCAGAGGCCCAAGGAGTTCTGTTCCAACATGGTCTTCAGATACGGCCCCGCGAGCCCACGAGAGCCACATGAGGGCCTCTTAGTTCCTCCGATCCTCCTTTTCTCCCCCCCTTCTCGATCGTACCTCTTTTGTCCTGCCACATCCTCTCTCTTCCTTCCTCGCTCCCCCATTCCCGCCTCCCTTCTTCTCTTATTGTTTCTCCCTCCGCCGCCCCTCTTCTCTCATCCATTATGCGGCCCGTCTTCTCGCTTGTCCCTCCTCCTTCCCTCCTCGTTCTTCCCTTCCCTCTCTAACCCTTCCTCTGTGCAAGGAGCGTGGTTGCACTTGCGACCTCCAGCCCAGGCTTCCAGGGCTCTTTTGTCGGATTCCCCGTTCCTGCGCTATCCGAGCTGCACGTTCCCGGGGTTGTTGGATTTGTCGGGTGTCTTGCAGTGCATTTGCATTGTATGTGTATGTGGCCACGAATGCTTCGTAACCTATGTCCTTGCAATTCCTTGCGTTTGGTTTGCTAAGGGTTCCTTGAATTGCTTTGCGTTTCTGTGTTGCGATGGGTTGCCGGTTGCCGTTGCATCCGATTCGCATGATGATGTTTTTTGTTTTTTTGTTTTTTTTTGATTCCATTGCCATTGCAGCGCATTACATTACTTTCGCGAATTTGCGCTGTTTTGCATTGCGTCGTGTTGAAGATGCCTGGGCGTGCCTCTGACGGTAATGCTCGGACCGCCTTTGTGCTATTTTTTAAACTCATGGCCTTCACGTGTGGGTACGTGTGCACATGGGCGCAGTTGTGAGCGTGTCACAGGCGGACATCCGCGCCAGTGCCCCAGCGTCGCGCGCAGTCTTCTCAGACTGTTGCAGCAGCTCCCAGGCTGAGCGACGGTGGCGGCATCGGAGACTTCCTGCAGCGCGGAGCCTCGGGACGCCAACACGTGTGGCGCCTGCACGGGTGGAGGGCGGCTCCTCTTCGGTTGAGGCCTCTCGCTCGGGACTCCCTGGGAGCATGCGGCCAGGTGCACAGACGTGTGCAGCAGCTGCACGGCCGGGGGGGCGCGGGGTAATTTTTCAAAGCGAGGATCTCGGAGGACGCCTCGCTGGTCTGCGTGCTGATGCCTGCTCGCGCTCTTGATGCTGCGCCCCAGCGGGCACAGCATAATGGAGGATGACGATTAATAAATGACCGGGGGTCGTGTTCACGCGGCGGCGCCCGGGATGACGATTAGAAAAAACCGGCCGCGGGCTGGAAAACTATGTTCTAAATCGTTCTCCTCCAGTCAGAAAATGGTGCAGAAATAGCAGGAAACTATTTTTTTAATCGTTCCCCCCATTTTTTCATTAATCGTTATCCCGAGTTAGTCTCTGCAACGCGGGGCGCTCGCCTGCATGGCAGGCTCGTGCGGTGCTGGCCATGCGATGGGGGCGCCTCTTGTGGTGGCGGGGAGGCCTGCACGGGCGCGCGCGGGGAGGTGGCCTTGGGACGGGTTGGGTGCGCTGCAGCATCGCTGACGCATCGTGAGTTTTCTCTGGTTCTCCTCCTCTTCCTCCTCCTCCTCTCCCGCCTCCTCCTCCTCCTCCTCCTCCTCCTCCCCCTCCTCCTCCTCTAGTCTTCGTTCCCGTCTACGTTCCCCTCTGGGTCCCACAGCTGAAAGAGAAGTGGCGCGCGGGGGCAGATCCAGTGAGTCGCCACATTGGCTCGGCTGCGGCATGACGTTTCCTGGAAGCGGTAACTTGGTAACCGTCGTTCGGCATGCTTGTCGTTCGACATGCTTATTCAGCAGTTCAGCATTGTGGGATATCACGCTGTTGTATCGTGCCACAAGCACTCTGTTCGGCACTCGATTGGTGTGCGGAGCAAGCACGGCCAGACCTTTCTGCTCGTGCGCGATGTAAGAACAAACGCATGTTGCTGCAAACGGATTTCTTGTCTGACCTTCGTCGATGTTGCTCTGCCGGGAGTTTTGCGGACTCCGTGTTTCGCCCACTCCCACGCCATTGTCAGCCAGTATCCATGTCAGTCGGTTTCTATGTCCAATAGAGGTTGCTAGTGGCATTCGGCCTATCCTGCCCTCCTGTCTCCTCCCTCCTCCATCCTCCTTCCCTCTCAGCCATTCCCTCCTTCCCCAATGTCCAACCAAGTAAAGACATACAGCGTCGTCCAACGACGGTCGACGTCTCCGAGCCCCCGGAAGGGCGTCGCCCTCTGCCGCCGAGCCCCTTCTCGCACTGCCTGGGTGACTGGGTCCATTGGGTCGAGTTGGCGGCTTGGTTGGCAGGCTGACTACTCGGCTGGGCGGCTCGCTGTCTGGACTGATGGGCAAGTTTTCCACCACCACTACCATATGTAGGACGGGGGAGAAGGGAGGATGGAGAGGTCCTCCTCCTCCTCCTCCTCCTCCTCCCTCTCCTATCTATGGTAGTGGTTGTGGAAATATGGGCCCATCATGGACGGGCTGTTGGCAGGCTGGCTGGCTACTTCTGTTGGCTGTAGGGCTCGTTCGCAGGCTTGCTGGCTGGTTGGTGGGATGGCTGGGGGGCTGGCGGGTTCGGATCCCAGCCACGGCTCTTCGGGCATTCTCATTCTTTCTTGGGTGCGAGCATCGCGCCCGAGGTGATTTCAGCCACCACCTTCCTTGCCCTCGCTTGCTTCGCCTCCTTGCCCTCCATCGTCGTCACCTCCGAGCTTCCCCCATACCCGCCTCGGGCTGGGGATGGGCTGACCCTGACCCAGAACGGGTATATCCACGTGCCCGCTTGCATCATTTGACTGTTTTGGCATTCCACAGCTATCACCAACTCAAGGCAGAGTATGATGCGCGAGGAAGGATCCTAGTCACTCCCACATTCCAGTACACAATTCTGGCACCAGCGAAGGCCACAACTGGCTGCTGAGCCCGCTGCCGCGCAGTGCTCTGGACTCATGCGGTACGGTCGCTCCTCCTCCTCTTCCTCCTCCTCCTCCTCTTCCTCCTCCTCCTCCTCCTCCTCCTCCCTCTACCTCCTCCCTCCCCCTGTGGAGGCGGTCAAAAGTCGACTCTCGGATCCATTCTGAGGTGCGTCCCGACGAGAACTTCGACGAAAGAACCCCCGCCGCGGCCACGGGAAGCACGCAACAGGAGCCCCTCCCAAGAGAGGCGAAGCACCTCGACCACTGCAAGTGGTGGCGGCCCTTCGGTGGCGCACGTGCCTCCCGCGCGCGGCGCCGGGCGGTCAGGTCCTCAAGAACGCGTCGCTGTTCAAGGACGTGTTGGAGGCCCGCCCGCTCCCTGCGTTCTGCGCGGGGCACCGCCAGAGGAGAGGGGGCAGAGGGGAGGAGGAGGAGGAGGAGGAGGAGGAGGAGGAGGAGGAGGAGGAGGAGGAGGAGGAGGAGGAGGAGGAGGAGGAGGAGGAGGAGGAGGAGGAGGAGGAGGAGGAGGAGGAGGAGGAGGAGGAGGAGGAGGAGGAGGAGGAGGATGAGGAGGAGGAGGAGGTAGGAGGAGGAGGAGGAGGAGGAGGAGGAGGAGGAGGAGGAGGAGGAGGACGAGGAGGAGGAGGAGGAGGTAGGAGGAGGAGGAGGAAGAGAAGGAGGCGGAGGATGATGAGGAGGAGGAGGAGGACAAGGAGGAGGAGGAGGAGGAGGAGGAGGAGGAGGAGGAGGAGGTGGGGGAGGAGGGTGATAGGTCGTTACAAGGATTGCGTCTCATTGCGGGTGAGTTGCCCCGTTGGAAGAGAACGGTCTGAGAATCCTCATACGTGCCAAAGCACCATTCCTGGGATTGTAGCGCCGCGAATCGACGTGATTGTTGCAGTTTGTTGCGTCCTGACAATCCTAAATCGCCCCAGAATGCCATTCTTGGGAGGTCAACACAGCGAATCAACGTGACTGCAGAATCCTGGCGATTTTAAGTCGCGCCAGACCAAAGTTCCTGGGGAATACAACCGTGCGAATCCGTGACACTGTTGCAAACACTCAAGACGAATGCGCGCGGCGCTAAGGCTAGAGCCACATTTTGACAACGGCCCGCCACTCATCCGTGAAGCCATTGCAAGCTTCAAGCTTCAGGGTCATACGTATCGACGACGTCTCAGGCGAAACGCCCTGCCCGCCCTACCGACACGTTTGGGGGTGCGACAGGGGGGAGTTACTTATATGGAAAAGAATGGAGGAAGAGGAGGATGAGGATGAGGAGGAGGAGGAGGAGAAGGAGCAGAAAGAGATCACCTTGCTCGATCAGGGATTGGTGATCGTGAAGCGGGAGCCACTGGAAAAAGAGGACGAGCTGGTGGTCGACAGCTGAGAACGATAAACTCGGGCACTGCCTGATCTGGCCCTCCCAGGGCCCATCCCTAGCGGCGAGGCTCTTCCCGTCCGGCTCTATGGTTCTTCCTGAAGGAGGAGGAGGAGGAGGAGGAGGAGGAGGAGGTGGTGGAAAGGTGGGTGGTGGTAGGATAAGGGGGGAAGAGCGGGGAGGAAGCACCGCGGAGGGGTCGGAGCAGAGGAGGAGAGCCGACACACACAGTGTTGGCCAGGGGCGTTGTGATGATGCTGATGACGATGACGACGATGATGACGTTGATGTGGTCGTGATGACGATGATGACGTGATGATGACCGTGATGTAATGACGATGACGATGATGATGGCGATGATGAAGATGACGACGTGATGATGCTGATGACGATGATGTTGGTCAGGGGTGTTGATGATGCCGTTGTTGATGATGCTGCTGACGACGATGCTGACGTTGATGGTGATGTCGGAAACTGGAACATATACATTACCAGTGGCGGGCTGTTTTTCAGTCCCAGGACTCTCTTGGGGGGTCGGGGACGACGTCGGGGTGGTGTGGTGTATTTTTCCCCCGTTTTCCAAGGGAAACAACGAACAATGTATACACCAGGATCCCGTATACACCAGAATCCTCGTTCCTGTGCGAATTTCAGCGCAGGGTCGGGAAAAGCGTCGGTGTATAGAGTTCGTTTCCCTATGATGCTGATGCTGATTGCAGTGATAACGATGATGCTGCTGATGATGTTGCTGGTGAGGCTGCTGCTGATGATTGTGGTTATTGTGTTTGTGGTGGCGGTGATGATGAAGAACAAGAAGCCGATGCTGATTATGACGATGGTGGTGCTGATGCTGGTGGTACTGATGATGCTGATGCTGCTGCTGATGATGATGGTGGTGGCCGTGGTTGTGGTGGGTGTTCCCGTGGTTGCTTCGTCGTTGTCCTGTGGTTGTCCCGTGGTCGCCCGTGGCTGCCATTTGGCTGTCCCGTGGTTGCCCCGTCTGCAGATCTATAGTGAGACCGATCGGCAGTCAGCGAGAACGGTCGTTACATTGATAGTGAGATCTGTAGATGCGTAGTTGGACACATAGGTGATGATACCGATATGTCTAATGATAGTGTAATCGGTGTATGCATGGTGAGACCGATAGATTGTGATCTCGGTTGGTAGAGTGGTAGCCGTACTGGCAGAGTGGTGGCGGAACCGATCGCATTTTCATCGATCGTAGATCGATCGACATTTGGAGAGTGAGTTCGGCTCACCGAGAGATGTACACGCATTGAAACCAGTAGATAGGGAGATCGATCGATATATTCGGGATGGCTATATAGACAGATCTCGAGTCCGATCGGGCGCCAATCGCAAACCGCCAGAAACCCCCATCCGCTCCAGCCTTCTCATCACCCGAAGGAAGGTCCAAGCGTTATGGCATTCAAAGTGAGGAATGCGGAATACTTGAAACATTCGGGCTTACGCCATTCCGCCGACCCCCTGAGAACGAGTGAGAAGTAGGAAGAGGACGAAATGGAAGACGACGACGAGCGGGGGCGAGTCCTTCGGGGGTTCTCGCTGGGGCCTCCGTACTCCACGTTGGCCTGGGCGGGTTCCTGGCGGAGGGGGTGCAGGAGGGAGCCGGTCACGACCCGAAAACTCCGCTGGGGTCGGCGGACGCGTCCAAACACGCGCATGGCGTCTTGTTGGAGGCGGTTTTGGGGTGCCTTGGTGTCTTTTTCGGGTGCCTCTTTTGGGCCTCATTGGGGGCCTCTCGGGGGGGCCGCCTGCGGCTTCGGGGGGCATCGTGGGGACCTGCGGGCGGTCTCGGGGACCATCGCGGGGCAGAGGGCTCGAAATGCCGGTTCGCGTTCTTCCTCTCGGGGCGCTCTCGGGGCCTTCGTGGGGCCGTCTTGGGCCGTCGTGGGAGCCTCTGGAGCCGTCTCTCGTCTCTCTTCCTCCTCCTCCCTCTTTTGCGCTTTCGTGTCTCCTGGTTCCCTCCTCCCGCCTCCTCCTCCGTCTTCTGCGTCTTGGAAGCCACCCCGGAAGCGAGCTTCCTGGGCACGCAGCGCTCCATGCGGGAGCGGCGGGACGGGCCGGCGGCCACCAGGCGCACTCGGAAGGGCCACGCACCCCTGTGGCGAGCATGGGGGGCGGCGGATCGAAGACGCCTCGGGCGAATGACCGCCGCACCCTGCCTCGGGAAACGCTGGTGTGGTGGAATATCGGGCGTCAGTGAGGCAGTGCTAGCGTCGGCTAGACGTAAGAGTGGCCCTTCGCCGGGGTGGCCTTTGGTGCAGCCCACCAGGTCCCCCGATCGCCGAGCGCGATGCGATCGTGGCGTCCTGCGCGCTTGTATTTGGTCCCCCCCGCGGCCCCCCAAAGCCCGCGCACCAAAGGTCGCTCTTACAGTGGAGACCCATGCCAAGAAACACCCTGCTTGCTTCCAGGGTGCCCTGGGTTTCTTGGGTTTCGATGGTCTTGCTATGGGGAGCGTGACGCTCCCACGCCAAACATCAATGCACGTCCTGGAGTCTCAGGTTTGGGTTTCTTGTGGAAGGTTTCTTGTGGACTAGCCTTCACTTTACCCATGTGCGCTCCTGCTTGTAGCCGGTAGTTGACCGCGTGTTGCGCCCGAGCTGTCGTGGAGCCACTGGGGGACCACCAGGGAGGGGCCATCTGGGGCCCGTCCTGCGGCCGTCTCGGGGCTCCTTCTGGTGGGCCTGCTTTCCACCACCACCACCACCACCATAAGTGTCGGAGGGGGCAAGGAGGTGGAGGACGAGGAGGAGGAGGACGAAGAGGAGGAGGAGGAGGAGGAGGAGGAGGAGGAGGAGGAGGAGGAGGAGGAGGAGGAGGAGGAGGAGGAGGAGGAGGATGAGGACCCCCTCCCCCTCCAACTTCTGGTGGTGGTGGTGGAAAACAGGCCTATCGCCTTCGTTGGAGGGCTTCCCAGGGCGCTCTCCGGGCCCAGGCACGGCGGCGGGAGGACGAGAGGCTTGAAGGCCTCTCGGAGGCTCCCTGGAGACCCGCAGACTGTATCGGGGCCCTCTTGGGGGTGGAAGACGCCAAAGGGCACTTCGACCTCGCCCTTTGGGGCCCCTTTTGCGGGCCTGTTAGGTCCCTCTTCGGATCTCTGGGGCCTTCTTCGGGGGCTTCTTGGGCCGCCTTGGGTGCTCTGCAGACCGATCAGGCGAGTTTGAGAAGCTCATACATTCCAGATGTTTGAATTATTTGAGCTTGTTAGGCTTGCCCCGTGACCTCCAAGACGACCCGTGGCACTCGGCAATTTAGATACACACTCCAGATACCACTTGCTCACGTGATCCCCATGGGACCGTCTTAGAGCATAAACTTTGGAGTCCTAATCAAGCTCCCAAGGCACGTGGGAAAGTCGTGAGGAAAGCCTCGAGAGCGCCTAGGAGTGCCCAATAATTGCCAGAATTCTGGCATATGGGCCTCATAAGGAGAGCGATATTCAACACAGAGAACTCGAAGGGACCTGAGGACTGCGCACTCAGTGCGTACGGCACGGTTGCCAGTTCCGACCCTAACGGCGAAAATGACAGCAGCGACACAAGCGAGAAAAGCAGGGACGGTAATGACAACGACAGTAACGACAGCCACAATGGCAACGGCGACAGCCAATCGATCCCCAAAACATCAAACCACGAACGCCTGGATTTTGGAAGTGGATCGTTTCGACTCGTGTAATTTGACCTCAAGCATTGCCGTACTGGCTCATGGTGCAGCAAGTCTAGAGGTCAGTGCTTGCCCACGAATGCTTGCTGTATACTCCCGCTGTTTCGCTCCCCCCTGAGCGCAATGGCATGGTGGTCTCTCCCGTCCGTGGCGTCGAACGTTGTGAAACAGAACGTCCGGACGAACACGCCTGGGTCTGCCGGCCGTGTCGCGCGGGACAGGGTGAGAGCAGAGGCAGCCTTACGGGCCTGGCTGCACATTGCCCAGGTGGCCTTGCGACCTCCGGCTGAGCGCTTGGAGCTCGCCGCGCGTTGGCGCGAGGCGCAGGTGCTTCAGGCCAGGTCCTTGCGCCAGCGGTTTGCACTGCCCTCTATGGATGTGGGCTGGGCAGCTGCTGCGCCCCTCCGAGAAGGTCCAGAGACGCTGCGCTCGCTGAATGCAGAGCTTCGCAGCCTCAGTGACGGCAGGCATTCGCAAGATTCCAATGTCGTCAGGCAGGCGGCCCAGAGGGTGATTGCTATTGAGAAGGAGCTGGCGTCCTTGCCAACAGCTCACATGACTGATCAAGCACGGCTTTGCTTCGATCGGACAAGTACTCTGTGCTCAGAGCTCTTGGGGTGGGCTCGTGCATCACAGTGTCCGGATGATGAGTGTCAAGCCTTTTCAGAGTCTGAAGCTTCAAGCTTCTGCGCCTTTTCGTCCGTACAGCGAGAGGTCGTAGAGCATGCAGGGAGCGTACTTGTTCAGGGCCGCTCTGGCACCGGCAAGACACTCATTCTCACGGCCAGGATCTTGAGACGATGTAGAGCAGATCCACTGTGCGCCCAAGTCTTTGTGACGAAATCTTCGATGTTGCGAGATGAGGTTGCGTCTCAATTGAGGTCAGCAGGTTGCAGTGTGCTATCATCGTCGGTCTGGCCTCCAGTGAGCGGGGTGCTTTGCCTTACTTGGATACAGTTAGTGGCGATATTGAGGCCAACCCGCCGTCAGGCAAGTATCGACTGGGAACGCTTCCAAACGCGGTACTGGCCAGAACTTCTTCGTGCGGTGGTAGACTGGCGCAGCAAGAGGCCGTCCTTAGACCTGCCAGCAGTACTTGTCTGGGCGGAGTTTAACACGAGGCTGCGCTCGTTTACATCAACAGAGTCTCAGCCAGAAGGCCTTTCATTCAATGACTATCTAAAAAACGGTTCAACATGCGCTCTAGGAGCAGAGCTTGATGAGAACGAGCTGAGATTGATCCACACGATGTTCAACAGATACGAGGTGCTGAAGGCTGAGTTTCAAGAGTTGGATGAAGTGGATGTGGCAATGCGCATCGCCAAGAAGAAGCCAACACGCGTTGATGCTATCTGTGTTGACGAGGCGCAAGATTTTACGCCCGCGGAGTTGTCATTGCTGATTTCCCTCTGTCGCGATCCAAGAGGCTTGGCCATGGCAGGCGACACATGCCAAACAGTCAATCCAGGGAGCGCCTTCAATTTTGCCCAGTTGGTGAGTGCGTTCGACGCTCGAAGAATTGGCAAACCATGCCACCATCGGGTGGAATCTTCTCGAAGAGACTTTGGTGCATACGCCGAACCATGCAAGTCTTTCCAGCTTGGTGTGAACTACCGTTGCGCAGCTGGGGTAGCCGGTTTGGCTAGGTCGGTCTCACAGCTCTTGTTGCAGCGATTCCCCAGCTCGGCGGACCTCATTTGTGAAGAGGCCTTCAATCCGGTCCTTCAGCTCCCGTTGTACATTGAGGTCCCTGGCAAGAGCATGAACTGGTGCTTGACCGGCGGCGAACGCAGCAGCTTACCACATGGTCTCTCTGCCCGTGGCGCAGTACTTGTGCGGACGCACCGAACCCGCGAGATGCTGCAAGCCAGAGGGGTCCGCGGCACAATACTGACTGTTGCTGAAGCGAAGGGTCTCGAATTTGATCTGGTCGTGCTATGTGGGATCTTGTCAGACTGTCCTGATCGATCCTTCTGGCCCCTTGCCAACCCCATGTCCGCAGAATCTGCTTGCGCCTCTGCTGCGTTACACGACAAATCGCGCTGGAAACAGCAGCAGCGGAGACGCTTCTGCCGTCTAACGCTCGCTATCCCAGAATTGAAGAGCCTCTATGTGGCTATTTCCCGTGGGCAGACAGGCTGTGCTATCTTGGAATGCCCAGACTATGTCCCAACGAAGGATCGACGGCCTGCCCCGGGTGGATGGGAACCCTTGCTCCGGCTTTGGCAGGAGCAGCAAGTAATCGAATGCTGGCTGGGGGAGGCGCAGTACAAAGAAAAGGTTTGCGGTTTGCCTGATGCGCTGGAGGGAGTGCCACCCCTTATGGCAGCACTGGAACAGCATTACGGCGTTGACAGGCCAGCAGAGGATTTGGCAACCACCGTCCACGATCTAAAGAACCGCGCTGCGCAATTCTTGACGCTTCGCGTATCCAAACCAGGATCACGGTTCGCGACAGCTCAGCCCCCCTGGGTAGCTCACGTCGTCAATGGCGTTGGAGCCTGGCGCCCCACCGGCGACTCGCTCCATAGGCCTCGCGCTTGCCCCCACTCAGAACGACGGACTCGGTTACTCTGGTTCACGTCTTGATACTGTGTGGGTCGTGCCAATGGCAGGCACCGAATTCCTCGACATTTTGTCCTGTGCGCGTGCTCGAGCTCCCAGGATGCCCCCCGCTGTCAGCTCCCCTTTCAGCTTCGCGGCTGCTTTGTGAGTGGGCCGGCTGGCTTGTGGCTTGTGCCTTCTGTAGCTAATTCGGCTCGCCCGTTTGCCCGGACTCCCTGCCCGCCGCCTGCCTCTTCGCTGGCGGCCGCGACCGAAAAAGTATCCAAACTAGTCTCTAGGTTCGCGCGTAGCAAATTTGGCAGGCCCGTGGCCCGGACCTCTCCTTCGGCGACTGCGTTTCCGCGTCCGCCCGCGACCAATATATATATATATATATATATATGTATATATATATATATATATATATACATATATCCAAACCAGCAGTTTGACTTCGGACGCCGCCTGCACTTCCGCTTGCGGCCGCGGAAAAAAATCCAAACCAGCCTGGTCCTCGTGGTGCGTCTACGAGCCCGTGGTCACTGGCTTCCAGCACGCTCGCGGTGTCGCCCAACCAGAATTCCCCGCCATTTTGGCGTTGCACTCCGCCTGGCGGTTCCCCCCCAGTCGACGGCGTTCTCTTCTGAGCGGCAGCGAGGCTCGCCTCCTGTTTGTTCCTCCCTCCGCTGTCCTCTCGTTGCGTCCCCTCCCCCCTGCGCAGTTCATGCGTAGCCCGCCCGCTGCGGCTCTTGGACGGCGTCCGGCGCCTCCCGGTGCGCCTGCGATCAAAAAAGCCGAACCAGCCCATCCAAAAACAGACGCCAGGCGAGCGTGACCGGGTTCGCCGCAGTAGGGTGGTTACCTGTCGTTGTTCGCCGTGCGTGCGATGCTTTTGGCGCGCGAGCGCCGACGACCTGACTTACCAGGCATGGGGGCGGCGACGGGCAGCCACTCAACCCATTAGGGACAAGACGACCACGACGAATAATAATGCGAATGCTAATAACAATAATAAGAAGAGTAAGAATAGTACCACGACGAGAAAGAAAACGAAATCGACGACGGCGACGGCGACAACGACGAGGGCGAGGACGAAGACGACGACGACGATGACGATGACGGCGGCGGCGGCAGCGGCGATGACAGGAGTCCATCAAGACCTTGGACAATCTTTCGCTCGAGGATCGTCTTGGAGGCCTCTTGGTGCCATCTTTGGGCCTTTTTGGGGCCATTTTGGAAGCTTTTTGGGCCATCTTGGGGCTCTCTTGAGGCTCTCTCGGGGCACTCTTGGGGCTCTCTTGGGGTCCTCTTAGAGGCCTTGGAGGCCCCTAGGGACATCTACCCACGTCTGTGCTCGTAGATTTGCCCCTTGCGGGCATCTTTGCGCGCTCGTGGGGCGCTTTTGGAGCCGCCTTGGGGCCATCCTGGGCCCCTCTTGGGGCCATCTTGGCTATCTTGGTGCCGTGCCATCCTACGGCCTCAAGAGCTTATCGGAAGCGAAAAGGCGAGAAGGCAAAACACGTGGAAACACATTGGTTTTGAAGGAGCCCGGCCTCCTGGGGGCCTCCTTGGGAGGTTCGGCCGGCACTTGGGGCCATCCCGGGGCGATCCTTGGGGCTTATGGAGGAATGCTGGAGGCTATCTTGAACCATCTTGGGATGTCTCGAGCGATCTTGGAGACCATCTTGGGCTCTCTGAGGGTCTTCTCGGAGACATCTGGGGCCTTAGAAGAGACCCATCCAGGGGGCATGGGGATTTCTGTTGTCTTCTTTCGGGGCAAATTATCAGGTGGATGGGGGGGGGGAGGAGGAGGAGGAGGAGGAGGAGGAGGAGGAGGAGGAGGAGGAGGAGGAGGAGGAGGAGGAGGAGGAGGAGGAGGAGGAGGAGGACGAGGACGAGGAGGGGAAGGAAAAGGACGGGAAGGGAGAAAGGGACCTCCTTCCCCGAAGGGAAAGAGGGAGTTAGCAGAACGAGTCTTTTAGACCACTCACGCCCAGAGGGCTGGTCGGCTTCATGAGACATGCGGAAGACGACCCGCGGTCGCGCTGGAATGTTTTTGCAGAAGCTGCCAGGGCTTTCCGCGGGAGCATGTCAGCAGCAGACATGCTCTTGGCCACTCAGCTACATCAAGGGGCGTACCTTGCAGCTCCTCAGCGGAGTATGGTAGGTATCAGCGAGCTGAACGCCCAGGCTCCTTGGAAGCAAGAGATATGTGAACTGATTCGACAGGCTTCCC
Source organism: Prorocentrum cordatum (assembly GCA_963575745.1). Classification (NCBI taxonomy): domain Eukaryota; class Dinophyceae; order Prorocentrales; family Prorocentraceae; genus Prorocentrum; species Prorocentrum cordatum. The sequence continues at coordinate 143,095 of CAUYUJ010018924.1, forward strand.
GTACTTCCTCATGGCGGGGTTCATCATATCTTCGCAAAGTGAGTCGGAACAATATAATTTCGCTGATCGCCCTCTTCCTACCTCCGCGTGATGGTGACATTTTTCGCATGACGAAGCGAATGATTGAGCGCACTTGTGAACACATTACACTCAAGCAGGATCTCACTGAAGAAATGGTCGTGGCTCATGCTTGGTATACGATGTCACGAGCATTGTATGATCCAGAGGCGCATCAGTGCTACGAGGAGCGCATGACCAGGGTTTCCGCATCCATGCTTGACTTCACAACTTCTAGCCGGGGCGTAGCAAGCTTCTATTTCAGAAATTGGTCCTTCGCTGTTGATGAGGAGCGCGGCAAGCCATCGCAAAATGCCCGCAGACTTCAGCATTGCATGGATAGGGCATTCGTGACTTTGGTATCTGAGTTCTTGGGGGTTCGTGACCTCGTCATGGGGCGCATGAGCCAGCTCACGAGCGCAAGCCAAGCCTTTCTTGCAGCCCACCGACCACACATGGCAAGCAGAGGCTACGCTGCAGCCGCAGAGGCTGCGAGGCGCTTCCTCGACGTCTTGGCGGTGCTCAGGGCATCTAAGACCGTGGCATAACTGAGATTCGCTCCTCCTCCCCCCTCCTCCCCCCTCCCCTTCCCACCTCCTTTCCCCTCGTTCTCAGGAGGGCGAAACTTACCATCACACTGTGCTTTGGGCTGCCCTCAGGTACCCGATCATGCTCCAGGGCTCCGTGATCTCGTGGGCTTGGCAGTCATCGTCCGAGAGTCTGGTCGCAGCCATGCGTCGTCTGCTGGGCACTGCTTGCTCCTGGCAGGAGAATTGGAACGGTCCACCTCAGACACGCAAAGGCGAGCGGAGACGATGCTGGCGGTCAGCTGCTCCTGGAATGCATGGCATTTGCGTGCTCTGAGTGCTGGCCGACGATGAGACAATTATCCTTACCACACCTTACAATGTACAGAGAAACCGCTATGGGCTGCATGGGAGAAATCCGAATCCTCCCTGCGCAGGGCGTTGCAGAAAGGGCCTCGCCTTCCAGGAAACGAGGAGCGAATTCCCCCATCTTCGGTGGAAGCAGAACGGGGGCGGGGGCGCTGGCGGAAGCAAGCGGGCGGCTGGCGGACGTCTGCGGAATCTCAGGAGGAGAAGGAGGAGGAGGAGGAGGAGGAGGAAGAGGAGGAGGAGGAGGAGGCAAAGAGGTAACGCTTCCCGTTGGGCTCCAGGGCTTCCAGGGCCTGGAGCTCGTGGGCCGGCTCGCGGAACCTGGCCCGCATGCCTGGCACGTGCGCAATCCAGCCCAGCAGTTGGCGCAGCCGCGTTTGGAAGCAGCCGGTCGTCCACGCAGTCGCGCGATCAGTTCGCACGTATACAAGCAAGCAGGCGTGCAAGCAAGCATGGCAACATGCAGGCAAGAAGCACGCCGGCGCGCTCTCAAGCGTGAGCCAACTTCGCTGGGGCAATTGCATGCGCACGTCGCACGCGCGGAAGAAACGAACAACACTGCACACAATGCTGCTCTTGGGGCTCTCTTGGGCCATCTTGGGACAACCTTGAGGCCTAACAAGGGGTCTGGAGGGAGTCAGGGAGTAGTCGGGCCTGTAGGAGCCATGTCGGAAGCTGTCTTGAACTATCTTCGGCTTCCTTGAGCCGCCATGGAGGCCATTTTGGGGCATCGGAGGCACTCTTGGAGCCGCCTTGGGCAATTTTGGACGCTCTGACACATCGCGGCCCGCCCAACACAACCTCAGGGAGGGGAGAGGGAGAGTATCCCTCCCCGAAGGGAAGAGGGTTTATTGGAAGAGGCAAGAAAGAACTTGGTAGCCCACCTTAACTCACAATGCTGGTGGGATTCGTCACGCGCGCGTGGCGGCGGGTGCATGTGGCCCGCATTGTGTTATCTGGTATTGATTTGTGCCCAAGGTGTACGCGGGATTAACGCGGATGCCCCGCGTGGTGATATGAGAATTCGGATTTTGGGCGAGGTTGCAACAGCCAGATGGTTCCCCCATGATTTCAGCAAGTGCGCGCGGTCAGGCAACCTGCAAGGTGTTTTTATGACAGGCCAAACGGTTTTACAGTTTTTCGGTGGCAGTGCTTGTGCAACCAATCTGTTTTGGGTTAGATTTCGACGTGCGCGCGCGTTTGAACTCTCGGCATGTTTCGAAAAGGGGATATTATTTGACGGGGATGACGGGGGGATGTCCGATACCATCTTGGCTTGGGTGCTCTAGTTTCAGATGGAAAGTGAACGATGGGGCACAATCACATCAGCGTTGTGTCTTCCCATGGGGAGACGATACGTCTAGGCTCGGGAGGGTGGCAGAGATTATTCTTCTTCTGGAAGGAGAATTTGCGAGGTTCCATGTGCTGACGGCATCCGCGCGTGACCACCTCCCATGCTCCAGAAACCACCAATACACCCACCAAGCCGCAACTTCTTCGCACAATCCATGAAGGCCGTGAGTGCAGTTGCCAGTCACCTGCTCGTGAATCTCAAGTGGCACAGTGACGCGATGACCCTGCTCATCCAGATCCAGGGCTCGGGCGGACGACCAATACTGATGACAATGGCATCGGCGACGAAGATTATGGGTGTGTGATGGCTGTGGTGATGATGACGAGGACGACGGCATCGACGATGACGGTGGTGACGAAAGCGGTGATGATGACGAGGTGATGATGACGACGACTGTGGTGGTAGTGGTGGTGATGGTGATGGTAGTGATGATGGTGATTGCGATGGCGATAGTGATGATGATGATGCTGATGCCGATGATGATGATGGTGATGATGATAGTGATGCTGTTGATGATGATGCTGATGATGATGCTTATGCTTATGATGATGATGCTGCTGCTGCTGATGATGATGATGCTGATGATGATGATACCGATGATACTGAAAAGGATGGCGTCAATGACGACGCTAGCGATGATTGTAACGATGGTGCTGACGAGGATAATAATCAATTGCTCTCGAGCAGAAGTGCATAATTCTTGACGTGTTTTAGTGAAGACTCACTCGGTTTTCACATGTATTTTGACACCTGTGTGCTGGCCGGAAGCGTGGAAGCGCGCCTGTGGATCGCATAGGATTATGTGAAAGTGTTTGCTGGCCGGCAATGATTGCTGAATCATTTCGAGTTGCGGGCGTGCGGAACGCATGATCTAATTGGGTGGCCAACCGCGTTTTTTTTTTGTTTTTTTTTTTTTTTGTTTTCTCGCATGGTGTTCTTATGCTTCCAGCTTTGCAAGACAGTTTGAATCAATGCTCCTCGACAGTTGTAATCGCTATGTCTTGACATGCGTCGAACACATCTGGTTATATAAGGATCTTGGTACGCGCGCGTGCTCGGGAACGCTCCCATGTGACCCGCGTTGCATTGCTTGAGTCGTATTGTTGCAAAGCGCATTTGTTATATTAACGCATGTGCGCCGAGTTGTGTCGTTGCCGGAGATGAGGGAGGGGATGTCGAGACTGGGCCGCCTGTGATAGCGCTCTTGGGTGTATAATTCTTTATGTGTGCATACACATAGATTATATCTGTGTATGTATGTATGTATGTATGTATGTATGTATGTATGCGTGTATATACTCAGACATCGTGAGGGAAGATGGGACACTGGAGACAGATGTGAATTGTGATGATGACAGGCATGGAGGGGGTCAATAACCACGGCCTCGGGGTAGGGGTACAGTTCTGTACCTCCGGGCAGAAGGAGTCCACAGGGCGTCGGGAAGCGCCAGTCAGCGCACACCGGCCAGGCACGGGGGCCGGGCTCGAGCGGGCACCGGGCGAGAATCCGGAAGCGCCCGCCGCTGCACGGCGGGCACACGAGGCGGGGAGGGGCGGGCACCAGGCGAGAGCCCGGGAGATTCCGCCAGCGCACTGAGCGGGCACGAGGCGGGCACGTTTGGGCACCAGGCGTAAGCCCGGAAGAGTGGGCCAAGTGCAAGCACTGCTTGGGAAGTCTGCTGGAGCGGCTCTCGATTCGGCAATCAATGATCCATTGCATCGAGCTTTCCCAGCAAGCATACGCTAGCTTGGATCATTTTAGGCAAAGCATTCACAGAGCGCGCTTGGACATAATGCTCATGGTTCCTGGGCTTGCAGTCCAGCCCAAAGGGATAGTGTCGAAGCACGTCGGATTCCTCTTCGATCAATTTCGAAAGCGATGCGCAACAACATGCATATTCAGATGTCCAACGGGGTCGATAGCGTTGCTCATGGAAACACGCATATATGATCAGACTTGTAATATTATGACTCCCATTTTGCCCATCATTCACGTCTTCTCCCTCCTCTTTATCGCTTCTCTCCTCTTCCTCATCCGTCTACTTCTTTTCAGTGGCGTGCTGACGTAAGCGGAGAGGGATTGCATGTCAGGCGCCCGACTTCAACCCGTCCCATCTCTTGAAGATAGTGTCTCTGTTGGCCTCGCCAGAGCTCATGGAGGATTCCAGGGTGGACAGCAGAGTAGAAGATAGAGTGGTAATTGTGAAGACGGAGAGGACAGTGGAGTGGGAAACCTGGCGGTTCGCGGCACGTGGGCCTAGGGCATCAGGCTTGAAACTATGGACGACGGTGGCGCAGTGAATATTCGTGCCAGGATCCAGGACTCGCGGCGGTACGAAGGTACATGCGCTTACGCGTCCTGTCCCCCCCAGTCGGGAGCTGACGCTTCGCTGTGGAGCCAGGCTCACAAAGCCGGGGAATTTCCATCGCGACATAGCTAGAGGAGGCTCTATCGCGAAAGGGCATCAAATTACAAAGTACTCCGCCCAGAAGGGGTGTTTTCGAGATGGAGAGCGCCCTGCGCTTCTCGAATTGCTCTGATGTTATACCCACGCGCTCTGTCGCCCAACAGCTGCCGCCGTGGTCGGCGCCATCTGACATGTTGCTCGGATCTGGCCACACGTGCTGCAGTGTGTCGTGCAGGAAGCCGGCGTAGCCCGTCGCTCAGATGAGAAAGATCGCCGAAGGCGCTCCAACCCTCGTCTCGGCGCGACGACGAGGCGGGGTTGACCCCCGTCGGGGGGACCTCCCCACGCTTGTTGAGAAGCCCAGAGTCGTCAGAAGGCGAAGCCTGCCGCAGGCGCCGCCGAGCACTGCCTGCTCTGTGTGGGTGCTTGGCCCCGTCCCTCTCGGGGGTCCAGCCAGCTACCTAGCGGGCGCCCTCGGGGGCACCGGCCGGGCTCCTCTGCCATCTCCCGGTGCCCCTGGCTTGGCCCCACCAGGCTTGGGTCTCCCATGAAGGGACAGAGCAGGATACCAGCGATGGAGGAGGAGGAGGGGGAGGAGGAGGAGAAGGAGGAGGAGGAGGAGGAGGATGTGAAGGGTGACACGTTCAATCAGACACAGTTGTAACAACATGGGAGTGTGAAGCGCAGCGACAGACGTACACCCGAGCATGCCCGCGCATGTTAAACATGACACGCACCCTCGCGAGCAGAGCCCCTCACGCTCCGAAGGGGGCCAACGAATCACGAAAGGCCGCTGGTTGAACGCGCTCGGAGCTCATCGTGCGGCGGCAGCACGGGCAGCAGCAGCAGCAGCAGCAGCAGCAGCGGCAGCAGCAGCAGCACGGGAAGCACGGGAAGCAGCAGCAGCAGCAGCAGCAGCAGCAGCAGCAGCAGCAGCAGCAGCAGCAGCAGCAGCAGCGGCTGAGGCCAACAGCGGCAGCGTGCGCAGGGGTGGCGGCGTCCGTCGCCCCCCAGGGGCCGCCAGCAGCAGCGGGCGCCAGGGTCGCCATGGCTGGGGGACTCTGCGGGGACGGCGGCGGGGCCGGATGGGCGAGGGCGCCGTGGGCAGCATCGTGGCGCGGAAGCAGACGCACCAGGATGCAGGATGCAGAATGAGAGTCAGTGGCGGGGCCGGGCACCAGGATGCAGAGTAAGCCGCACCACGGTGCAGGGGGACACCACGATGCAGGAAGAGAGCTCCGTGAACGGCGTCGGGACGCGGAAGCAGGCTGACAAGCAGCTGGAGAGGCACGCTCGCCGCGCTTATGTCGCTGCGCAGCTCAGGAGGGCCTCGAGGAAGAATGCGAGACGTTCGAAGATGTCTGGAAGCTCTCTTTCATATGCATCCGGATGCGGAGCCTGACGAGCAGCGTGAGCAGGCAGACAGTGAATATCCACTTTTGCAGGCTGAAGAAGTGCAGGAGGTGGCCCACGGTCGTCCGCACAACGGGCTGAAATGGCAGCGTGTGAACTTCCAGGCCCATCTCATGGCTGGCCCATGGGACGGTCTCGGAAAAAAAGCAACGTCCAAGGCAATCTGCATCAGGCGGCCGTCCAGGGTGAAGCCATCCGCCCCAGGGGGGCGAATAGAATACACAAATATCTGCCCCGAAGGGCGCCCAGGACAGGAAGGACAAACGGCGCGCCATGAAGGACAGCGTCTTGGAGCTGTCCAGGGTGGGGCTGACGGCGATCATTTTATGCAATTTGCCACTGTCCAGGAGGCGGTGCACCTGGCATAAGGGTTAAGAACAACCCCAGCTTTGGAGAGTTACCCGAGTGTTCTTCGTGTGTTGGCTCTTCATCTTGGAATGCTCTTCGGTTGGGGCGCACCCATGTGTGTTTGGAAAGGCGATGGCAATACAGACCGGGCCCGCGACGGAACGCAGAAAATTCGCAGAAGTGATCGTAGAAAAATTTGACGCGATGTCGAATGATCAGTTTGATATAATCCGCCGGCTGGGCGAAATCGATTCCCACACTTTGCGTGCAGAAGTGCAGGCCAAGCAATATTGCCAGCACCCTGTCCCAATCGAACCTACCGTAGGTATGTTGAGGTACCTAAATTGGAGTACGTCGAGAAGGTTGTCGAAGTTCCCAAGGTTCTACTTGTGGAAAAATTTCGCAGAGCAGACACTTATCATGCCAAGCGCTCGTGGTAATGCCAGCGGTGGTGATCCTGGTCGAGCCGGCGCCCCTTCTTGTGAGGCGAGTCGCGTACCTAGTGAAGATGAAACGATCAAGGGAGCGGAGGCCACAATTGACGCTATAATCTGGAGTATTCAGACACGAATCGGTTTGTTCATCGATGCGAAGGACGAGACAAGTTACATAGGTCTGGTGCTGGATACGCTTGGGAACCAAATTGTGGAATGCAAAGCAACATTCCCCAATCCAAACCGCACGGAGTTATCGAAGGGTGAGGTGGAGCAGCGTTATGGGTTCTTGCATCGATATCGACCAGGCAGGACAAACCGCAGATGGAAGGGCTCCAAGTGGCAAGCTCGGTCCCGCAGCCGCCTCTTCCCCAGTGGTCCCTCAAGACCGCCGGGCTTCGAGCAGACACCGGAGTGAGCGAGTGAGGGAGACATGGAGCAGGATGGAGTGGGGGAAATGGGGGGGAGAGAAGGAAGGAAGGGAGGAATGGAGAATGGGAGGAGCAGCGCGAGGAGGAGGAGAAGGAGGAGGAGGAGGTGAAGGAGCGGGATGGTTATGATGCTGATGAGGATGAGGACGGTGATGACGATGCAGATAATGCTGACGATGATGATTATGTCGGTGGTGGTGATGATGCTGCTGATGATGATGCTGATGATGATGGGAAGTGGAACGAGATGATGATGATGATGATGATGATGATGATGATGATGATGATGATGATGATGCTGTTGGTGCTGATGTTGGCGCTGCTGATTGTGATGCTGATGATGTTGCTGATGCCGATTGTGATGCTGCAGATGACGAGGATGATTATGATGATGATGCCGACGATGATGATGCTGGTGCTGCTGATACTGATGATTCGGGTCGTGGTGATGCGGAGTAAAAAGGGTGATGATGATGAGGATGCTGGCGTTGATGACGGCGGTTATGCTGAAATTTATGCTGTTGGGGACCATGATCGTGATGCTGATGACCATAACGTTGCTGCTGCTAATGGTGATGTTGATGATGAAGGTGAGTCTGATGATGGTGATGATGGTGATGGTGGTGGTGGTGGTTGGAGGTGTTGATGATGCTGATGAGGATGAAGACGATGAGGATGCGGAGGAAGGCGAGGGATACGATCATGATGATTGTGCTGATGCTGATGATGATGACGAGAACGGCGATGACGACGATGCTGATGAATATGCTCATTATGGTGATTGTTCTGCTGCTGCTGATGATGCTGATGAAGAATATGAGGAGGATTGGGGTGCGGATCCATCCCGCTCCGCGTGGCAGACACATGTGTAATTCAATATAGTTATATGTTTGCAAACTATGTCGTTATGTATGTATGCGAATGTATGTACATCGCCTACGTATAGCATGTATGTAACTTGTATATGACATATTTGTTTTACCTTGCAACACTGAATCAGATCGCAGATGTATAGTCACAGGCACATGTACATCGATATATTTATGTCTATGTCTGTCTGTCTGTCTGTCTGTCTGTCTGTCTGTCTGTCTGTCTGTCTGTATGTATGTATGTATGTATGTATGTATGTATGTGTATATATATACATATTTGGATGTATACATAGACCTTGGACAGATGGGGTGGGCGAGGACACTCGCTCCGACCAGCTCTACCGCATATTCCTGGCCTCGACCGCGATGCAGGATGGTCGCCCGGCAGCCCCGCGGGAAGGCCTAGGCAGGCTCCCCTCACTGCCCCATCTCTCCCTCCTCTCGATTGTTTCCCTCCCCTCCTCCCCTCTTCTCTGCCTCCCCTCTCCCCTCCCTCCCTCTCTATCCGTCGCGCTTCTGTTCGCCTGCGGCCACCTCGCCTTCGACGACCTCCGCTGAGGTCTGCCCGGAGGCCACCTCGGCCACCTCCCTGGCTGCCCGCTGTCTGTGCTTCAGACAAGGGCTCCCACGAGGGCGCGAAGTTATTCGCGCTTCGCGGTCCTCGTTCCTTCTTCCCCTCCTCCTCGTCCTCCTTTTCTCCCTTTGGGGGGGCGGCGCGAGAGCGCGAAGTTATTCGCCCTTCGCGCTTCGCGGAGCGCGGAGCGCGAAGTTGGGAGCCCTAGTTCAGACGGCGTGCTGTGCCTCGCACCCTCGCGCACCCCCCTCCCCCAGCCCGTTGGCCCTTGCCTCGCTCGCTTCTCGGGCCCCTCGATCGGTCCCTCTGCGTCGGCTGCTTTTGAGGGGCTGGGACTTGACGCTAACGGACGTCCAAATAAATGTTCATAAACATCCCCCTCCCCCCTCCCTCCCTGAGGCTCAGCGTCCAAGACGGTTGCCACTGAATGGCTTAGGACAACATGTTTACACGTGTTGCCGTAGTGTCCATTGTGCGGGGGTGGGCGGCTGCGTTCCACGCACATTCCTTTCTACCGAAGTAGTTCAAACACTCTGGCTTTGTGGAGCGTGCGGACTTTGTTCCTCCGAGCGCATCAGAGGCCTTTGGGGCGCGTGCAAGCGTAAACACCTACCAACACTCGGCGATCATATCTGCAGAGGGTCGGTGACGGGAACTGGCCAAAGGTCTTCTATCGTTGTTGAGGCAACGTGCCAGAGGCCGGAATCTTCCTTCATTTTGTTTCTTCTCGGGTTGACCATTTCCGTTCCCATTCCCTCTCCTTCCTCTTCCTCCTCTCCCTCCCTCTGCCTCCCGTCCCTCTTTCCCTCCCCTTGCCCTCCCTCTCCCGCGTCCTCTCTGCCACCCCCCTCCCTCCCTCTTGCCTCCTCTGACGCTTGGTGCCTCGGCTCGCTGCTGCGTTCACCTCGTACGAGCTGCACTCTCTGCACTCTCACTCGCTCCCTCTTCCGCCCCCTGGGGCCCCGTCCGGAGGCGTCCCTGCGCACCACGGTCATCAAGCACAGCGCCGGCAAGCACTCCGGAAGCTTTCTGGAGGATCCGTGCCAATGGTGTCGGGCGTTCCTCTTGTCTCTGCGATTAGTTCGCCGAGGGCGAGTGGGAGAGAGCATGATGCGGAGCAAGAGAAGGGCAGGATCAGGAACAACAAAGAGGAGGAGGGGGAGGAGGAGGAGGAGGAGGGGGAGGAGCAGGAAGAGGGTGACGATGACAACATCGAGGCGACGATGATGATGATGATGATGATGATGATGATGATGATGATGATGATGATGATGATGATGCTGATTAGGATGATCATGACGATGTTGATTATGATGATGATGACGATGATGACGATGGTGATGCTGCTGATGCTGATGATGATTGAGATGCTGACGATGATGATGATGCAGCTGATGCTGCTGCTGCTGATGATGCTGATGATGCTGCTGCTGATGATGATTACTAACATGATGATGACGCTGCTGACGAGGATGCTGATGATGCTGATGATGCTGATGTTGATGAGGATGATGATGCCGCTGATGAGAATGATGTTGCTGCTGCTGATGGTGATCATGATGGTGGTGATGATGATGCTGATGACGATGATGATGATGATGATGATGATGATGATGATGCTGCTGAAGCTGATGCTGATGATGATGAGGATGATGATGATGCTGATGCTGATGATTCCGATGATGATGAGGATGATGATGATGATGCTGATGATGATGATGATGATAATGGCGATGATGCTGCTGCTAAAGAGGATGATGATGATGATGATGATGATGGTGATGCTGATGCTGATGATGCTGATGATGATGGTGATGGTGACGATGATGATGTTGATGCTGATGATGGTGCTGCTGCTGATGCTGATGATGAGGATGTTGCTGCTGATGATGATGAGGATGATGATGCTGCTGCTGATGACGGTGATGCTGCTACTGCTGCTGCTGATGATGATGAGGATGATGATGAGGATGAGGATGAGGATGAGGATGAGGATGATGATGATGATGATGATGATGATGATGATGATGATGATGATGATGATGATGATGATGATGATGATGATGATGATGATGATGATGATGATGATGATGATGATGATGATGATGATGATGATGATGATGATGATGATGATGATGATGATGATGATGATGATGATGATGATGATGATGAAGCTGACGACCAGGACGATTATCATGGTCATGGTGACGGCAGGTGCGAGTCTGCTTGCGCATGCGCTCCGAGGTCTCAAGCCTTCAATGGACTGGGCGAGCGGCCACAATGGCGGGCGCAGCAGCGGCCATGTGGCCGGAGAAGCGGATCAAGCAGGCATACCGAAAACAAGTCAAATGACCAGAACAAGAAGAAAGCAAGCTTGGGTTCAAGGCGGTTGCCCTCGTATCCGAATTCGTGTTGGCAAACCTTGAGCTCATGCCATGGGCAAACCCAGGCACACACACACACACGCAGTGAAATCCTGAGGAAAAACCAGAGGACCACAGGCATATCCCAAACCCGCCCCCTCCACAGGCAAACCAGACAGGATAGCAGCCCGAGGACGACCACCCGGAATGCATCCTCCAAGACAGCAAGAACTCCCACTGGCAAGCTGAGGTAGGGTCCAGGATGGAGTGGGTATCGGGAGGGGACTGTCCCCCTCCAATGTACCCGCAGCGTTTTCTCAAGCCGTCGAACTTGCGGAAGCGACGCGAATATCGATGTTACCACCATCAGAAGACTTTTTGAGCACAAGGCGTCGGCCTCTTTGTTCCAGACAGTCAGTTGAGCAGTGGTGGTGCTGTGTGCAGTGGCTGAAGTGCTGGTGTGGGTCCTGCCTCTGTTCACCCAAACCGAAGCCAAACCCGCATCACCAGACATCTCTCCCAACCTCGACGCTAAGTAAGCAACGACGAACACCTCAATGAACATCATCGGTCTCAAACGCTTACGGTCAGGAACTGCTGCTTAGCGTGTCGCGCTGCCTGTTCTGGCCCACCACGCTGCGGCGCGACACGCTGAACAAGGCCCAGTCCCCGAGCGTCAACGTTCCGAGCTTTTTGCATCCTCCCGCCCCGCGGAGCGGAGCGACACGCTATCAGCTCGCAGGGCATAGCGTATCGCCAGGGCCGCCGCCGCAACCGACTAAGTAAAGTTCCTGACCGTAAACACCGAAGTTTGAGGGTCACCCCTGCCCCATTGGCCAACACGGCCGCCTCTGGTCAAGGCCACGATGAGCAGAAGGAGGAGGAGGCGGATGATGATGATGAGTACGAGTAGCATGACGATGACGAGGGCGTGCGAAGAGGGAGGGGAAGGGGGCGGAGGACCAGTGTAACCCCGAGACCCATCAACGATTTTGCAATATATCCTTCCTCCAAGTTCCCTCTTCACAGGTCCCTACAAGGGTTCATTCTCACTGAGGGAGGTGCCCCGTTGGAAGCCAACCGTTTGAAAATCCGGAACTGTGCCAGACCACCATTCCAGGGACCTCAACGCCGCGAACCACCGTTACTGTTGCGTCTTGACGATCTTGAATCGTGCCAGAGCGTCATTCCTGAGACTTCAACTCAGAGAATCAACGTGACTGTCGCGCCCTGGCATTCCGACATCGTGCAAAATCACAAGTTGTGGGACGTCAACCATAATAATCCTTGACATTGCTGCGAACTTATGAGCGCAGCGCTATGGCGAGAGCCACATTTTGAAAAGGAGCCGCCCTCCACCCGTGAAGCTGTTGCAAACTTCTCAAACGAATGCGCGCGACGCTAAGGCGAGAGCTACATTATTTTGAAAACGACCTGCCCTCCATCAGTAAAGCTGTTGCGAACTTTTTTGACGAATGTGCGCGGCGCTACAGCGAGAGCCACATTTTGAAAACCACCCGCCCTCCATCCGTGAAGCTGTTGCAAATTTTCAGCTTCAGGGTCTCGAGCGGTGAGCAAGTCTCAGGCGAAACGCCCGGCCCGCCCTTTCGACCGGCCTCGGGGTGCGACAGGGAGGAGCTGTTAATAAGGAAAATGAGTGGAGAAGGAGGAGGAGGAGATTGAGGAGGAGGAGGAGGCGGAGGAGGAGGAGGAGGAGGACAGGGGGGAGGAAGCAGCTAGTGGAGGCAGAGGAGCAGGGACTCCTTGGTGCGCAAAGCGGGCCTCGGACTCCGACCAACGACGTCGGCCTCTGGACCTCTCCCGGGGCCCATCCTTCAGGAGGGGAAAAAACACAGACACAATTCATCGTCGATTCCCCAGAAAATATGGGAAAATATGGGAAGTGGGGGGGAAGACAAAAACCCAGAAGATATGGGGAAAGATTGGGATGTTTTTTTGGGGGGTGTGTATTTATTTGTGTGTCCCAGGGCCCCTTTCAACCCTGTGCAGCTCCTCGCCCCAGGCCGCCGCTCGTGGCCCCCTTGCGGCCCGAGGCGCGCCTATATCCGGAGGCCGAGGCTGAGGGGCAGCCTGCCTCGACCCCCGGGCGGAGGGCCGGCCTGCCGGCGGGTGGGTGCCCCCCTCTGCGCTTCTCCTCCTCGTCCGCGTGAGGCTCTTGGCATCGCTCGGACGTGTGCATTTTTCCTTCGGCGAGGGCCATCGAGGAGCATCCTTGATCATTTGGCGAAAAAACCTCGCACGAAACCGAAAAAAACACAGGGACGTCTGAGCGATGGCGAGGGCTGGGTCCCGGCGAGCGAGGGCGCCTCCCGAGGAGGGGCGCCTGCCTGCGTGTGCCGCCCCGCACCTTGTGCCGCCCCCTGTGCACGATCCCCTCCACCGAGGGGCACGTTCTCCAAGCCGCTGCGGGAACGGAGCGGAGTCTCGGTGGCGCGCCCCTGGGAGGAAGCGAGAGGAGGCAGGCCTTCGCAGAGGGCGGCGGGGGCTTCTCGGAGGCCCTTCGGCCTTCTGAGAAGTGGTCTGTGCCTTCGGGGAAGGCCCAGAGCACTCCTCCGAAGGCGCGGGGGCTTCTGAGAAGCCCCGGCCGCCTCCCGAGGAGGCTTGCGCTCGCTCACTCCTCCCCGGGCGCGCCGCCAAGAGGCGCACTCGCGACGGAGGGGGCCGTGGCTGGCAGGAGCAGGGGCTTGCACGGGGGCTCGGATCTGCGCTTCGCGGCTCGCGGTATCGGCCGGCGGGGGGTTGGAAGCGCGAGGCTCCTCGCCGCAGCCTTCCTCATCTCCCTCCCCGCCGGGGCCGCCGCGTGACCGCGCAGTTCTTGCGAAGGCCTTGCGGCAAGCGCCGCCGACCCACAAGGGGGTCGACGACGACGACGACGACGACGACGACGACGACGACGACGACGACGACGACGATGACGGCTGCGACGGCTGCGACGGCGACGGCTGCGACGGCGGGGGCGGCGGCGACGGCGGCGGCGGTGGTGGCGGCGATGGCGGCCGCGGCGGTCGGCCGGCGGGGGGTTGGAAGCGCTGGGCTGCTCGCTGCAGCCTCCCTCGCCCCCCCCGCCCACCAGCGGCCGACCGCCAAAAGCTCGGGGGCGGAAAAGAGGGGGGTGATGACTAGGGGGGGGTGGATATCATGGCGGGGGCCATGATCTTTCCCCAGATTTCATGGCGCCTCTTCTTATTTCATTGCGTCCCTGGCCCCCCCGCTGGGACGCGCACATGCCGCCGGTCATGATTTGCACCCCCCCCTCTTGGACACCCCCCTCTTGGCCGCTCCCGAAAAGCTTGGAACAAGTGTGGTCGAGACTTGCACGGACGACGACAGCGAATCCGACTCTTGCTCACAACGCGTCTCCTGAGCGCCCCAGACTCTCGCGCCGCCCTCGTAGGGCTGGTCCCGCCGGACCGACATCGCGCGCTCGCCTCGCCTCGCCTCGCCTCGCCTCGCCTCGCCTCGCCTCGCCTCGCCTCGCCCCCCCCCCCCCCCGCAATGTGCGCCGCAGCAGCATAACCGCGAATATTCTTACGGTTGGGAACTTTGGGTTAGCGTGTCGCGCCGCCAGATCTGGCCCACCACGCCTCGGCGCGACACGCTGTCCACTATCCCATGCCCATGCGTGAGCGTTCCGAGCTTTTCCGAGCCTCTCGCCCTGTGGAGCGGAGCGTCACGCTGTTCACTCGCAGGGCATAGCGTGTCGCCATGGCCGCCGTGGCGACACGCTACGCAAACGTTACCGCCGACCCTTATTGAACGCCCCATGAGTGGGCAGACACCGCCGCCCCACTGTTCTTGGAACGTGGTCGCTTTGTTGTAGAGGTGGCAAGGAGCTCTGCGGTCTGAAGCAGTGGACAACGTGAACCTCACTTGTCCAGTGGGGTCGAAGACGGCCCGAGAAGTTGAGAATTGTCGCCAAAAACGTTCCACCAGGACTGCAGGGGCGTATGTTGGTGTCGTGCTCGAGGAATCTTCGGATACACTTCCGTTGAGGCTTCCATGAGCGCCCAGGATGGCCCCCGGGCGTTCCCCGTGATGGGGCTTCGAAATTGTTCCTGAAAGCCGAAACAATAGCCAGAGAGCGAACGAACATGTATTGAGCCTGCAGAGCGGGAGTCAAGGCGGACATCCCCGAAAGGGGAAGTTCGCACGCAGATTTTGCAATCAGTTGTCTTCGGGGTGTGGCTTCGACGAGGGTCGGTACCATTCGAGGCAATTTTTCTAGGGGTCATCTTTGCGTCCCTTGGAGGGGCAGGCGGTCGTAGGACCCCTTAAAACGGCCTTTTGGTGTCCATGGGCCACGAAGTGCGTGAGGGATGTGCCGAATCGAAGTGAGGGGTGCGCCGAATTGAGGATCCGTTCAGCCGTCTTGAGGGTCAGACGAACACCCCTGGAGTTCCATGGGGCACTAAATGCACAAAGGGGTGTACCAAGTTGAGGTCGTCTTTGAACGAAGCCAGCTCAGCACCCATGATGCCAGACTCGTCTGCGTTCAGATCAGATGGCGTGGCTGTCTCAAGCGAGTCGCGGGTTTCAGCACCCGGAGGGGGGGCGCCAGGGGGTACATCTCAGGCGGTGTACTTGTTTTGGTGGGCAGGCTCGTTTGCGTTCAGATCATATCGTGTGGCTGTCTCAGGTGAGGCGCTGGTTTCAGCACCCGGAGGGGGGGGGGGCGCCAGGGAATATATCACGGGCCCGTTCGTGCTCAGGTTGTTGGGACGTCTCAGGCGGTTTGCTGGTTTTGGTGGGCAGGCTCGTCTGCGTTCAGAGCAGATTGTGAGGATGACTCAGGCGGGGCGCTGACTCATCACAGACTCATTCTTTCCCACGGAGACTCGGCCACATCATCTCTGCCCTCAGACTCGCACCGACTCAGACCCGCTCAGACTCATCCAGACCCTCTCAGGAAATGCGCCTCAGACGCGTTCTCACTCGTACGCATTCCTACTCTAGCACTCCGACGCGCTCCTCCACTCCTCATATTCGCTCATACTTTTCTGGTGGCCCACTGCTCGCCGCGACGTTGCAGGCGTGGCATCCGGGCACCCCATGGGGGAGCCGCCAGGGGTGCGGGCACTCGGGATTCACTCACAGGTTATGGGGATGTCTCAGGCGGGTTGCCTGTTTCTGCCCCCCCCACGTGAGGCCCCTCCTTCCGCCTTCCCCCCTCTGTAAATTAAAGCTGTGCGCGGCCCGCTTAGCTTCGACCGGAAGAGGTGCGTTCTCGACCCGCGGATCAAAAAGGTTTCTGCCCCCCCCCCATCAGCATCCATTGGTTTCAGAGCAGAGTGTGAGGACGTCTCAAGCGGGGCGCTGGTTTCGGCACCCCAAGGGGGGGGCCGCCAGGGGTGGGGACACTCCAGGGTTCGTCTGCCTGTTTCTGTCCCCGATATCCTCTGCTGTCGGAGCAGGCTGTCAGGATGTCTCATGCGAATGCGAGGCGCTGGTTTCAGCACTCCCCAGGGCGAGCCGCCAGGGGGTGTATCACGGGCACGTTCCGCGCCGAACTCGTGGGGATGCCGCAGGCGGTTTGCTTGTCTGCATGCTCAACATCCTGTGCTGTCAACCATGCTCAGACCCACTCGTGCTCATACTCAGACCTCATGCCCATCAACCTCATACTCGGATCGCTCACATTCAGACTTGCTCATACTCAGACTCACTCATTCCCAGACTTACGCATACTCAGACGCACTCGGATTCAGACTCTCCTCAGACCTAGACTCACTCACGTTCAAACTCAATCATTCCCAGGCCCATTCACACTCAGACTCGCTCACACTCAGATCATTCACATTCAGATGTACGCACAGTCTTTTCTCTTTTGGTGGTCGAGTGCTCTCTCGCTCTTCCAGTTGTGCTTCCCTCATCTCTCTTTCAAGATGCCCAGAGGAGGAGGAGGACGTCACTGAAGTCGTCGCTGTCGTCGTCGTCGTCGTTGTCGCGCCGGCCGTCCACGCTGACTCGCCTTCAGTCGCAGATGCTCACAGATCGAGCTCCCCAGCGAGACGTGGCAGGAGTATGCGGTGCACATCTGGGGATCTCCGCCTCGAGCGATTGTCCACGGCCCCAGGGGCACCCACCGCTTCCCCGGGGCCAGCTCGTCGCCCCGGCTCCACGCTGGGCAGTCCTGGCCGGTTCCCGGAAACGGCCTCCGAGGGCCGAGGTCGAGGGAAACTCGGGGGCGGAAAAGAGGGGGGTGATGACTAGGGGGGGGTGGATATCATGGCGGGGGCCATGATATTTCCCCAGATCCCAGATCTCGTGGCGCCTCTTCTTATTTCATTACGTCCCTGGCCCCCCCGCTGGGCGGCGCGCATGCCGCCGGTCATGATTTGCACCCCTCCCTCTTGGACACCCCCCTCTTGGCCGCTCCCGAGGAAACAGCCCGGTGGAAAACTCATCCTCGGAGATCTGGGATGCTTGCGCGCCTTTGGCCCGCTGGGCCGACGTGGTCGCGCTTCGCGCAGCGCTAGCGCGACCTCTGCCGCCGCCCTTGAGGAGTGCCTGCGGCTCCTCGTGGAGATCGTCATGCGCGGGGATCCCAAGGCGCTGCGCGGGCAGCTGCCGCTGCAGGAGCTCGCGGAGGCCCCCCCCTCTCTCTCTATCTCTCTCTCTCTCTCTCTTTCTGTGCTCTCTCTCTCTCTCTTTTTGTTGTCTCTCTCTCTCTCTCTCTCTGTATGTGTATGTCCATATACGGATAAATCGATCTGTCAATACATCTATATACGTACACATGTATTGCGCTCTCTCTCTCTCTCTGTCGCTCTATCTCGCGCTTTCCTGTTACCCAATCAGTGATTGCACTTATGCGCTGAGGGGTTCTTATATCCGTAAGGGCTTCGCCCCCAGCCGCCGGCCCCCTCTCTCGGATAATGGGCTATGCAAGAGCTAAATCATGAGGCCTCGGTGCCGCCGTGAAGCAGAATCTGCAAGAGAAATTGAGATTCTGATGATATTGTGGAATTCAGTGTTGCATTTAGAACGATGATGATACGCGAATATAGCATACATTGCGAGGATTTATGGCTTCGGGGTCGCAAGTATAGCGTAATTTGCTCAGGTTGATGGCTTCGGAGATTCGAACATTCTGTATTTGACAAGGGTTTCTGGCTTTGGACACGCAGATATAATGTAATTTGCTATGGTTTATGGTTTCGGGGTCGCAAATAGAGCGTAATTTACGCAGGCTAATGGTTTCGGAGGCATTATTATTGCATAATTTACGATGGTTTGCGGCTCCGGATGCGCGGCTACAGCATACTTTGCAAGGGTTTATGGTTTCGGGGCCGCGAACATTTAGTAGTTCTCAGTGGTTTATTGCATCGGGAACGCAAGCATTATGTAATATACAAGGGTTTATGGCTTCGGAGACGTGACTATCGAGTAATTTAACGACAGTTTATGTGTTCGGGGACGCGAATATTGTATGAATTGCAAGCGTTTTTGGCCTCGGGGACGCAAGTACTGTATACTTAAATCGGTTTTATGGTTTTTGGGACATGAATATAATGTATTTCGCCAGGGTTTATGGCTTCGGGGAAGCGAACATTGTGTAATTCACAAGGGTTTATGGGCTCGGGGACGCGAATATAGTGTAATTTACGAGGGTTTATGGATTCGGGGGCGCGAATTCTATGTATTTTTACGTGTCCCACGCCCCCCCCATGAATTCAGGCAACGCGACTCGCGCGTGGTAATCAGGACGCTTTTCGGCTCCCCCCCCTCGCGCGGTCCATCAACAAGGAACAGTAAGCAGCAAGAAGCAGAACTGTAACACTGGAAACTGGAAACTGGAATTGGTGCAGGGGACATCAAACCCTACCCTGAGCCTCCAGCCTGGTGGCCCCGCAGGGGGGCCGGCGGATTTCTGTTCAGAAGAACTGGGCCGGTGTGGAGGTCTGGCGGCTATGTTGGTGCCGTCGCCGCCTCGCCGCCGCTTCGTCGACGCCCGTCGAGGCAGTCTGCGGCTATCTTGTCGCCGTCGCCGCCCCTTCGCCGCCTCGTCGCCGCCCGTCGTCTGGGCCGGCATGGCGGTTTGGGGGCTGTGTTGTCGCCGTCGCCGCCCCGTCGCGCTTCGTCGCCGAACGTCGTTCGGGCCAGTCGTGGCAGTCTGGCGGCTGCGTCGTCGCCGTCGCCGCCCCGTTGCCGCCTTGTCGCCGCCCTGGATTGCACAACATGATTCTTCTTTTTTCTAAAAGGGAATTCGGATCTCCCCCCCGAATTCTTATCCGTACCCCGGGGGGGCGCAACCTATTTACGATTCTGCCTCATCGTTCTCGTTCACTCTGAATATGAATTCATACCATCCCTGCTGGGCTGGATTCTCCCCTCACCATCCTCGTCTAATGAAACTATGCGCATGCACTCGTTCACCACAGGTCATCTATTTGCAAGAGTCCCCTGCAACAGCGCGCGCGTCGTCGTGCGCGCATGCCGAAATCTTTCGCACACCGTGCCTTTTTTGTGTAAGGATTTCAATGTTCGCCAGCGTGGAATCGAAACAGTCGGTGTCGGGACAACTATGGTGTGCAATCAATGTGGAACACTTCGTGTCGTGCAATCCTTGTGTTGCAATCTGCGTGGTGCAATCTAAGTGGTGCAAGCTATGGTGTGCAATCATTGACGTGTAATTTGTGTGGCGCAATCCATGTGGTGCAATCGGCACCACATTGATTGGACAACATCGATTGCACCACGTAGATTGCACCACTTAGACTGCGCCCCATAGCTTGCACAAAACACAACGCACACACACATATATATATACATATATATGCTTATGTGGAACAGCGCAGATCACACCACATGGGCTGCATAGCATTCATTGCACCACGCTGGGTGCACAACATATATTGCACCACGTATATTGCACAACTTAGATTGCATCACGTACACTGACCACTTAGGCTGCACCACATTGACTGCCAGAGTGCACCACGTTGATTGCACACCATGGATTGCACCACGTGGTGTGCACACCATGTACTGCACCACATTAGTTGCATCGCTTAGACTGCACCACATTGACTGCACAACATAGATCGACCTTCGTAGATTGCACCACTTTTACTGCACCCTCTAGCTTGCACAGCATATATTGAACCACGCAGATTGCACCACATGGGTTGCACGACATGTATTGCATCACGTTGGGTTCACTACATCTATTACACCACATATCCGGCAGTGCACCACACATATTGCATAGCATAGATGCACCACATGGGTTGCACAACGCATGTTGCAAGAAACGCATTCTTTGGGGTCCACGTTGGCTAAAATTATACATCTAGGGGTTGTGCTTTTTCTCTCTCCCTCTCTCTCTCTCCTCCCTTTCACATTCTCTCTCTATTTCTTCCCCTGTCTCTGTCTTTTCTTCTCGCACACTCGTCCCTTCTTCCTCTATCTCCCTCTCTCTCTATAGTCGTCTCTCTATCTCTTTTCTCGCTTTCTCTTCCATTATCTGTTTTCATTTTCTCTCTCTCTTTCGTTCTATTTCCATCTCCCTCTCCCTCACCCTCCCACCCTTCTCCTCCATCATCCTTTGTATTTACCTGCTGGGCGTGCTCGGATTGGCTGCCCGCCTGTCTGTCCGCCTGTCGTCCTTTTGTTGCTCTCCTGCACCTTCTTCATGCCCTTCGCGAAGGGCGCTTTCCAGGAGTTCGGCGAGGGTTCTGCTCAATTCTGCTTTCAGGGTGCGCATGGTGCGCATCTGCTAGTCTGGCCATGAATTTTCGGACGGGCTCTGTGTCTTATGTGAGGGGCATCCGGGCTGAGACTCATGGCCTGAGCTGCGTTTTCTAGGTCGCCCGCGGGGGCCCGAGGGTACTCGCGGCCGCGCGTCGCGGTCCGGGCCGCGGGGCTGGCCTTCTCAAGGTGGCGGCGCGAGGGCGCGAAGATGACCGCTTGTCGTGCAGCGCTGGGCGTGCGAAGGTCGGTGACCCCGGTCCTGCCGAGCGCGCAGCGGCCAGTCGCTTGTGCTGCTCGCGCTGGGGACCGCGGGCAGGAGGAGGAGGAGGAGGAGGAGGAGGAGGAGGAGGAGGAGGAGGAGGAGGAGGAGGGGGAGGGGGAGGGGGAGGGGGAGGAGGAGCTTGCAGGGAAGGACTTGCGCATGCCCTGGGCAGCACGTATCTCTCTGGCTCGAAAGGCCGCAGGCCGAGGTCCGCCTCAGAGTGGCCTCGTGCGTGCGCGGTGCCGAGCTCCGGTTGCGCGCGCCTCCGGCGCCCTGGGCCCGTGCCGCGCGGCGAAGCGCTCAGAGAAGGCCCTGCACGGTGCGGTGGTCGGGCCGGACGAAATGGGGGGATTGGGAAAGGGGGGGGTACGAAATTTGCTGCATGCAGCTGGTTTCGGCTTCACAGAGGGGCCCATTCCTCGATACATAGCTCCCTCCGGCGCCGGGAGGCGCCGGGGAAATCAGCTACGCGAGCTGATTCTCAAACCCCCCTTTGCTATCCCCCCCTTTCGCCCGACCCGAGGTGGCCACGCCGTCGGGGTGAGCCGGTGCGGATTCGGGGGCCGAGGGCATCAAGCAGTGGCGAAGCGTCCTGGCGTGCCTGTAGCCCTACCAAACAATGTTCTGAGAGCCTTGTGTGGTTCCCACGAGATGTTCTTAGAGCATTTCTGGTTGGGGCTGTCTTGTTTTAACACGTCGGGTCAATGTCCTAAGAACATTGGTTTTGTTCTTAGAACATTTTTGGGTTCTAAGAACATTTCGTGGTATGACTATCGGAATGCCGGGACGGTCGGTCCCTGCTCAAGGGCACGCGTTTGTGGCTTGGGCCGTTCTCCGAGGACGTCTCGGGCGGCCGGGGCATCCGTGGCCCCAAGACCGTGCTGTGGCGTCGTCGGGGGTGCCTGGGTCATCGTACGGCTTGTCGCCACACCGTCCTGGGACCCCCAGCCGTAGACACGCTACCGGCGATGTAGGCAACGGCGATGCAGGTTTCGGTATTCTAGGTGGGGGTCGTTCGTGGCCAACCCAATTGTAGGAAAGCGTTGTTCGCGTGGCCTACGATTCGTCGTGCCTTTTTCGCTCAATCCATTTGCGTCCCTGAAATGTAGGACAGTGTGGTTCGTGATTTCGTACCACTTGTCCTGCGCGAGCTCGGCGTCGCAGTACACCACATTCCCAGCATCGCCGCTAGCCAACATCGCCGTTGGCGTGGCCCTGGCCCGAGAAGCTCTCAAGATGCTCAGACGGTTCGGGCTTTGGCCCTCACGCCCGCCGGGGAACCGGCCGGGCCTGGTGCTGGGCACCTGGTGCGGCCGCCATGCCGCGGCGGCGCGGCGATCGCGGCGATCGCTGTTCGGCCGTTGTGGTGTAGCGTCCACATCCACGCGCCGGCAGTGCCCCCCACCCGTGCAGGTTCAGCGGCACTGTGACGGGTACTCGCTAACGGTCACCTTGGGAAATTGCCGAAGGTTGCCCATGCAGGGCTCCTTCCTGGCATTGCAGCGTTGCCCACGTCGGGGGGCATTGGGTTCGCTGGGTCACTAGCCAAAGTGCTCTTAAGTGGAGTCCCCAGTTAGAAGGGCGCTGGCAGGTACTGCAGCCACTCACAGCCATCCTTCCGACACTTGTGGCAGGATTTCCCTGTGAGTTCACCCACGACCGCACCTGAGGGGAGACTCGCCCTCCCCCACAACTTCTGTGCCTCACAGCCTCGAGTGACGAGCGAGTCTGGACGGATAGCCTACCACGCAGATCCGTCTGCCATGACGCGTGCGATGGTTTCGGCGGCCACGTGCGAGCTAGCGCCCTGCGTCCTCCGTCGGACTTCGCGGGGAAGAAGGCATCCTCCACACACTTGACATCGAGGGGCGTAGCCTGAGGACCTGCCGCACTGGAATCACTCCAGAGTCGGGGTGATCCGGCCGCCATGCCGACCGAGGCTGCGCGGCGATCGCGGCTCGGCCTGTCACTTTGGCTACCCATGTTTCTCAGCTGGGATTCTGGGAATTCGCCCGCAGCGCCTTCGGCTACTTGTGTTTTTCATTCGTCGAGTATTTTGCGATGTTGGGTCGATGGTCGGCACCGGACTCCTTCTGTGCGCGAGGCGCTGCACTCCCTGCCATGACTAGGCGCTTGCCCTGCTGTTCTACTTCTTTGAGCCGCGGCCTCAAGGTTTACCTGCTTTGGGGCCTGTGCCCCCCTTTTCCTGCTTCGCTCGGTCTGCCCGTGCGGAGGTCAAGAGCGCCGCGAGTATTAGATGGTGGCCCGCGTTTTTGTCTGTAAGTCGCTCTGTGAGTGGGTCGGTCTAGTCAGACAGTGTGTCTGCCGATCTGCCGTTGCCTCTTTCTGATCGCCGGTGTCTGCTTGTGGTCGGAGCAGCACGGCGGAGGGCAACAGCAAGACCGTGACGTTCACGAGGCAGTCGAGGAGTGCGTCGAGCACCACGCCTCCGAGCAGCAGGACTGGCACCAGCGGCATGACGCGGAGCCATGCGTTGGATCCTTGGGTGGGGTCCGTTGGCCCATGATATGAGCCGTAATCCCAAAGGGTTTGCTCAATGCAGCGCAACGTGGAGGAGGGAGGAGATTACTCGGTAGGACGTGCGGAGAGGTTGGACGAATGCGATCCCACAAGCATGCAGCACCACTTAGGGCTGCATGCTGTCTTACACAGCAGAAGAGCTGTAATTCCAAAGGTGACGGTCGACTGGTGGAGGATGGCTGGGCTCCCAATGGGCTCGCAGGCTCGCTTGCGTGGCGCAAGGCGTCTTGGATGCTGGGGTACTGCGATGTGGAATTGCGTTGCGGCCCGTGTCCTGTGAGCGCTCCAGTCCAGAGAGTCCGCTGTGGGAGAGCACTTGGCAGGTGGCCGAGTTGTCTGCTCCCGCTGCGAGGTCCCTTGAACTGCCAGGCCCAGCGGCGGCGGCGATGGTGATGGTGTTGGCGACGAGGGCGACTGTCCCAGTGCCGCGGTTCGATGGTAAGGCGCGACACATGGAGGGGGCAGCGAGGGCTGCAGAACAGGGCCCCCAAATCGGGGGTGGATAGACCTCCTACCCTGACACGTCGATTAAGGAGTTTGCCGTTTTCGGTTCGCGTGAGGGCGTCGCGGCCGTCATTTTTGCGGGTCCAGGTCCGTCGGTCTCGGTCCCAGGCCGTTTTCACTAAGGGGAGGTTTACTAAAGGGAGGTTTGTCCACCGCCGAGAAAAGGATACCTCCTCCCCCGTCATTTATCGCCCCCCATTAATGCGCGCCCCATTCGGGCACTACCCAGCATGCCGGCGCCCTCTGGTGAGGCCGCCGCTTGGGTCACTGGTGTGTCTGCACACGTGGTCGGTACGATGACCCTGTTGGTCCGAGAGCCGAAGGCGGGAGCCCGATCTGTGCTGCAGAACGTCGGCGGCGAGGGAGGGGGGGAACTGAGACGGAGAGGGCCTTCTCAGAAGGCGGCGGGACTTCTCAGCCGCCCTCGCGCCTTCTGGGAAGTTTTCTGTGCCTTCGGGGGAAGCTTAGAACACTTTTCAGAAGGCCTGGGGACTTCCGAGCCTACTGAGAAGGCCCGCGTCCCCGGGCACGTCGCCGAGGACGGGCTTGCTCTCCAGATGCCTTCTGATACGTGTGCTGGGCATGGCCTGCGGACGCCTGCATGTCTACTGCTGTGCCTGGTGGTGCTGGCTTGTCGACAGCCTCGATGCAGTGATTGTGGAAGTGGTCAGTGTGAGTACCCTGCTGGGCACATCTATGCCCTCAGGTGCTGCCTTTTCTAGGCGTGAGGGTGGCAGCTTGCTGGCGCAAGCGCCCGGTGCGGGGCGAGGAGGTCTTGGAGACCAGCCGTGGCTGAGGCTCGTTTTCGGTACGGAGTCACTAGTTTTTTCATGAGCTGACAACTAGCACCCATAAGTTAGTTGCACGTCCCCCAGAATTGCCAGGGTGGACATTTTGTTGGGGGGCTGTGGGCGTGTGTTGTCGGATCCGGGCCTCCGCTCGCGTGGGGGACCTCGCGGGGTCCGACAACCCGCACCCGTGCCTATAACGCGCCCTCAAGCCGCGAGTCGTGGGTCAGCACCCCCTATAGGTATGAGGGCGTGACGTCCGTTCATCATCGTTGGGTGTGCCTTGCCCTCCTCCTCCTCCTCCTCCTCCTGCTACTCCCCCCTGTTTGTTAGGAGGCAGCCTGATTGCGTTGGGTTCTGTCCATCTGGCCATGAAGCAAACGGGTCCTGAGGGAAACGGGTGCTGAGGTTCATCGTCGTGGCACTGTAGCCATTATGGCTCAAGGTAGCCCAGACGGAGAGGCAGGCATTGTCCGTGAGTAACGCAGGCCCAGACAGGGTGCACGCCATGGCGACTCGCCAACTGGAAGGGCCACATGCCGAAACCGCACCAATGATGATGGGCATGGCCGCGGAGGCGAACGAGCTGGCCCATTTGGAAGACACCCCGTTTTATAAAACGCTCAAGGACGCGTGTATCCTCGTGACGACGTATCGGAAGCAGTGTTTCGAGGACATATTCGATGGGGTGGACCTTTCGGCGAACTCCTCCAAGTCCAACGACCTCATGCAGAAATGCATATTCGGTTACTATGTGTGCCCAGTTGTTGGGTGCATTCTCTACAAGACGACCCACACGGAGTTTTTCGTCCCGGCCGGCCACGTTGGGCTTTTGATGAATGAGAAGCAGAGTACCTCTTCGCGCAGCCTGGCATGCACAACATCGGCGGATGCTTCATGAAGCACTGCGGAACGCACAAGCTCCCCACGAACGACGCACTCGTGCACGGAAACAGGTGTATTCTGATGGTGGAACAGGGCTTCTTGGGGCTGGCCTTCGACAACGGCCAGCCCGTGCTCCTGCCTCCAGGCATACACGTCTGGACATCCGACACGCTGAGCTACAGCAAAGCGATCTCGCTAGACCAGCACATGGTCTCGCTCGGTCCTTACACTCTGGTCACCGTGGACGAGGGCTACGCAGCTGTGACGCAGAACAACGGCAAACAGCACATTCTTCCTGGCGGTGCCACGCATCTGTTAAACCATAAGAATTGGCGGTTTGAGAAGTTTCTGACGTTGAAGATACAAACAGACGATCTCGAGCAAATCAAGGCCACCAGTGCTGATAATATCACCATGCGGGTGACGTCCACAGTCACTTGGTGCATCAAGAACCCGACTCTGGCTGCGACAATGGGCGCCGAGACGATGGCGGTTGGAACCGAGGCAGTCTCTTCAGATATCGCGAAGTTGCGTGGGGACGTGCTCAAACAAGCCATTGCGTCCTTGGCAAGTTTCATCGGTGGTGTCAACTACTCCGACAGTTTCCACGTGGCCGCGAATGTTCAGGGTAAAAAGTCGAGTGCGCGTGGCGGAGGCGGAAATGAGCCGGAGTCGGAAGAGAAGACGAGCAAAGCCATGGACAACCCGTTGTACGACGTAAGACGGATGAACGACGCCGTGGCGCACGCCAACGTGACGGCTATGACGTACGGCGTGGAGATACTCTCCATCAACATCCTCTCGGCGGTCCCGATCGACGTCCAGCTCACGAAGGCGCTGGCCTGCGGCGCGGTGGCCAGCGCCCAGGCCCTCCAGGCAGAGACGGCCGCCAGGGGCAACGCCAAGGCGATGAAGCTCGACGCGACCGCGGCCGCGGACAAGGCGAAGATCGAGGCGGAGGGCCAGGCCCAGGCCGAGGTCATCCGTGCCAAGGCCACGGCGGAGTCCGCGCGCCTTGTGGCCGAGGGCAACAAGGACGCCGCGAACCTGCTGTCCACGAACGCAGTCGCCGTGGACCTGGCCAGGATGGATAAGAGCTCGCAGCTCATCGGCAAGAGCGATAAGTTCTTCTTTGGCCAGGAGCCCAGCTACCTGTCGAGCCTCGTCCTCAAGGGGGATCACGCGAGCAAGGGTGCGAAGGGAGGTATGTTTAGTTGAGTTGAGGCCCGGCGTTATGCCTCCTCGCATAACTTGGTCTCGTAAGATGTGAACCATCTCGCTCTTCCACGCGCTGAAGACGTTGCGCAGACGCACCAGGAGTCGGCACGTACTTTTTGGCAATGGTGGTTGTGAGTCGCCCTCCTGGCTCATGACTGATGGCCTCTCCAGACACGTGTACAGAGTAAAGGCCCGATTCACAGTAGTTTTGAGAGCGGACCTTCCGGAGTATCGTGGATGGGGACCACCCTGATGATTCATCAAGTTGCTGTTCGTTGCTCATTGGTCGGAGCAGTTCCTCGCTTGTCGTGACAGCTCTCAAGCTGCCGTGAACTTTTGAAGGTACGTAATACTTACATAATCCAATTCACAATACTATGCTCGTGTGATTTCGGCTCCGTGCTCAGTCAGGCTAAGTTCTTTGTTGAGCGCGGTGCACGTCAGTAACAGCTGACAGCGTTTTCTGAAGTGACTTCGATGAGCCCATCTGCCCCAGTGGCAGCCCTCTGCCAGCTGTTGCAACAAAAACACTGTTGGGTGTGCTGGGCTATCTGCTGCGTTTCCGCTGCTCGAGGTGCTGGCGGTGCACATCGCTGCATGGTTCGGGGCCCCCTCTGCCTGGGCCTGGGCTGCGGTGGCTCGGGCGGTTGCGCGAGAGGAGGTCTGGTGTTTTGGATGCCGCTGTCGGGTCTGCTGCCGCTGGCCTGGTACTTTGGGTCGGGGTTGGCTGGCGACACTCCTGGTGGCCTGATAGTCTGCGCCCTCCGTATCGCCTGAGATTGCGATTGCGATTTTGCCTCTCTATTGGCGTCGCGGGCCTGCAGTGCGTCCATGGGCTCCTCTACCCTGCCCAGTGCGCTGGTCTGCTCTAAGATGGCGTCCTCAATGTTCAGCGCCTCTTGGAAGATCACAGCTTGCCGGTGAACGACCGTCTCCTGTTTGTCCTCCAACATGCTGATCTCATGAGCTGGAGGCTGGTGGGGTCGCCGCGCTCGAGGGCGCTGTTGCACCGCTTGATCAGGACTGCGGTGTGCTGTCCGACCCTTTGGTCGTATGCCCTGCGTAGCCCGGTATCGGTCGGCATCAGACTGAAGTCACGGCGGCCTAGGCCTCCCAGATGGGGTCAGAGCGGATGGGGTCGGAGGATGCGATGCATCGACGATGTGGCTCGATATTG
Organism: Prorocentrum cordatum; assembly: GCA_963575745.1. Taxonomy (NCBI): domain Eukaryota; class Dinophyceae; order Prorocentrales; family Prorocentraceae; genus Prorocentrum; species Prorocentrum cordatum. The sequence goes on from CAUYUJ010018924.1 coordinate 171,334, forward strand.
AGCCCAATTTTCTCCACCCCGACGTCGCCGATGCATCGCCGACGTCGCCAATGCATCGCTGATACATCGCCGATGCATCGCCGACGCGGCGCGATCCTCCGACCCCATCTGCTCGGACCCCATTTGAGAGGCCTCTAGGTGGGCCTCGGCCTCCCCCGCTGATGAGTGCAACATCTGGCTGCGGGTGGCGGGCTGGGCGCCGGGCTGCGTGTGGACGCCCAGCTGTCGAGCCTCCCATGTGCTGCCTGCTTTTTTGTGCGATGGAGCCCAGCGTGTTTATCCAGCAGCACACCTACGCCGCGCTCACCCTCGCGGTGCTCCGACGGGACACCGCGAAGTCCCAACCGGACGCCCGCCCTGGGCCCCACTGTTTGCACTCCCGCGTGCCCGTCCCCAGGGCCCGGTGGCGTGCCTGTGCGATGCGTCTGTGCCTCGGGAGAATCAGAGCCATTACGCCCTGACGATGCTGCGGCTGAAAGAGGGGCAGGGATAGTGCCCACCGTGCGGAAGAAAATAGCAAGCAGGGAAGGCGTTCTGGTCTGAGTTCCGTGTCTCGGCCGCTTGCGCAAGACAGCTTTGCTACGTTGCCGTGGCTACGCCCGAATTCGTTTATCTGTACTGGCCATGTCTCGCGTGATGGCTCGCCAACTGCAGGTTGGTCCTCCAGTGATGTATAGGTTTGCTTAGTGCACGTGGTTGGGCACCATAGTTGTGTTCGATTGAACGAGCAAGCATGCAGGGAAGGCGTCGTCGTCAAGGGCCACCATCACTTCGAGGCCTGCGTGCCCGAGAGGGCTCTGCAGAGGTGCGGCTGAAGGACAACATCCTGCATCGCCCGCGCGACAGGCGTGCCAGCGCGAATTTCAGCGCCCCCCCCCCCCTGCCCCCCGGTTCAATGTTGGTTGGCATCGCCAGCAGGGTGCCAGTCGACACATCGACACATCGCGTGGCAGACCGCCAACGTTACAGTGGGGCCGCGGGGGGTGTTCGCAAGCATCAGCACACAAACATGGAGCAGGGTTTTGTCCATCAGCCGTGGGAGCCGGAGAGGCCCCTCGTCGGCGCGCACGTGGCGCTTGCGCGCGTTCGCCGTCCTGCGAGAGGCGCGCGGGCCCTCGGCGGTGTCAGGGGCGGGGGAGCGCTCGCGGCGCGCGTGGCCTCGCGAGGGCGGGGGCAGCGACGGCGAGGCGCCGCGACGGTGGGGCCATGGAGAGCGCGACAGTCTCCGCCCCCCGCCACCCAGGGGATCTGAGCTGCCCCGATACGCCCTTGTTGAGAGGCAGCGCGTGCCGTGTTCAAGACGGTCAGTGTGAGCACGCTGCGTGCTGGCTCGGCCTGTTGGCCCACGTGCTGGCGAGCGCACCGCGCCAAGCGTGCGCTTTCGGTCTCCGTGTTGAGCTCAGTGTCAAACGCTACGTGTTGCGTGTTGCGTATCGGGGCGGCGATGGCGGGGGCGCCGCGGCGGTGTGGCCCTTGAGAGCGTGTCTCGAAGAACAGAAACGGCATAAACATACTTTCTCGGAGGTCCGCGATGATCTTGGAAACCCGTTCGGGCCTCCGAGGTATTATGTTTATGCAGCTTGTGTCCCTCTAGTGACAGCCCCCCCTTGCAAGGGATTCGTACCACTGTGCAGCCATCCACTCGTGGGCCCGCCTTGCTCCTCTTCTTCCTTCACCCTGACTTTTTTTTGTTCCTGGCGTCGGGGTCCTTCTGTGACAGGGCAGCCGGATGGCCTCCCCCGCTGCCTTCTCAGAAGCTCGTTGATTGGCCTCGACGCCAGCCTCATCGTGTGAAGGAGGAGAGACATCCGGTCTCACTGCAGAAGCCCATGAGTCCCTCGCATCGCTCCTCGCCCCTGCCACTGTGGGGACATCAGCCGCGTCTGCATGTGGTCGCGCCGCCAGCCACCCCCCCCAAAGAAAGGGCGAAAGCCTCCGCCCCCTCGCGTCCCGCCCCCCCTCTCGCGCCCCTCTCCCGCCGCCGCCGCGTCGTTCCGAGGCGGGGAGCTGTCCTTAGCCACTGCCTGGGGCATAGACCCTGCGGCGACCTCCGTGGGCGGTGGTCTTGGATAGATTTAAGTCGGGCCTGTCCCCCTACAGAAGGGCTTTCGAGGAAAAATAAAAAATACCCCAAAATAATCAAAAAATAATCCAAAAATAGTCGGGGGATTATTTTTTGAGTATTTTCTGACCTTTTCGGGGTTATTTTTCGTCGAAAATCCCCCCTGTATGGGGGGACGCGCCCGACTTAAGGACAGAGCTCCGCCTCGCAGTCCTGCCGTCGTTCGCGGCCCCTGCCGTCCTGAGCCTCGAGCCGCGTGCGGGGCCCGCGCAGAGTCCGCCCCCCCCACGGGCCCGGTGCCTCGCCTCGCTCCTGGCCAGTGTGCGCCACGGAAGGAGCTCGCCCCTCGGCGGTGCCTTTGGGGCCTTCGGTGGAGCTCCCTATGGGCCACAAAGCGTGTGAGGGGTGTGCCGAATTGGGTGTGCGTGACGCATGCGGGCAGTGGCACTGGGGCCTTCAGTGGAGCTCCCTATGGGGCCACGAAGCGTGTGAGGTGTGTGCCGGCTCGGCTTCGGTGTGCGTGACGCATGCGCATGTCGCCCCTGCCTCCCTCCCTTCGAGTTGGAGATCGACTGCACCCCATACTCGAAACGGATCTGTGAAAAAGTTCACCATCTGTTCGTAGACCCATGACCACATGTTTGCTCTTCGACTCGGCGAGCGAGTAGTTGACGAACCAATTCTGTAGTCGATCTCGTACTCGATCCCTGCCTCCCGTCCCCCCTCCGTCCGCCCCCGATTTCCGTCCCTGGCTGAGCTGCCCTGATACACCCGTTTTGAGAGGCAGCGCGTGCCGTGTTCAAGACGGTCAGTGTGAACACGCTGCGTGCTGGCTCAGCGTGTTGGCCGACGTTCTGGCGAGCGCACCGCGCCAAACGTGCGCTTTCGGTCTCCGTGTTGAGCTCCGTGTCGCGCACGCTGATTGCGGGCTGTGTGTTGCGCATTGGGGCAGCTAAGCTCCGCGGCCCCGGTCCCTCCGGCGGGTCGCTGCGGGTCCCGTGGCGAGACGGGCGCGGACAGGCCTGGGAGACCGCCATACGCGAGGGCTCCACCTCCACCAAGAAGGGCCTGCCGGAGGAGGCCCGACGGGGCGGGAGGAGCGGGAGCGGCGGCCGCGGGGGGCTGGACGAGGCCGAGCGGCGCGCAGAGAGCGAGGGCAGGGCGAGGGGGGGCGGTCGCCGCGAGATGGGGGGGCAGAGGAATCCTCCTCCTCCTCCTCCTCCTCCTCCTCCTCCTCTTCCTCCTCCCCGTCCTCCTCCTCCTCCTCCTCTCTTCCTCCTCCTCCTCCTCCTCCTCCTCCTCCTCCTCCTCCTCCTCCTCCTCCTCCTCCTCCTCCTCCCCCTCCTCCTCTCTGGGCGAGGGCGAGGAGGGGGCCTCTGGGAGGGGCCTCGGTGCCCCGAGAGCCAGGCGCCCCCACGCCCGCCGGAGGGGCGCGTGGGGGGGTCCTCTCGGAGGGCCGCCGCCCCTGTCCCTGGCCCTCGGAGCGCTCCGGCAAAGGCACTGGACGAATGGTGGGCAGGGTGAGGATGGGGGCGGTGAGCATAGGGGAACAAAAATCACCACCCCCCAAACCACCCCAACCCAACCCGAAGGCCCCAATTTATCCTCGATTTCCAGTGGGGGGGGGTCGTGGAACATCGAGAAAACACATATGCAACCCGTACCCCCCCCAACCCGAAATTGGGAAAGGCGAAAGGCCGGGCGAAAGGGGGGGATTGGGAAACGGGGGGTTACGAAATTTGCTGCATGCAGCTGGTTTCGGCCTCACCGAGGGGGCCACTTCCTCGATACATGACCGCCTCCGGCGCCGGGAGGCGCCGGGAACATCAGCTACGTGAGCTGATTCTCTCACCCCCTCCCTTTGCTATCCCCCCTTTTCGCCCGACCCGAATGGTGGGCAGGGTGAGGATGGGGGGGGTGAGCATAGGGGAACAAAAAGTGGCACAAACATAAAGACTCGGAGGTCCGCGCGGATTTCTCGGATCGGCGCTGGGGCCCCCCGGCGGCGCCTCCGGCGCCGCCCCTGGCGCGCTCCGCGCGCCAGGGAGTGGGGTCCAGCGCCGATCCGAGAAATCCGCGCGGACCTCCGAGTTTTTATGTTTATGCCATTTTTTGTTCCCCTAGAGCAGGCGAGGAGGATCCGAACCGTGATGGAGAGCAGCAGTGAGGCGTGGGAGGGGAGGGGGGGGCGATTTAGATCCCAGGGCAAAGCACCAGCCAGTCGCTTGTGTGGTGCTTCCCCACGCATGATCATATTATGCGTACGGTTGCTGCTGGCATGCGTGTGCGTGTGCGTGTGCGGGGTGGGTGCGGGTGCGCGTGTGTGTGTGTGTGTGTGTGCTTGTATGGATCTGCCCACATCCGTCTGCATGTCTATAGCATGCAGGTTTGTCACACCTCCATTTTCTCTGCAGCTAACTCGTCATCTCTAACGCCAGTCGCCATCACCACCCCGATGACTATGGCAACGCGCGCACACACATATTCATACACATATAGATGTACGCATGCACACATATATACATATGCAGCACACACGGTTTTGTCGATAGTATTGTGTGCATGAGTACACATTCGAATACCGTGTAAGCACACGGATGTTTATGTTTGTATGTATTTATGCATACGTGCATGGGCATTGAGGTATGCATATGTGTATGTATGTATGTAAGCATGCATGTATGTGTGTGCATTCAAGCATGCATGCACGTTTGTATATACGCACGTATGCATGCATGTACGTGTGTGCGCGCGTATGTATGTATGTGTGTATGTATCTATGTATGCATGCATGCGTGTATGTGTGTATGTATCCATGTATGCATGCATGCGTTCATGAACGCATGTGTGTATGTCTGCATGCATGCATGCATACATGCCTGCATCTATGCATGACAGTGTGTATATTTGAATATGCATGTATGCATGTATGTATATACGCGTGCATTTATGTATGTATGTGCACATGCATGTATGTACGTAGTCATGCATGCATGCTTGTATGCCTGCATGTATGCGTGTATGTAGGTATGCATTGTTGTGTGTATGCATGCGTACATTCATGTATGCATGCATGTATGTGCGTACGTATGAAGGTGTGTACGTATGCATGCGTGCATGCATGTCTGTATGTACGCATGTCTGCATGCCTGCATGCATGGATGTATGTATGTATGCTTTGTGTATGTGTGTATGTGTAGGTGTATGTGTATGTGTATGTGTATGTGTACGTGTATGTGTATTTATGTATGTATGTATGTATGTATGTATGTATGTATGCATGCATATCTCTATGTATGTATGTATGCATGCATGCATGCATGCATGCATGCATGTGTGTATATATGTATGTATGTATGTATGTATGTATGTATGTATGTATGTATGTATGTATGTATGTATGTATGTATGTATGTATGTGTGTGTGTATGTATGTATGTATGTATGTATGTCTGTATGTATGTATGTATGTATGTATGTATGTATGCACGGATGCATGAATGCATGAATGCATGCATGCATGCATGTATGCATGCGTGCATGTATGCGTGTATGTGCGCATGCATGTATAGATGCATGTATGTATGTAGGCTTGTATGTATGTCTGTCTGTCTGTCTGTAGGTCTGTATGTATGTATGTGTGGCTGTAACAGTATGTATCTATGCACGTATGCATGTATATATGTATGCATGTATGCATGTATGTATGCATGTATGTATGTGTGCATGTACATATGTACGCACATGTGTATGTGTGCATGTCTGTATGTAGGTAGGTAGGTCGGTCGGTATGCATGTATGTATTCATGTATGTATGCATGCATGCATGCATGCATGCATGCATGCATATCTGCATGTATGTCTGTCTGCCTGTCTGTCTGTCTGTCTGTCTGTCTGTCTGTCTGTCTCTGTCTGTCTGTCTGTCTGTCTGTCTGTCTGTCTGTCTGTATGTATGTATGTATGTATGTATGCATGTATGTATGTATGTATGTATGTCGGAGGTTGGGGGGTGAATCCGACGTGAAACGGAGACTCCGCCTACTGGAACATCGATTTCGGTTTCGGGTTCGTGTCGTGCGTGCCGTGCGTGCGTGCGGGCGAGGCGAAGCTGCATGGGCGGGCGAGAGGAAATCCTCCTGTGGCTGGGCCGCGGCCGGACCAAATGTAACTCCTCCGGCGGCCGGTGCCGCGCGGCGTCCCGCCGGTGTCCCGCTGGTGTCCCGAAATCCTCCTGTGGCTGGGCCGCGGCCGGACCAAATGTTTCTCCTCCGGGCGGCCGGTGCCGCGCGGTGTCCCGCTTGTGTCCCGCCGGTGTCCCGTGGTGTCCCGTGGTGTCCCGTTGAGTGAGATCGATAGTGGGATCGATAGTGAGATCGATAGCGAGATCGATACTGAGATCGATGTGGTGCCCCGTGGTGTTCCGTGGTGTCCCGTGGTGTCCAACAAAGTGAGATCGATAGTGAGAGCCATAGTGAGATCGACAGGTGTCCCGTGGTGTCCCGTGGTGTCCCGTGGTGTCCCGTAGAGTGAGATCGATAGTGAGATCGATAGTGAGATTGATACTGAGATCGATGTGGTGCCCAAGGTGTCCCGTGGTGTCCCGTCGTGTCCCAAAACGTGAGATCGATAGTGAGATCGATACTGAGATCGACAGGGCTCCGGCCTGCCGGTGAGCCCGGCAGCGCCAGCGTTGGCAGGGGGCCTCGCTCGGACAGGTGTGGGCCTCTCGAGCCAAGCAGAGGTGGCTGTTTGGGGAGGTGCAGAAACGAGGGCGGGGGGCTGCCGGGCAGGGGCCCCCCGCGGCAGCGTCGGGCGCCACTGGCCACGCCCCCTGGCCGCGGGGAGGGGCTGCCGCGGGCTGGGCGCTAGGAGGCCCACCTGCGGGACATGTAAGTGCCCGCGCTGGGCGGCCCGGCGGGGCGCGCCGCCCGACCATGACGGGTGCGCGTCAAGCGGTCGGAAAGGAGGAAGGAAGGGACGGTCCGGAAGGGGAGAGGGGAAGAGGGAGGGTCTAGGAGCTCTGTTGTGTAGCGCTGCTGCCGTCGAGGATAGGCATGGCCTTGTGGATTCTGGCGGGATGACTAATTTTCAGGAGGAGGAGGAAGAGGAGGAGGAGGAGGAGGAGGAGGACGGAAAATAATGAGGAGGAGAAGAATGAGGAGGAGGATCGGGTGGCGGGAAAGAGGAAGCTGGGGTGGGGTTGAGGAGGAGGAACTTGCGTGCAGCAGTGGATGTGTCGTCACAGCTACGCACCCCAGGTCCAGGCAGCCGATGCGCTCTCCCGGTTTTCAATCCAGGTTATTGTCGCAATTGCGTTGTCGACTTGTTGTTCAAGTCGCGGTTCATGGCAGGAGTTTGTCTACTGCAGATCGGCATGTGCGGTGTTGCTGGTTTCCCCTGCGACCTTTGGATTCGCGACGTGATTTTTGTCATTCGTGGCCTCGTGGTGTCTCTGCGTGGGTGAAAGTTGGGAAGTCAGACTCCCCACTGGTTGGGTTTTGTCAGATTATCTGAAAAAGGTGCTGTTCAGACTCCGGGGCGCCCCCTGCCTCTGGGGGTTGGGGGTTGCTCCGACTTTGTCTCTCGCTGTCCGACTGTGTCTTCTGGCTCCTACCCCCTGCCTCCTTCTCGTGGTCTTCTCCTGGTAACAATTTGTTTATCGGGAAGCTGCGCACGCATGACGTGGCTGGCGGGGCGAGGGCAGAGTATACATGTGACCGCACGTCTTTCCAGCGCTCGGCCCTGATGCGGCAGAGCTCGATGGTTGTCCATCTGTGTATCCAGCATGTGGCTGCCACGCGCCCCACCATGTGCATCCAACCGTGTTTTTTCCAGTTCGCCCGTGTGGTTTGAACCGTGTTCGTCCAGAAACGCCCCCGCGGCCCGTATAGCAGGTCGAGGATCTCGGTTGACTTACGAATCGATTGATTTCGATCGGTCGATGCATACGGTTGTATATATACATATACATATACATATATGTGTATATATCTATATATATATATACATATATGCATGTGTGTATATATATATATATAGCGCGGGACTCGGCCCAACGGTCCCCCCTGAGCTGGAGCCTCGGCCGGCCACTGGTGTGCCGGGGGTCCCGTCAAGCTTACCGGGGTCACTGGGTGTCTTAGGGGGCCCACAAGCGGCCACCAAGTTCGCCCAAGACGGCTTCACAGAACCTTCCGATCGCCCCAGAACTGTTTATGAGTTTTCGCGCGGTGGCAGGCGTCAGGGCCACCCAGCCTTTGTGCGCCATGGTTTTCGGACAGGAGACCATCACTTGAGTTTTTCGGTGTATTTGGTTGTGTATTGTGCGTCGTTACTTTTCGCATCCGCGCAGGTCGAGGAGAGGACGAGGAGGACGAAACGGAGGAGGAGGAGGAGGAGGAGGAGGAGGAGATGACGAGGAGGAGGATGAGGAGGAGGAAGAGGAAACGGAGGAGGAGGAGGACGAGTGTTAACTCAAGATTCACCAGCGATGTTGGAATAAACAGTGCTTCCACACTCCCATTTCACGAGCCCCTACAACGGCTCATCTTCACCGAGGAAACTGTTCGTTGGGAAACAATTGTTTGAAGGCCCAGAAGCATGCCAAAACACCGATCTCTGGATTCTAACGCCACGCATCAACCTGAGGGTTGCGCGTTGGCGATCCTGAATTGTACCAGAACGCCGCTCTTGCGATTTCAACTCCGCGAACCAACGTAACTGATGCACCCTTACAACCCTGAGTCCTTCCACAATGCTATTTCTGGTACGTTGACCATGGGTATTTGTGAAACTTCTGCCGTTTGCGAAAACGAATGTGCGCGACTTCGAAGCTATAACCGCATTTAGAAAACGAGCCGCACTTTGTCCGTGAAGGTGTCGAAAATTCAGAAAACGATGGTGCGAGGCGCTAAAACGAAAACCACATTTTGAACACCAGCCGCCCTCAATCAGTGAAGCTCTTGCACTTTTTAATGAAAACGAATGTGCGCGGCACTAAGGCGAGAGCCACATTTTGAAAACCGCGCGTCCTCAATCCGTGAAGGTCTTGCACAGGTTTAAAACGAATGTGCTCGTCGTTAAAGCGGGAACCGCGTTTTGAAAACCACCCGTCCTCAATGTGTGACGCTATTCTCATTTTTAAGGTTCAGGGTCAGGAAGGTGAGGAAGTCTCAGGCGAAACTCCCGGCCCGCCCTTTCTACCGGCTTCGGGTTGCGACAGGGAGGAGTTATGTAAGGAGGAGGAGGAGAAGGAGGACGAGGAAGACGACGACGAGGAGGAGGAGGAAGAGGAGGAGGAGGAGTAGGAGGAGGATGAGGAGGAGGAGGAGGAGGAGGAGGAGGAGGTGGAAGCGAAGGCGGAGGCGGAGGCGGAGGAGGAGGAGGAGGAGGCGGAGGCGGAGGAGGAGGAGGAGGAGGAGGGGAGGAGGAGGAGGAGGAGGAGGAGGAGGAAAGAAGGAGGAGGAGGAGAAGGAGGAGAAGGAGGAGGATGAGGAGGATGATGATGATGATGAGGAGGAGGAGGAGGAGGAGGAGGAGCTGGAGGAAACACATTGGGGAAGGGAGTGGAAAGGGAGGGATGGAAGAGAGTTGAGGAGGGAGGAAAGGAGGGGGAGATGGGTTGGGAAGCAAGTGGGCAGGGAGGGAGACGGGCTTGGTAGGACGAGGAGGGGCGACCACGATAGGGCGTGCTGCCAGGTGATGAACAACTTGGTGTGCCTGGAGAAGAACTTCCCTGACGAGGCCTTCGGCTCCCCACCGCAAGCACATATCCAGATCCACCTCTTTTGGTTTGTGCCCCAGGGCCTCAGGGAATGGTGGATGTAGATACCTGCCCTCGCCAGGAGCCCAGAGATTCAAGTCAGGATTCCAGAAGTTGCGGACGCAGAAATTCGTTGGCGGTGCATTCGCTGTGGTTGGTCCAGGTCCGATGTTTGGTCGTGCTGACACCTTGGACTCCCTGGCCAGTGCCTGCTGGTGCTCGCACAGTCTGCCCGATCTCATACCCTGAGGTGCCCGCCTCCCAGGGCGGCAGTGCTTCGCATGCACATTCGTGCCCGTGTGATGGGAGGCTGCCTACTTATTCGTGGCTCCTTCGTTGGAACTTCGTCCGTCTCAGAGCTGCAGCGCGTCTGCACCAAAGTTGCACCGTGGCCCCCCCCCGATGGCGTGCGGGCGAGGGGGGTGGGGGGGAAACCAAGCGGTCGGGGAGAGGCCCCGCCTCCCAAGGGAGGGTCAGCTGCCCACGCGCCCCGCTACACTGCCGCCTCCTCGCAGCATGCCCCACCTGTCCACGATGAGGAGCCACGGTGACGACGACGACGACGACGACGACGACGGCGGTGACGGGCGACGGCGACGGCGACGGCGAACGACGACGGCGAACGGCGACGAAGAACGGCGAACGGCGAACGGCGAACGACGACGACGACGCCTCCCCTTATACCCCTTACTCGCCGCCGGCTCACGACGACGGCGGGCGTGGGCGCCTGCAAAGAACGACGACGACGACGGCAGGCCCTCGCGTGCCAACTCGATTATGCAACATACTTTAATGTCCCGCCTGCCCAGCACGAGTCGCCCGTTAAAGTCCGCCCGTCCGACCCGTCCCGCCTGTGAGGTTACGCCCGCCCGCCCGCGTCGTCGTGGTGGTCTTCGTCGTCGTCGTCGGCGATCCTCGGTCGTCGGACGTCGTTCATGGGTCGTCGGTCGGTCGGTTGGTCGTCGCCGTCGTTGTCGGTCGTCATCTGTCGTCTGTCGTCTGCCGTCTGTTGTCGGTCGTCGGTCGTCTGTCGTCATCGTCGTCGTCGTTCGTCGTCGGTCGTCGTTTGCCGGCTCCCGCCGTCGTCATTTACCTGCGGCGAGTAGGGGGTCAGGGGGGGTTCGAACCCACCCGTCCTTCCTTTGAATCAAGGAGGGGGCCGGGAGGGTTCGAGCCCCCCCCCACCCCCCTTGAATCAGGGAGGGGGGGGTGGTTTAGGGGGGGCCCAGGGGGAGGGGAGTCTCCCCGTGTTTTCCCAGCGCGGGGGATGTCTGGGGGGGGAGCCCCCCCCGGCTCCGACGTGTCGTGGGATGTTCCCAAAGCAAGCGGCAAACGCCCGTGAGACGCGCTCCCTCCTATGCGTGTAGCCCCTAGTGTGTGGAACCCTAATCTGTTGAACCCTATGTGTGTTGAGCCCGATGTCTGGACACTTACGTGAAGAGGCCTGTGTGTGTGTGGAATCCGACATGCAGTCGCGATGCGCAAGCCGATTTTTTAGTCGGGCCTGTCCCCCTACAGGGGGATTTTGGACGAAGAATAAAAGATGCCCCAATATTAGCTTCAAACAATAGTCCAAAAATAGGCTGGGGACTAGTTTTTGAATATTTTTGTCCATGTTTTAAAATAAAAAAGGAATACATTTTTCGCCCAAAATCCCCCTGTAGGGGGACAGGCCCGACCTAAGCCTATTTGTGGAACCCTCTTCCTCCTCCGCTCTGCCCTGCCGCCTGGTGTCTCGACCCCGGCTCGCCACCTGCGCGCAGCTGGGAGCACCGCTCACCCGCGCAGCAGCACGGAGAAGGTCAATTCCTGCTACAGCGCGACCGGCCGCACTGCCCGCCGATGGGACTCTTCGGCGCGCTGGAGGAGATGTGTTTGTGTGTGTGTGTGTGTGTGTGTGTGTGTGCGTGTTTGTGTTTGTGTGTGTATGTGTGTGTGTGTGTGTGTGTCTGTGTGTGTTTGTGTGTGTCTGTGTGTGTGTGTGTCTGTGTGTCTGTGTGTCTGTGTGTCTGTGTGTTTGTGTGTGTGTGAGTGTGTGTGTGTGTGTGTGTGTGTGCGGGCGGGCGGGCGGGCGGGCGGGCGTGCGAGTGTGGGTGCGTGTATGCGTGTATGTGTGTGTGCGTGCTGTGACACCACGCGGACAAACAAGTGGGCACGCGGTGCCATCGCGGCCTTGGGTTTCACACGTGCTTCCCGCACATCGAAAGACAGTTCGGGTAGTCGCGCCGCCTCCCAATCGTACTGCATGTGTCTCTCCTCGGGTCCTCCCCTTTTTTCCCCCGCAATGCTCTACAACATTTAGGGCCGTGTGATGTCTTTCGATGCGTCTGTTGTCACGAGGGGCGACTGTTGGGTGTCGTGGTCTCTCTCTCTCTCTCTTTCTCTCTCCTCCTCTCTCGCTTCTTCCTCCCCCTTCAAACCAACGCTATCAGCAAACGTCTCAGCTTAACCAGCGGCGACCTGCTTTGGACATGGTGAGCAAGCGGGAGTGCCGTAACACGTAAGAGAGCGAGGTCAGGGAGGTAATGTTATCGTTCAAGAGACCCTGACACATGTTTGGTTGGTGGGCTGGTAGAGTCCAGAACGACACTTAGAGACGACATTCGCCAGGCAGTGTGATAATGATGGTGGTGACGATGATCATTATGATGACGAGAAGACGAGGAGGAGGAGGAGGAGGAGGAGGAGGAGGAGGAGGAGGAGGAGGAAAAGGAGGAGGAGGAGGGGAAGGGGAAGGAGGAGGGAGAGGAGGAGGATGAGGAGGAGGAGGCGGAGGAGGAGCAGGAGGAGGAGGAGAAGGAGAGAAACGAAGAGGAGCAGGAACACGAGGAGCAGGAGGAGGAGGAGGAGGAGGAGAAGGAGGAGTTGGAAGAGGAAGCAGGATACTGGCTGAACGTCGTTTCATGCATCGCAGTCAACTTCATGTTTCTGCCTGCATGGTCTTCTTCGCAGCTTTCTACTCATCATGCTGCTGCAGCTCCTGTTGCTTCCCGCCTGCACGTCCTCCTGCTTTCCCTGCTGCTGTTCCTCATCCCTCTTCTGCTTACCCTTCTCTCCTAGATCAACCTGGACCGCATCAAGGGGACCCGCGCCAAGAAAACCCACACCACAGCCTCCGACGAGGCTGTGGAGCTCATGGAGGCAGACTACTATCAGGATTGCACCAGCGGCGAGGGATGGGGGATGATGAGGAGGTGGATCCGCGAGGGGGGAAGCGGTTCATGAGGGAAGCGGGTCCTGAGGTTTTTCGCCGTTTTCGAGCTCTCGGGGCCCTCCACGGGCCCCGGGACCGTCCGAAAACGACTCAGGCTGAAGACCTCGTCCGGGCGGAAGGCCCCAGAGTCCAGGACCCGTTTCCCACAGGACCGCATTCCCCCCGTGCCAACGGGTGCGGAGGAGGCATCGGGAGGCCGGTCGGCCATCGAGCTGCTACCCCCGCTGCGGTGGAGTGATGGGCTTGTTTTCCACCACCGCCACCAGAAGTTGGAGAGAAAGGAGGTGGAGGACGAGGAGGAGGAGGAGGACGAGGAGGGGGAGGACGAGGAGGAGGAGGGGGAGGAGGAGGAGGAGGAGGAGGAGGAGGAGGAGGAGGAGGAGGAGGAGGAGGAGAAGGAGGACCCCCTCCCTCTCCAACTGATGGTGGTGGTGGTGGAAGGCAGGCTCCTCGTGGCGCGGTCTCGGCCCGGCAGGCCGAGGCGTTCCCCACCGGACCTCTGCGGGGCTGCCGTGCTGCGGGCAGGCGGCATCCGTGGCCCCCACCCATATGAGGGGCAACGAGAAGGGGGGGGGATAGAGGCACAGGGGGGGGGGGAGGACGAAGAGGAGGAGGAGGACGAAGAGGAGGAGGACGAGGAGGAGGAGGGGGAGGAGGAGGAGGAGGAGGAGGAGGTGGAAGTGGAGGAGGAGGAGGTGGGGATAAAGGCACAGGGGGGGAGGAGGAGGAGGAGGTGGGGATAAAGGCAGTAGGGGTCATGAGCGAAAGAAGGACGTACGCGTACATGAATCCACGCTGGTTTCGAGTACGCATTGTGCAAATGTTCGCATAACGCGGCCGGTCTCGCGGATCGAGGGGCCGTGTTCACGTACGTAGCTGGGCGCGTACGTCCTTTGTGGCCTCCAGAAGGGGGGATGAGGCCTCCAGAAGGCGGCAGCTGTGGCCCCCACCCATATGAGGGGCAACGACAGGGGGGGATAAAGGCACTACGGTGCCGTTTTTAAATGCATGCTCCGCGTGCGGATCATGTATTACAAATGCAGGGATCCAGTACTAAAAACAAGGATGATGAGTTCATACATAAAATTGTCCATCGATAAATCATGTATTAAAAATCCTATATTTTTAAACTCCGATGTATTAAAAACTGCCCTGTACGGGGGGGGGGGATGCACCGACTCCCGATCGCCCATGGATCGCCGATAAGGGGCCCGATGGCCCCAACCGGCCCAGGAGGGTGCGGATGCACTCTCGGGGGCCTGTCGCCGAGCCATCGGCGATGTTATCGCCGATTCCAGGTCGATGCATCCCCCCCCCATGCCAGTCCCCCCCCCCTATCGTTGGCCCCCACCCGCAGGGCAGGAGGACGTGCTCAGCGTGCCGCAGGGCCGCCCCGCCGCGACACGCCGAGCACAGCTCCCGACCGTAAAACTCCCGTGGGGGCCCGCGCGGGCTTCCTTTTTGGGTCGGGGCTGGGCCTCTCTTTGCCAAGTCAGGAGGGAAAAAAGCACACAGACACAATGAATCGTCGATCCCCCAGAAAACATGGGAAAATATGGGAAGTGGTGGGGAAGGCAGAAACCCAGAAAATATGGAAAAATATAGGAAATGGTGGGGAAGACAGAAACCCAGAAAATATGGGAAAATATGGGAAGTGGTGGGGAAGACAGAAACCCATAAAATATGGGAAAATATGGGAAGTGGTGGGGAAGACAGAGACCCAGAAAATATGGGGAATATTTCCATTTGTGTGTATTTATTTGTGTGTCCTGGGGCCCCTTCATTTGCGGCGCCACCGGCGCCGCCCCTGGCGCGCTCCGCGCGGGAGGCGTGCGCCAAGGCCGACCGAAGAAGTCCGCGCGAACCTCCAGAAGTTTACGTACAGATGTCGCCGCGCCGTTCGTTCCGACGCGCGGCCTTGCGTCTCGGGGAGGGCGACGCGGCCACCAGGGCAAACGCCGCCTCGGACGCCAGTCTTGCCGTGGGTTCGCCGTGGTGTCGGCTTCGTGCACTTGGGTGCGTTGAGAACCAGCGGCGCGGCGACAAGTGATGCATAGTAATGAGGTGGTCGGGCAGCCCATCAGCAGGTTTGTTGCTCAATGGGGCCTTCCACGGCAGTCCGCGGCGAGACTCCGTACAATCCTGTGGAATTCTGTCAAGGGCGTCCTTCGAGAGAAGCGGCCGAGCGGAAGCAGAACAGGGCTGGAGCGGGGGCAGCGATTGGAGAGCGACCGCTTTGCAGCATTCCTCGGGTGTTGCGAGGGTCATAACAGAGTGACAAGACACACATTGTAGTGTATTCGTTTCTCGAGCCGTACTTGTAGATATGGTATTTGCAGGCTCACCAGCCTGAAGGCCCACATAGGTGCCAGCGGACTCCTGGGACTAACCCTTGGCGTTGAGCCCCGAGGTTTTCCCCCGAGGCCAAATTTGAAGATTATTTCCTTGGGTTGGCTCCTAGGGCCAAATCCTTTGTGCAACTCTCGAGGCCAACTTAGGATCTTGCCTTTGTTTATTTGAATTCGTATGCGAGTTACGTAAACACTTTCCGAGGTCAAGTGCCGCGGCCATCTTTTCCGATGTGCCCCTTGGGGGCTGAGGTATAGTTCTGGGGTCATTTGCAGCAGACCCCCACCGAGATGGACCAACGCAGATCACCCGCCGGGGCGCGAAAGTAATCGCGAGTCTCGCGGTCACATGTGGAGGGTTGCACTCATCCAGGGGCGGTCGCGGGGGCGCGAGTGCAACCACGCCTGCCTGGCGCCTGGGGCTTCGCGAAGCGCAAAGGTTCGGTGACCGCAGGAGTGCGAATGGGATCTTGCAACACGCAGGTGCCAGCCGAGCTCGAGCAGTGGCCATCCCGCTGGCCGCTCGTCGGAGGAGGGCAAGGTACCGATACTGCTACTCTTCGCTCGCTTTCGCTTTTTTGGGGCCTCCTGCGAAGCTCTCATGGCCTCCGCTGGATGCGCGTCGAAAGTCTGGCTGGAACGCGCCCCGGGAGAGGTCCGGGGAGTTGCGGTATCGGTGCTTTTTTGGTTCCCCCATGATCTGACCCACCGACCGCCATGGCACTCGTCGCATTTGCCGCCGCCGCTGCGCCCATGCCAGCTGGGGCCGTGTGCGCGGGCTGCCTCGGCCGTGGCGAGATGCCACCGGAGAGGTGGCGCCGTTGCCATGGTGGCTCGTCCGCCGCCCTGGCCTACGCCGCCTGCGCGCCCCGGCAGGCTCGGGGGCGCGCACGAGGGGGTGGCGCAGGGGGGAGGCCTTCGACGAAGGCAGTGGGACTTCTGCTCAGAAGGCCCGTGGGGCTCCTGAGGGCTTCTGGCAGGGCTTCTCGGAAGGCTCCAGGCCATTCTGAGGGGGCCCCTGCCTCGTAAGAAGCACCCCGCCTGCTTCGAGGGCCCCTCCCCGCTCGCGCCACCCCCGGTGCGCGCCGCGAGCAGACGCGCTTCCATTCGTGCTGTGTTGGATCGGTTCTTCTCGGCTGTGGCGCCCCAGCTGTGAGGAACGCCACGGGCAGGAACCGGAGCAGGCGCCGGAACGTGAGGAGGAGGAGGAGGAGGAGGACGACGAAGAGGAGGACAAGCGCGAAGGGGGGAGTGTAGTCGCAGGACGAGGAGAGGAGATGATGAGGGAGCAGGCGGATGAGGGGGGGGCGAGGATAACTGAGGCGGAGACAGAAGGGGATGCATTTGGTGATGATTACGGCGATGATGATAATGATGATGTTGATGATGAAGGTCTAGGAGGAGGGGCGAGGAGGAGGAGCATGGGAAGAATAGGAGGCCGACGATGAATATCATGAGTGCATGGAGTGGGGTGCGGAGAGAACGGAGGCGGATGGGGAGGGAGGAGGAGGATGAGCAGGAGCATCTGCGGTGGCAGCATCTTCGTCTGTAGCACCAGTAGCAGGGCAGCAATTTATTCCTGATGAGAAGCACAAACAGGAGGAGCACGATGCTGATGATGACGATGCTGATGATGATGCTGCTGATAATGATGCTGATGATGCTGATGATGCTGATGGTGACGATGATGATGATGATGTTGATGATGATGATGATGATGATGATGATGATGATGATGATGCTGCTGATGCTGATGATGCTGATGATTGTGGTGATGGTGATGATACTGCTGACGATGAGGATGATGATGTTGCTGATTATGATGCTGATTTTGATGCTGCTGACGGTGATGATGATGCTGATGATGATGCTGATGGTGACGATGATGTTGATACTGATGATGATGCTGATGATAATGGTGATGATGCTGTTGCTGCTGACGTTGATGATGATTCTGATGATGATGCTGATGATGATGGTGATGATGATGATGATGATGATGCTGATGATGATGATAGTGTTGTTGCCGATGATGATGGTGCTGGTGATGCAAATGCTGGTTCTGATGATGAGGATCATGATGATGATGATGATGATGATGATGATGATGATGATGATGCGGATGATGATGTTGATGATGCTGTTGATGCTGATTATGATGGTGATGCTGATGCTGATGATGCTGCTGCTGATGATGCTGAGGCTGATGATGATGCAACTGATGATACGACTGATGATACGAATGAAGAAGAGGTGGGCGATGATGATGGTGCAGATGATGATGATGCTGATGCTGATTATCATTATGATGGTGGGGAGTGTGATGGTGGTGATGCTAACGATGATGACGATGCTGATACTAAGATGATGATGCTGCTACTTATGATGAGGATGACGATGATGATTATGATTATGATGTTGATGCTGATGGGGGTGATGCTGATAAGTATGATGAGGATGGGGATTTGTGTGGTGCTGCTGATGTTGATTATGATGATGTTGATGTTGGTGATGAGGATGAGGATGAGGATGAGGATGATGATGATGATGATGATGATGATGATGATGATGATGATGATGTTGATGATATTGATGAAGTTGTTATTGCTGTTGTTGTTGTTGTTGTTGTTGTTGTTTTTGTTGTTGTTGTTGTTGTTGTTGTGAGGTTGGATTGCGATTAGTATGACGCATGTCATGCCTATGATGATGATGGTAAGGAGAAGGTGAGGAGTAGATACCAGGATGAGGGCAGTCGTGAGAAAACTACGAGATGGACGCGATAGGACATGCCGATCCTGCCGACCTCCAACGAGATGCTCGGACAGTGCGCGTTCGAAATCCAGGACCGAACGCTTGGACTGTGACAGGCAGGCCTGGTTCTTGATGCAGGGGGGGTGGGGGGGGGGGCAAGCAGATGAGTTGCAGTATCATGGCGACAGGGCAGCCGCGTACACAGGGGTTGATCGAGCAGCGCAGCACCTCAGAGAGCGAGGGCGTCCGAACGTGGCCAACCTATACGAAGTGCGGCTCGAGCCACGTTTAGTCAGCACCCGCTCGCCATGCCCCCCCCCGTCTTCCCTGCGCGCTCGTTTTTTTTTTCGGGCCTTAAAATGCTACAGCCAAGCACGGTGCCTGCGCATGTTAAAGCGGTTTGAGGGACAGGAGAAAGGTTGCATTATGATCAGCGAGGAAGGAGTCTGATGGGAAACGGGGTGGTGGGAAGGGGTGTCGGACATGTAAAACTTATTGGGATGGTGGGACCGCGGGAGTTGTTGGGATGTGAGTGCGAGGAGATGGGGCGGGGGGGTGGGGCGGGAGGGGGGGGGCGGGGGCGTGGCGTGGTCTGCTTGAGCAGCTGTACAGCGATCGTGCAATACGTTAGCATGGCGATGAGAAGGACGCGATGTGTTGAACGTCGAACCGCACTGCCGATTGTACCAAGTAGCGAGGAGAACATGCGCACCTACGACAAGTGCGAGGACTTCATCCAGACGCACTTCATGCTGCTGCGAGAGGCCTCCTAACGGATGATGATGAGGAAACTATGGTGATGAGACAGAGGAGGAGGAGGAGGAGGAGGAGGAGGAGGAGAATGTGGAGGAGGGAGATGAGGGAGATACTAATGTCCGGGTTGGTGTTGATATTGATGAAGATGATGATAATGCTGCTGCTGATGATGCTGCTGATGATGATGCTGCCACGGTGATGATGATGCTGATTACGATGATGATGCTGCTGCTGTTGCCGCGATGATGCTGCTGATGCTGCTGATGATGCTGATGATGGTTATGATGCTGCTGCTGCTAATGATGCTGATGAAGTCCATGGTGGTGATGCTTCGGATGACGACGATGATGGCCTTGTTGATGTTGATGATGGTGATGATGGTGGTGGTGGTGATCATGATGCTGATGATGCCGAAGGTGGTGATGAACATGCTGATGATAATGATGATGCTGGGAATGATGATCATGCCAAATCTTATGATGATGGTGATGATGAAACTGATGTTGATGACGCTGATGCTGAGGCTGATGACTATGATGACGGTGACGATGCTGATGATGATGCTGATTACGCTGATGCTGATGCCGATGATGATGCTGATGCTGCTGCTAATGATGCTGGTGATACTCATGATGATGCTGATGACCATGACGACGATGACGATGCTGATGATGATGATGATGATGATGCTGATGATGATGATGATGATGATCGGATGATGATGACGATGATGCTGATGATGATGCTGATGAGGATGATGCTGATGAGGATGATACCGGCGATACTGATGCTGATGCCGATGCTGCTGATGATGATGATTCTGCGGATGATGATGATGCTGATGCTAATGATGATGATTCGGATGACGCGGATGGTGATGATGGTGATGACGTTGGCAATGTCGGCGATGATGCTGATGCTGCAGATGATGATGGTGATGATGGTTTCGTTGTTGATGATGATGCTGCTGATGATGCTGCTACTGCTGATGATGCTGACCACGATGACGATGGTGATGATGATGATGATGATGATGCTGATGTTGATGATGCTGCTGCGGATGAGGACATGTGGATGAAGATGATGGTGACGCCGATGATGATGATGCTGATGATGCTGATGATGCTGATGATGGTGGCGCTGATGCTGATGCTGATGCTGATGCTGCTGCTAATGCTGATGTTGATGATGATTATGATTATCATTATTATTATTATTATGACGGTGATGCTTCTGCTGATGCTGATACTGATGCTGATCATGATGTTAGTGACAATGATGACGATGATGATGCTGATACTGATGATGGTGATGATGATGATGATGATGATGCGGCTGCTGATGATGATGCTGATGATGATGCTGCTGATGATGCTGATGATGATGACGTTGTTGATGATGATGATACTTCTGCTGCTGATGATGATGATGATGAAGAGGAGACGGAACAGGAAGACGAGACGGAGGAGGATGAGAAGGAGGAGGAGGAGGAGGGGGAGGAGGAGGAGGCGGAGGCGGAGACGGATGATGATGCTGATGATGATGATGATGATGTTGCTGCTGTTGATGATGATGATGGTGATGATGATGATGCTGGTGATGAGGATGATGATGATGATGATGATGAGGATGATGATGATGATGATGATGATGATGATGATGTTGCTGCTGTTGATGATTATGATGGTGATGATGATGATGCTGGTGATGATGATGATGATGATGATGATGCTGATGATGATGATGATGATGATGATGATGATGATGATGATGATGATGAT